>JAVJIF010004270.1:0-361466 GCA_038442645.1 Agave tequilana
TAGAGGTGTAATGTTAACCTAACAATATTTTTCAGTAGTCTTGTTATTCTGTTAACAAGAATAACAAGGGAAACTAGAATAACAAGGGAAACTAGACTCGAGGGGATTTAGGAGAACTTTTACCATTAGAGGTGTGATATTAACTTAACGGGTTGGATTAAATCTTGTCAGGAATGTGATGTTAACTTGACAAGGATGTGAGTCAGAGGTGTGATATTAACTTGACTCAATGAGAGTTTCAGCTCCATTTGGGAAGACTAAAAGCGTCACTGTCATAGGTGTAATATTAAACTTGGTAGTGAAGATAATGCCAGAGGTGTAATTTTGAACTTGGCATTGGTCATCTCGACTTCGCCAAGGAAGTCCGAGGGAAAGTCATGGCCGTAGGTGTAATGTTGAACTTAGCAATGAACTGGACGCTTGAGATGTGATGTTAAACTTAGCGTCGCTCATCTCAGCTTCGATACGGAAACCTGAGGAGAAGTAATTGTCAGAGATTTAATATTGAACTTGGCAGCAACTTAATCACTATTAGAGGTGTAGTGTTAAACTTAACAGTAATTTGTCAGAGGTATAATGTTAACTTGACAGTAATTGATTTGCGATATGAGCAATTTTTGAGGATTTGTCATTCTATTGATGAGAATTGACAAGTAAAGTTTGGAATGTCAGAGGTGTAAAGTTAACTTGACCAATTTGAAGACTTGCTATTCCATGTAGAGGAGAGACAAGTGAAGTTTGTACTCGCTGGGGAGTATTAAAAATTTTCATTGTCAGAGGTATAGTGTTAACAAAGCAATGATTGCATTGTGGACCTACCACTCTATGGAAGAGAATTGGTAGAGGATTTTGATGAAAAGTAAACTGAATTGTCAGAGGTTTAATATTAACGTGACAACCGTTGATTTCCTAGGGACATGAAAAATTTGCCATTAGAGGTATAGTATTAACATAACAGCGAAGATTTTTAAAGAATTTCATTGTCAGAGGTTTAATATTAACTTGACAGAATCCACTGGAGATTGGAAAATTTGGTTTGACAGAGGTTTAATATTAACTTGACAGAATCCAGTTCATTTTATTAGGGATGAACACCGGTATTTTTATGATCCTACTATTCTGTGGGTGAGAATTGGTAAGAGATTTTGGAGGAGAGAGTGAGACCAAGTCCACTAGGATTTTAGCAAACCCTCAGCTATCAACGGATTTGGTGCACCTTTACCAACTATCGTTTGAGTGGGCTAGCCATGCTATTCCCCTTAGCATGATGAGTTGTCGAAGACTTATGTTTGGCTTAAAAGCTAACATTTTCCTCTATCCTTAGCCGTCGGAGGCGTCGAATGTCAATCAGAAGATTAACTAAGCTAAAACCAAAGTTTCACATTTTGTTTCTTTCTCAGTATTTACATCATGTATCATGATGCAACCAGTGCTCAATTAGCTTGACACTGATCTACCGTGATGTGATCTAGTAAAGGAAGGAAGCTTTTTGATCAGAGGTACAGTATTAATTTGATCGGGGGAAGAGTGCTATCAAGGATAGTATTTCTTTAAGAATTTGCCGTTGATTGGCATCATAAGCGTATCACCATCTGAGGTTATGAGGCGATACGCTCCATTTGAGTAGACCGACTCTACTAGAAATGGTCCTTCTCATTTGCGTTGGAATTTCTCTTTTGTCTTATGTGTCATCACCATAGGTCTTCTGACAGTTAAGACAAGGTCACCTTTCTTGAAAGTTCGCTCCTTGACTTTCTTGTTGAAGGCTCTGATAATTCGAGCTTGATAGAGTTCGATTTGCTGTTGAGCATGCAGACATTTATCATCTAAAGCCTCCAGCTCTTGGAGTCGCAGTCGATGCTTCTCCTCATTTGTCATCTCTGCTGTCAAGGCGACGCGTATAGATGGGATTTGGATTTCTAGCAGGAGTACTACTTCACACCCATATACCAAAGAGAATGGTGTAGCTTTCGTTGGGATTCGGACCGTTATACGATAGGTCCATAAGCATTCACCTAACCTGTCGTCCTAGTCACGTTGGCTTTTCGAGACGAATTTCTTGAGAAGTTTTCCAATAATCTTATTGAAAACTTCTGCGAGGCCGTTAGCAGCTGGGTAGTATGCCGTTGAGGATACACTCTGAATTCTGAACTTATTGCAGAACCTCTGAAAAGCCTAACTGACGAATTGGGGCCCGTTGTCATGGACAATTCGCGTGGCACACCAAAATGGTAGATGACGTGATGCTTCAGGAATTTGATCACATTAGATGCCTTTACCTCCCTCAAAGGAATAGCTTCGGCCCATTTAGAGAAGTAATCGGTTATAGTTAAGATGAACCGATGTCCTTTAGATGATGGTGGGCTGATAGGGCCGACTACGTCCATCCCCCACATCTCAAATGGCCAGGTAGAGGTTGTAGAGCGAAGATATCCTAGTGCTTGATGGATAAAATCACTATGGACTTGACATGCGTGACATCGTTTGGCATAAGTGATGGCATTCGGGATCATCTTAGGCCAATAATATCCCAGTCTTCGGAGTCGATCCCCAAGCTTTGGACCAGGCTGATGAGCTCTACACATGCCATCATGCGCTTCTTGGAGTACTACCTGTGCCTCCTTTTATGATAGGAACCGGAGGAGGATCCCGTCATGCGATCGACGATACAGTGTTTGCGTGATCACATTATAATAGAATTTGGGCCTTTTCTTCTAATGACAGTCGCTTCTTTGGGATCATCAGGCAGGATGCCATACAAGGCATAGTCGATGTACGAGAATCGCCAATCCCTAGGCTCTAGACCGGCCGAAGTTTTAAGCATTTCTTTGGCTTGACAGTCTCCTGTCGGCTTTTGGTGATCTTCAAAAGTGACCCTTGGACAATACAAGTCGTGGCTGTAGACAAGTATTTTCTCTACCACTCCGGTTGGAAGGGCTAATAAGGCAGCGAGAGATGCCAGTGCATCTGCATGCGCATTTTGCTAGCGTGGTACATGGTCAATGTAAAAGTTTTCGAACCTCTCGGCCATAGAGATGGTTGCGTTGTAATAGGGTATTAAGTCTTCATGTCTGACTTCGTACTCCCCGCGAACTTGGTTAATGATGAGTTTAGAGTCATCGTATGTCTCAAGATTTTTAACACCAATCTCATCGGCGATTTGCATTCCAATCAAGAGGGCATTGTATTCCGTTACGTTGTTGGAGCAGGGCTCGGTTAATAATAAAGCTCGAGGGATCACATAGTTTCTGTGGGGAGAACAGTACTACCCCCACTCCGGCTATGACATGCCCTTACGGACCTGATCTCGATGCATCATCGAAGAAGAGTTGCCACACTTGTCTTTCAAAAGATGTTCGGGTTAGATAAACTTCAGCGACTTCGTCTGGGAGATCCTCGTAATGTTCGGTTACTTTTGGATCTGGATGCTCAGCCAGGAAATCCACCACCGCTTGTCCCTTCATGACTTTTTGTGATAAAAAGTGCATTTCATATTGGGATAGCAGTATGGCCCATTTTGCCAGTCGACCATTTAGGATGATGGCTTCGTCATGAGCAATCTCAAAGGGTTGACCCTTGATATGACATTTATAGTCTGGCCCACCAAGTAGTGTCACATTTTCTGGACAGCAAACACCAATGCCAAACATTCCTTTTCGATCGGGTTGTATCAATGCTCGGCTCTGATCATAGTCCTACTCAGATAATAAATTGCTTGCTCATGTCCTTGATCATTATTCTGGGCTAGCAAAGCTCCTAAAGAATGATCCATTATTCGAACGTATATCAGGAAAGGTTTTCCCGACATCGGAGCTGTAAGGACTGGTGGTTGCGTGAGGTATCATTTGATTTCCTCGAATGCTTGTTGGCAAGCATCATCCCAGATGAATGAGACACCCTTTTTCATCAATTTGGTGAAGGGTTGGCATCTTCCGGAGAGATTTGAGATAAACCTTCGGGTGTATGCTAGTCGTCCTTACAATCCTCTAAGCTCCCTAAGATTCTTTGGAGGTTGCATCTCCTGTACAGCGCGGACTTTTTCCGGGTCTAAGTGAATTCCTTTGGATGTTACTACAAACCCTAGGAATTTACCGCTGGCCACCCCCAGGAAGGATTTGGTGGGGGTTCATCTTCAACTAATGTACCCGCATGATTTCAAAAACTGTCTTCAGATCGCTATGTGGTCAACTTTGCTGCGGCTTTTCACTGCAATGTCGTTAACGTAGCTTTCCACTGTTTTACACATGTGCTCGTGAAAAATTGCATTCATAGCTCTCTGATATGTTGCCCCCACATTCTTCAGTCCGAAGGGCATGACAGTATAGCAATATACCCCCAGTGGTGTCCTGAAAGAAGTATGTCTTTCATCATCAGGATACATTTTGATTTGATTATACCCTGAGAATTCATCCATGAAGGACATTCGCTCAACCTGCACATATTATCAATCATGATATTCGTGATTGGGAGAGGGAATTCATCTTTGGGACAGGCCTTATTTAGATTGCGAAAATTAATGCAAATCCGGATCTTTTCATTTTTCTTGGTAACGGGGACAATATTGGCTACCCAATCAGGATGTTGCTCCTCCCTAATGAAGCTAGAGTTTATAAGCTTCTTGACTTCTGACTGGATTGCTTCCATTATTTCTAGACGGAACCGTCGCTGCTGTTTTTTGACTGGCTTCATGTCTGAATTAATGTTAAGACGATGCATAGCCACTCGAGGATAAAGCCAGGCATGTCCTCATAGGGGCCATTTGTTTTGCGTAAAAGTCCGTAATTCGTAAATGACCTACAACCCAGTTACAACTACGGCGTTTGTTTGAACCGTAATTCGTAAAAGACTTACACAACCCAATTACCCTCACTTGCAACCCAATTACCACTCACTTACAGCCCAGTTACAGTTAATTTTGTGTCATGCAAATTTGTATTATTTTTTATGTTAATATTAAATTTTTTTAATATTTAGCATTTTTAATATTTATTTGCAATATTAAAACTTTTTAATTACCAAATAGTTAATTTTGTGATCAACTTTTCACTTACGACTTACATATTACGACAACCAAACACCGTAAAGCACAATACACTTTTCCACTTACAACTTTATATTACCAACCAAACACCATAAAGCTTACATGCATGTAACTCATTTACAAATGTAAAAGACTTTACCATTACAACTTACGAATTACGGTCGATTACGACAACCAAACAGACCCATAATTCCAAGCGAAAATATCTATATACTCTCGCACAAGAGATATTAAGTCTTCTTTCTCGGAGGATGATAGGCTTTCGCTTATAAAGATGGGCTTAGGATTAGCCTCACCTCCCAAATTAATCTGGATGACATTGTCTTTCGTAGGTGGTTTACGTTGTTCAAAGCGAATATCCCAGAGAGTGTTTAGGTGTTTGATCCAACGATATGTATCAGACTGGACCATTTCTTCATCTCCGTCTTCCAGGTGGCTTGTTGAAACCATGTTTACTAAAAGTTCTCTGAATATGTTGCCGACACTAATGTCCAATTCCCATGTGACGTGCCAAATGTAGTTATGGTATAGTAACTCTTCAGACTCAGAGGCTGACGGAATTGGGGTTGATACATAACCCAAACCCCTGCGAGTTCGATGGTAATAATCAGGGGTTCTCCCTTTCAGAATGAAAGACCAAAGTATTGTTCTTCTTTCTTTGCTGAAGTTCAACCCGGGATCATTTGTCAGATCATACCCCATGCTTTCCATCATTTTGAGTATATTTGGCTCATAATGAGTGAACTGGGGAGATTCATTCTCACTTTCTGACTCTTCATAATACATCAGTTCGGACTTGATTTGTCCGAAAAGGATTGATTTTTGGCCTTTGCGTCTTGCCGGGCATCTTGGTACGTTTTGAAAGATGACTTCATTGGTACATGCAATAATGTCAGAGCATCCATTGCCGACCAGGGGTCATTATCCACTTCGGTACTAGTGTCCGATGGCACTGAATCAGAATCGAACACAGAAAAGTAAGCCAAATTTAACTCTTCATTAATATACCACCCGCTTACATCATCGGCGGTGTTATTAACATCGAGCTTATTAATGCTCGTTACAAGTGGATCTAATTCCCACATGCACTCTTCTTCCACTCTAGCTCGGTGTCAGCTTCGTTACCAGGGTCTGGTTCCTCTGGTTGTAGGCCTCATTTGTTTTCAGAGAGTCTTGGTATAAGAGGGGTCTGTGAAATAGTTCTCTACCCCCTTGAACGGATGCCTTTCGGCAATCAACGTTCGGACTTTCCCACTTTCGTCAATATACTTCATAAGTTGGTGAAGAGTGGAGGGGACGATGGAATTACGATGAATCCAGGGTCATCCTAGCAACAAATTGTATGAAGCGTCAGCGTCGATCACATAACACGTCACTTCAAACTTTAGGTCCCGATTTGACATTTGAGCTTGAACTTCCCCATTGGGCGGTACCATTGCGTTGAAACAATAGATGGTAGTCTGGGTGGCGCTCAATCGGTGGGTAGGGATCCCTAAGTGCTGCATGACCCGGCGAGGCATGATGCTCAATGCAGATCCTGGATCTACCTGAATGCGACTTACTTCAGACGATCCAATATACCCTGTGAAGTACAGGGGCCAATCCTGTTTCCTCTTAACCTGCATATTATCTGTCATGAAGGTGATGCAGGGAGAATTTTGGGAGGCATGGAGGGAGTCTTCTACATCCTCCTCCTGTGTTCCGACTGGAATCTGGGCCATGAAGACCTCAGCATTAGTGAGGGCTTCCCTCAGAGTTTCTCTTGTTGATTTTGATAGTCTCAGTAGCGTAAAGGGTGATTCTGGCCGGAATATTGGTCAATTGAGCCAGGACGTCAAAGCGGTAAGGTGTTGTAGATCCTTTCGCATTGTCCTTTGGGAGAGCTTTAGAAAACTGAAGCTCTTCTGCTTCTCTACCAGTTGCTTCGTGGCTTGGCTGACTCTGTAGTGGGTTTAGGAGACTTGCCACCATCTCGTCATACTTTTTTAAATATAACTGACCTGAACGAGTTTTTGTCACGAACGGTTTATTAAGTTCTGCAGCAATAACGATTATTTCCTCTTCTGAATCAGTTAGTGAGGGAACATCGGTTTCTGCTTCTCGGGAAGAAGCGCACACCACATTACAGGACGAAGCTTTCGCCTTGCCTTTGGACCTTCTGTTAGTAACAGTAGTCCATTGCTGGCTATCCACAAGGTTGGGATACCACATAATTTCCCCTGAGGTGTGGGGATGGGTACAAGACCCTTCTCTTGTTGGTGATGTGGGTCTGTATTAATCATTCTTAGTTCCCCTTTCGGAATGGGAACTACTTCGGACGGTGCTGGAGGCTCTTTTCTAAACTGAAGAAATGATGTCATATTAGTCGTCACTTTCTTTTGCTCTGGACGGAGCTTTAGCACTTCTGCATCAATCAGAGTTTGAAGGATGTCTTTGAAGACATAGCAGTTCTTGGTGGGGTGCCCCAGCATCCTATGATACAGGTAGTAGTTGGGATTATCGATTTTACCGACTTCTTCAGGACGTCTAGCTTCAGAAAGCTTCAATCTGTTACTCTTATTGAGTAACTTGAACAACGAATCAACATGTTCGTCTTTGAAGGAATACTGCTTGTTGGCGAGTGGCTAACTTGAAGAGCCACTTCCCCTGACCGGCTGAGGTTTGATGGGGGATTTTGTCGCTTTCGCCAAATTATCTTTTCTTTTTGATTAAAAAGATGTTTCTGGCATACGCCTTGTCGACTTCTCGGGTCTGGGTTTATTTTCTTCTACTCTAACCCTGGCGACAATTTCTTCAGCCTGTTCACCTTGCTGGACCAATTGCTTCAGGTGCGGCTGTCAGCAATTCCATTTGGGTTATGAGTGACATTTGTAGATTGTGGCAGCATGTTTCTACCAGGGTGGCCTGGGTCATACCGCTAGGACATTGGAGTGCCATGTTCCGAAATCTCTCTACAAATGATTTGACTGACTCTCCCTTTCGCTGCTTTGTGGCCTCCTGAGTAGGCATTGTGATCTCTGAATCACCTTCGAAGAAGCGTGTTAGGAAGAGCTTCTCCAGATCACTCCATTTTTAATGGAGGCTTCTGGGAGTTTCATGAACCATTTAAAGGCAAGCCCCTTTAGAGTGCCGATGAACAAACGTGCCAAGATGACATCATTATCTACCACGTTTCCCGTTTGAGACTTGAAGTAGTAGATATGTTGGTTCGATGACCCTTTGCCGTCAAAAGCCTGTAGGGTTGGAGCTTTGAACTTGGGAGGGTATGGAACAAGGTCCCACTCGGCCGGATATGGCCGGACCACTCCTACTTCTTGGAGGCCTTACTGAATGGTAAGGGCTTCTAGACGCTGCTCTAATTGACTCATTCTTTTAGAATGAATACTTTCATGGTTCGGGTTCCTTCCTCTTTAGACGAGGATTTAGACGACTCAGAAGTAGGTTGCTCTTTCTTCTCGATATGTACAGAAGATGAGCTTTCTCCTTCTTTTCGTTTGCTTTAGACTTTTTAGAGGAGATTTAATTGGTTGACTTCCTCTTATCTTCAAGCAATTGTACAAGCATCTGCTTGAGGGTATCGATAGATTCTTGTTGAGCGCGAATCATATCGAATTGTTTCCTCTGGACCTGGGCTTGTTGTTCAAAGCGTCGGGCTGTCTCCTCGGGAATATTCGTCATGTATGCAAAGGCTTCCTTCTCTATGGAAGAGTTAGAGGTCTGTGACTCTGTAACGGCGCAATGTGATTCATTTACTTCAATGCCTCGAGCTAGGGCACTGTAGTTGATCGGGGCGACCGCACCGGTCCGAGTGCGAGTATGCCGATACACACCTTCTGGTTCCGTGTCGGACTCGTCAGAGCTGACTGCTGGTTGTTTTCCCTTACTTCTGCTTGCCATGTTTACAGTGACTTCAGGGTGCTCCACGTCAGAGAAGGTACTCCTTCTATGCGAGCGATACCTTTTGGTTGATCGGGAGGTTGGGGTCGATTGCCTGAATATCGACTATTTGCTTGCACGTGAGCTGCAGCGGTATTCAGAGAACATTGTCGTGATAAGCCGTTCACAGCAACAAGATGGAGTGATCAGATTAGCACTCCTCTTCTTCGTTAAATAATCTCTTAGATCCGTGGGAGATTGCCCTCGTGTTGTCGAGGGCTTTTCAGCTTCTGAGGGTCACCCTTACGTCGAGAATTCGAGACGCAAGGTTCAGAAATGCGGAGCCCGCATTGCGCATAACAGGCGCGGCTCTTTCGTTTTGCCTTTAAAACGTGGGTCTCGTGCCTCTGCTGAGCAGAGACGCGAACCTCACATTTTTGATTATCGCATTCGATCATCGACAGTTGAGACATGCGAGTTTTCTCATTTTCGCGTCTAGTCGTAGAGACGCGGGTCTCGTGTCTCTAAAAAGAAGAATAGCCCTCACGCTGGTGCACGTCACGTTTGGAAGTAGAGTCTCAGGAACGCAAGCCCGTTGGGCTTCGCGTTTGGGTCTCCATACGCGAACTCTGTGCGTCTGACGCAATTTAGAAGAGATGCAAGCCTGAGCCTTGCGTTCTATCTCTGTTAGACAGATGATTGTTCTAGGTTCTTGCACTTGCAATTGTCGCGCGCGTCGTCTCTGTCGACGTTCAGCATTCTGATTACGCCGTAAGGGTTGTTGGGAACCCATGGTGACTCAGAGCTGAGGAAGGGGACGGGCATGAACGGGCTGACATCAGCAACGTCGACCTTGCGGGTCTCATGGGAGACGTTGATGCGGGAGTCATGTGTGATATGATCAACCGTGACACTCTTCTTGTCAGTCGCATCTGTCAGGGTCTCGAGTGGACCTGAGAGTGAGTCCCCGAGGAGACCTTACGGTACTGTCGTGCCTTAGGGCTCTTAGAGCCAGAAGAGAGGAACTCTTCATACTTTGCCTGATCGAACTCCACGATAAGTGATTCGATCATTTTTCCCATATAGGTGACGTCACCTTGCGCCACGACTTGCTCATCGGTAGAGAAAGTAGTCCCCAGTGGAGTTGTCATCTCTTCTTTGGTGGGGGAAAATTGAAGATCGAGGAGTAACTTCTTTGTTTGATTATAAAGAAAATTATAGCGGATCAATAATCCTCTTACAAGAGAGGGGAGATACTTTAAGCTTAAATCTCCCCTTTGTTTAAAGTCGGGTTCTTGATGTGGCGATGGAAAGTGAATCTTATTTTCTGTTGACCAGGTGAACGTCAGATCCTTGGGAATCCTCTATTTGGATAGTAAACGAAGTAACACAGCTTCTGTCCACCAAGAATCTCAAAGAGATTGTAGGCAAAGACGAACTTGTACGCAGCAAGTTGTTCGAAAAGTAGAACTCTCTCTTTCTTTTCAGCTGGAGGTCTTGGTGCTTCTACGACTTACAATCGAAGTTCTTCTTATCAAGATTTTTCCGACCTCTCTTCCATAGCAAACTAGGCTATTTATAGAGGTTTCAGGGGGTAAACGTGTCTCCTAAAAACACTCCATAATGGGGGTTAACTCCCTCATTATGTAGGCAGTAATTGACACAGTAATGAGGCAGTTATAACCGAGACGCAGGTTTTGAAACTTACGTTTTGCTATTGAAGTAATGCTTGAGAGACGCGGGTTTCCAGTTCCGCCAAGCTTCATATGATACGCGGGTTTCAAGCTCTGCATCTTGATACTACAATAATGCTGAGATGCGGCTTTTACGCTCCGCGTCTTGGACCTCGCAATGATGTTGAGACGCGGTTTTCAACCCTCGCGTCTTAGTGCTGCGCTATTGGCGTTGACTAGCCTTGCGTCTGGAGTTTGAATTCTGCTTTTTAACGACTTGTCTTCAGTGATTTTTAGACAGTCTACAATCATCTTCTTTTAAATCTTCCATATTGATGGGCCTTCTTTTCGAGCACTCGTTGGACCTGTGTCCAGCTTCATCACGCCTATAACACTTACCAACCCTGGGCTTGATTTAAGAATTGTCTTTTCTCTTTGTGATCATGGAGGTTGTTGCTTGTGTCAATGTAGAAGCTTTAACCATTAGCTGTACTAGTGGTTAACTAGCCATCGTGGAGCTCGGCTGGATTCCGTCGTCTCCTACAGGCTCTTTGATTGACAACTGGCACCTGGAAGGTAGAAGTCTACTTTGTAACATCTCTATCTTCATGGCCTTATTTTGTGCCTCATCGATAGAGAACACGTCTTAGATAGCTACACATTCCTATATGGGATAATTTAACCCGTGGATGTACTTTGCAGTTTGCTGCTCTTCGATCAGAGACAAATCACATCATGATGAGAGGCGATAGAACTCCTTCGTTTATGCTGATACAGTCCTCATACCTTACTTGCATTGGTCAAATTGATTATAGAGGATCTGTTGATAATTGGGCGAAAAGAATCTACCTTATAGAAGTTGCTTCATGTGCCTCAATGTCATCACATGTTGCATTTCTTGACGCCATCGTGAGACTTACAATTGATCTCACCATGCGGTTACTCCACTCTTGAGATTGTACGCCATAATTTGACATGTTTCTCCATAGGAACATAAGCCATATAAAAAAAATTGTGCACCTCGTAGATCCAATCCAGAAAGGATTCAATATAAAGATTCTTGCTGAAAGAGGGGATGTCAACTTTCATCCTTACTCATGAGAATTTTGGTATTCTCCTTCCCTATTATGACTAGTGTGAGGGATTCTAGCCTCCCTGTTAGGGTTAGAAAACTACCTTCCCTATTTGGATTAGGATTAGCAAATGTCCTACGCCTTCCATAGACTTGGCCTCATCTCTAAAATCATCATACTAATAAGGGAAATTGTTGAACTCTATGTCCGAGAATTCGTCAATTTAGGAATATCGTAGAGGGTAGTTTGGTGGTATAGGGTATTGATATAGGTAATATAAGAGTGGTTGATTTAGGTATGATTGATATGAGGGTGATTGACATGGGGTGACAATAGCGGGGGTGGTTGAAGTGGTGGTGGCTGAGTTAGAGGTGGATGGCTTAGTGATGGGGGTTATGGATGAGAATTATTTGAGAGAGGTAGAGGTTATGGATGAGAATTATCAGATGAAAGTGGCGATGGTTAAGGATGGTTGATGGGCGATCCACTCGCTTCGGTGCGTACCATCCGCTAAGCTTCAATCACCAAGCTTGAAGGAGATCTTCTTGAGTCCTGAACCAAAAAGTCCACGGTTGATTCATGAGTGCTGATCCTCCCTTCACAAGTATCCATCCTTATGAACAAAGTTTGGTTGCTCGTCATCATTTTCGGTCATCGTTGGAACATTTGCCGAGGTTTGGTACCGCTTGACGCAAATAGGGAGCGAGAAAGACGAGCAACAGGGGTTAGATCTCATTTTAGTGCTGATGACCCCTGAAGAAACCTTCAGACAGAGGATAGTTACGTGAATCCACTAGCAAGTGACCCGAATCCACGAGCAATTTGGAGAGAAATCTTAATTTTATTAATCAAAATTCAATGCAAAAATAAAGAGTACAAGGGCCTATATGTAGGCCTGCAAAAGAGTATTACTCCTATTAGGAAATAACCTATTTCTAAAAGAAAATAAAAAGAGTCCTAATCTATCTATGTAATCTAAATTAAAAATAAAAAAAGATGCAATTAGTTTAAAAGAGTTCTAATCTATCTAGGTAATCTAAATTAAAAATAAAAAAATTAAAAATAAAGAAACAAATTAAAACTGAACAGAGTCCTAAACATGTTCTAATAATGCTGATACGTGCAGGTCGGTCGACCGGGCGGTCGATCGACTGTAAAAGTCCCTGGCCTCGGTTTATGTTAGTCGACCAGACAGTCGACCAATTGTAAAGTCTGTTGGCCCAAGGTTACAATCACTGGTTTTTTGTTTTGATGATAACAAAACATATGTGATTTTTTAGCTCTAATAACGTTCAAGTGTTTAAATATGTTTCAGGGTTCTAAAGGATTCAAGAAGTTTTCTTCCTCTAAAGGAAGGTATTAAAACTTAAGGGTATTCAAGTATGGGATTGAAGCTCAAAGCACTCAACGTTGCTATTGGAGAAGCCCGCTTGAAGACACTTTTAGTCGCTTAGAACCTTGTAAGAAAATAGTTTGTTAAAGCGTAGAATATAGATTTGATGCTCAAAGAGTTACACACACAAAAGTACATATTTTCAAAAATACAAGTTTGTTTTGTATTGGTGTTTTGCATGTATGGTCTTGATACATGTTTCATATATTTTCCAAACATTTATTTCAAGTTTAGAGCTTGTATCTCATTGCCAATACATGGTTATACCTCTTCAAAGCCAATACCGCTGCCTATGACAGGCCAAGTTGGTCGACTGACCGGTCGACCGATCCTGTGGCTTGGGATGTGCACGTTGTGCATGTCTATCGGTCGACCGACCAGTCAACCGCCAACCCCCGTGGTTGACCGTTCAGTCGACCAACTGGCTTACTCTTAGCCTCGATCTAATCTGGTTGACCGACTAGTGACCGGAGCCAACGGCTATATTTTGATATATGGAGGGTCGGTCGACTGGCCGGTCAACCGACAAAATGCCAGAACCTCAATAACAACTAGTTTTTAAATCTGTTTCGTCTTTTCTATTTTCCAACGGGCATTTTCTATTTTTATGGGTCAAGACTCATCCTTAAAGATCTGGTAAGCCTTACCTATAGGTTTTATGAGTTTCTATATAAATGGATCATTGGGTTTGAGTTCAAGACAACAAGTTTTTACAAGTTTTCATAGAAAATCAATATTACTCTAAAGAGAAAAGTTTTCTAGCTTTCGATTTTCAAATGCAATCTTTCCAAAGCTAATTTCATTTGATTTTTCAGCTCTTAAATTTTTCTATTTGAATTTCTACTCTCATATAACTCGTTGAGTTTCTTTCATATTCTACTCTATAGGAAGTTGTAAGAGAGTGTTTGTGATCTTTAGTGATCACCAAGAGCTTTATTACCTCAATTGGCTTTATGCTACCTTTTTTGTAGAGGATTGAGTTGTGGAGTTGTTTACTCCGGTCTTATGTAGACCTTTTGTAATTCTTTGTTTTAAGGTCCCTTTGTGAAAAATTCTTTAGTAGATAGTGAAATCTTTCATAGTGATGAAGGCGGAGACGTAGAGTAGTGGCTTGAATCTTGAAACAAATTCTTTGTATTTGTGATTGCTTGTCTCTTGATCTTTATCTCTTTACTTGTGTTGTTATTTCTCTTGCAATCTCTATTTATTGCTTGCATCACTTTTATCATTGCATTACATACATCATTCACTTTTATCGGTCAAAAAGAAGGGAATTGAGCACCTCAACTCATAATCTAGAGGAATATTAGAAGAGAAGTTCTAGAGTCCTTTACGGAGAATTTGGCTTTAATTCTTGTTTTAAGTGACCGATTTGCATCATTTAGCATAATTTATTTTAATTCTGCATTTGATTATCATTACACCTATTCACCCCTAGGTGTATTTCAATTGATATCAGAGCTTTGGTCTCTAGATTTTGGCTTAACCACCTTAGAGAGATCCAATTTGCTAATCACTTCATTCATATTTTCATTTATCGACTATAGTAAAAATGGCTGAAGGAATTATGACCCCTCCTAAGCTTGATATCCTTAACTTTCCCATATGGAAGGTTAAGATGACCGTATTCTTATAATTCCTAGAAATCCGGATTGCAAAGGCTATGATTAAACCCTTTAGTGTACCCGTTGGTGATGAGGACACTTGGTCTGACATTACCACTAAGAAATTTGATGCCAATGCAAAGGCACGCTATGCATTGTTTTAAGCTTTGAATGATGACTGTATAGTTAAGGTCATCTATTACAAATCTGCCTTGGAGATTTGGTCATACCTAGTGGTCACGCATGAGGGTACTTCATAAGTTAAGAGAGCTAAAATTGATCTCTTGCATTCTCAATATGAAAATTTTACCAGGCATGAAAATGACTCCATTGATGACATGGTTACAAGATTCACTAAAATCACCAATGGTCTTTCTTCTCTAGGTGATGTCATTAATAATGACCAAAAAGTGAGGAAGGTCATTCGTGCACTATCACCTTTATGGGAGGTCAAGGCTATAACATTGAAGGAGCTAAATGACAAAAAAGAGATGGAGCTCATCGATTTCATCAGTAACCTTAAGACCCATGAGATGGAGAGGAAGGCAAGAGAAGAGATGGCACCACAAAAGAAAAAGATGCGAGCCTTCAACTCCACTTCCACCATCTCCGATAAAGATGATGAAGAAGTAGATAACGAAGACCTCTCCCTCCTAGTAAAAAATGTAAAGAGGATGTATAACAAGACTAAGTTCAACAATAGAAGACGATGGTAAGGAAAGGAGGATAAGAAAATTATTTGTTTCAATTATCGAAAATCCGAACACATTAGTACCGATGCACGAAGAACAAAAGTAAGCATACAACCTCCAAGAAACCCTACAAAAAGAAGACCTTGAAAGCTACATGGGATTCGGAGAGTGAATTCGAAGAAGAGGTGGATACGACACACCCAAGGTAACATCTGAACTTCACTTGATGGTTGTGAATTAACAATAGATGAATTAGGTGAGGCATTTGAAGAACTTTATAATAATTATGATTTTCTAAAGAAGAAATATTTAAATATGTAAAAGAAAAATGAAATTCTTTAAAATCAAGTTGTCACTCTTTCAAAAGAAAAAGATGTTTTATCTTTCACATTATGTCTATAGAAAAAGATTTTGATACCTACAAAGTTTCTTGTAAAGCAAAATTTTCTTTAATTGATGAAAATGAGATTTCTATTTTGAAAACTAAATTTAACACTTTTGGTGATATTTTAAAGATATGTGAGTTTGATAAAATTAGATTGGAGCCCATATTTCCAAAGAGACACACTCCAAGGAAACATGTTCATGTTTCTCATACTACACATGCTCACACTCATCACACTACACATGCTCACTCTCATCAATCACAACATGCTCACACACATCATGCTAAACATGCAACACACAATAAGCATGCTCATGTTCCACATATACATCATGCATTTATGTATGGTAGAGTTTATAGTTGAACCTATTATGGCTGGAAGGGTCACTTAGCTAAGTTTTGTTATGATCGTATAAATACTTCAAATGATCATGTTTGGGTTTGAGGAACTAACTCTATAGGACCCAAGAAAATATGGGTACCAAAATCAACAAGTTCTTTACTTGATATAGGTACACACCAAGACTCCAAGACGTAGGGATCAAGGTACATGACTTAGGATATCAACTACTTTGCAACCCTATCAACGTATCTTGAAGGTGGCACCGTCACCTTCGGAGATGATTCAAAGGAAAAATCATTGGTATAGGTAATATCCAAATTGGCTCATCTCCTTTAATAGAAAATGTTGTCTTGGTTGAAGGTCTCAAGGATAATCTCTTGAGCATTAGCCAACTTTGTGATAGAGGTTTTAAAGTTGGTTTTGATGATTTCACTTGTGATATTTTAGATAAGAAAATAAATATTTGTGTTCTTTTCGTTTTTCATAAAAATAATGTTTATATAATTGATATGTTGAATTTACATTGCAGTGCTACTTTTTTAAATGCTTTTAATGAAGATTCTGGTTATGACATAGGAGACTAGGCTATATTTCATTTGACCATCTATCTAGAATTAACTCTAAGAAATCAGTGAAGGGTATTCCTTTCTTGAAGTTCGAAAAGGACCGCATTTGTGATGCCTGCCAACTTGAAAAACAAACCAAATCCTCTTTCAAAGCAATCAAGGATATCATGACATCTAGACTATTAGAGTTGATCTACATGGTTTTGTTTGTCTAACAAAAACTAAAAGTCTTAGTGTAATCATTTTATTTTCATTTTAGTTGATTTTCTAGATTTACATGGGTTTTCTTTTTGGAACACAAAGATGAAGCTTTTTTGCATTTCCATGCCTTTAGAGAAAGAGGTGAAAAAGAAAAGGAAGAATTCATTAACCATTCCTTTATCACTTATTATGAAGAAAATATAATTAGGCATGAACTATCTTGTTCTAAAACTCCACAGCAAAATGGAGTCTTTGAAAGGAAGAATCACACTCTTCAAGAGATAGTTAGGACAGTGATTAGTGAATGCGGACTCCCTCGATATCTATAGGCCAAGGCCATAAGCATTTCATGTTACATATCGAATAGAGTTTATTTTTGCAAAAGCACTTTCAAAACTCCATTTGAGATTTACTATTTTAGAAAACCAAATGGTTCATATTTTAGAGTTTTTTGTTGTAAATGTTTTGCTTTGAATACTAAAGATAATTTAGGTAAATTTAATGTCAAATATTATGAAACTAAATTTGTTTGGTATTCAAATACTAGTAAGGCCTATAAAGTCTTCAATAAGTCTACCTTGACCATTGAAGAGTTTATGCATGTCAAGTTTGAGGAATCTAATATTTTTGTGAAAAATATTGTAAAATTGATTCCTTAAGTTAAGACATGGAGAAAATATCATTGAAAGACTCACCTATGCAAGAAGACATGCCAAAAGATGAGGAACATGGTGAAGTTCAAGAAGTTGAAGTGGAGCCATCACAACCACTTTAAAAAGATTAAAGATTTGCTACAAATCATCCCAAGGACTTCATCATAGGTGATGTATCCAAGGTGGTAACTACTCGCACCAAATTTCATGATATTTGTGGTCATTTTGCATTTTTGTCTCATATTGAGCCAAAGAACATCCTCGAAGCCGAGAGCGATACATATTGGTTGCTTGCAATGCAAGAAGAGCTCAATCAATTTGAGCGCAATTAAGTTTGGCAACTTGTTCCTAGACCCCAGGATAGACCAATCATTGGTACTAAATAGATTTTTAGAAATAAGTTGGATGAGTTGGGAATCTTATTAGGAATAAATTAGGTTAGTGGCCCAAGATTAGACCCAAATCGAAGGTATCGATTTTGAGAAAATCTTTGCACCGTAGTACGGCTTGAAGCCATACGGATAACACTTGCTTTTGCTTTATTCAGAGATTTTAAACTTTTTCAAATGAATGTTAAAAGTGCATTTTTAAATGATTTTATCTAAGAGGAGGTGTATGTTGAACAACCCTCCTGGTTTGTTGATCCTACATAATCGGATTTTGTTTTCAAACTTGAAAAGGTTTTATATGGTTTAAAACGAGCTCCAAGAGATTGGTATGAAAGACTTTCTACTTTTCTTATTTCAAATGGTTTTGTGAAAGGTAAAGTTAACACTACATTATTTACAAAGCATATAAATAGTGATATCCTTATTGTGTAAATTTATGTTGATAATATCATTTTTGGATCCACTAATTAAGTGCTTTGTAAGGATTTTGAATTATGACCATATTAAAATATTTTATAATAACACTAGTACTATTCATATGACCAAGAATGCAAATCAACATAGTAAGATCAAGCACATAGAGATTTGATATCACTTTCTTAGATATTACTATGAGAAAGGAGATATTGAAATTGATTATGTTTTCACTGATTTTCAACTTGCGAACATTTTTACTAAACCACTAGATTATAATAGATTTTCATTTATTTGTGGGGAGTTAAATGTTTGCACTATGAATTCATGAGTTTTTCAATTGGTATCTCTCTTGGTTTCGTTTCTTATATGTTTTACTCTTTTTTAATGCATGATAGAAAGGGGAAGAGATATTTGAGTTATTGAGTTTTGAGTTATTGAGTTATGATAATATTTTTGACATTTACTAGTTGAGTTTTTAGTTTCTTGTTTTGGTATTTCATGAACTTTATGTATATCCATTTTCATTACCATGCTCATATGCAATGCCCTGATTTATTATTTTTTTCATTGCATAATATTTTTAGAGGAAGGAGGAATGGAAGGATGGTAGGCTATTTATGCATATTGTTATAAATTTGTATACTTTTCATATATGCGTTCATATGACTTGTTTACATATTGACACTTTATTGATATAGTCATATTGATATCTTGTACTTGATAGATAAGCATAATTTGAGGGGGAGCTTTTTCAAGCTCTTTCCTATATTTTATTTTAAATAACTTATATGTTTTGTCATCATCAAAAGGGGAAGATTGTTGACCCAAGGTTACAATCACCATTTCTTGTTTTGATGATAACAAAACGTATGTGGTTATTTAGTACTAATCAAGTTCAAGTGTTTAAGGATATTTCAGGGTTCTAAAGGATTCAAGAAGTTTTCTTCTTCTAAAAAAAGGTGTTGAAGACTAAAGGGTATTCAAGTATGGGATTGAAGCTCAAAGCACTAAACATCTCTATTGGAGAAGCCCGCTTGAAAACACTTGTAGTCGCTTAGAACCTTGTAAAAAAATAGTTTGTTAAAGTGTAGAATATAGATTTGATGCTCAAAGAGTTACACACATAAAAATACACGTTTTCAAAAATACAAGTTTGTTTTGTATTGGTGTTTTACATGTTTGGTCTTCATATATGTTTCATATATTTTCTAAAGATTTATTTCAAGTTTAGAACTTGCATCTTATTGCCAATACATGGTTATACCTTTTCAAAACTAATAAATGTTTTATTAGAAAATTTTTCATTTTAGAAAATAGTTTTCAGCCTCGACCGTTTGATCAACCGTTGCCTATGACAGGCCAAGTCAGTCGACCGACCAGTCGACCGATGGCTTGGGGTGTACACGCTGTGTATGTCTGTCAGTTGACCGACCGGTCGACCGCCAACCCCAGCGGTCGTCCGTTCGGTCGACTGATTAGCTCACCCTTAGCCTCGGTTGAATCTGGTCAACCGACCGGTCGACCGGAGCCAACGGCTATATTTTGATATAGGTCGACTGGCCGGTTGACTGATAGACTGTCGAACCTCAATAACGGCTAGTTTTTGAATTGTTTTATTTTTTCTGTTTTCCAACGGGCATTTCTTATTTTTATGGGTCAAAACTCATCCCTAAAGACCTGGTAAGCCTTACCTATAGATTTTATGAGTTGCTATTGTCGGCCCAGAGACCTTTCACTCTAGTTTTGAAAATGATTAACTCATGTAGTTATAGTTTACTAATAATCTTGCGATATATAGTTTCAGATATTTGTTCAAGATATTAGTAGATGATTAGCTTCAACAAAGGTGTTTTGGAGCTTTCACATGTTGATTCAAGAGCTCGAGCGTCAAGATCGCATTTAGTACTCGGTTGGAGTCAGCTTGTTGGATCGTGTTTGGATCGAGTCTCTTGGAGAAGGAGTTCTGCAAGAAGATCTCGGTATTGTGTCTAGTTTGTTTAGATCTTGTGTAAACATTAGAAGTGTTGATATGCTCAAGTTCATAATACACACACATGTTTTAAGTTTATTGGTTTTGGTTTTCAGTTTAACCGATATTGAATTTCATGTCAAAAACATAGATATAAATCTTTATATGTATATTAGATTCTATCCATATACAATATGCTTCAAAATTGTTTCAATATCATGTTTTTATATTTACATGAGTTTTGGAGAAACAGTTTTCCATTTCAAAAATCCAAGTTTGGAAAATATCGATTTTTGTTTTAAGCCAAATTGCAATATCACAAAAATGGTTAAAATTGTTTATAATATGTGTTGAATTTTTATAACACATATTTGTATTTCAAAGATCTTATAAGAACATATTTTTGTGAAATTTATGTGTATTTTATGGGATTTTTTAGATGGCAAAAAGTCGAGTTTTTAATCTCTATAGCTGTTTGTACTGGCTGTCTGCCGTTAGACCGGACGGTCAGCCGAGGTAGAAGTCGGTCGACCGGTCCGGCCGACTGACGTGCACAAACGTTCAGGCAGCCTGAGCTAATAGGCTGGTCGACCGACCCGGTCGACCGCCAGAGAGCTTTGCTCTCTGGAAATGGCCCCGGTCGACTGGGCGGTCGACTGGTAGAGAGCTGTTGCTCTCTGTATCCAGGCCCGGTCGACCGAGCGGTCGACCGACAGCAGATTCTTTCTGCTGTCTTGACCCAATGGCTAGTTTTTGGAATGGGCTATATATACCCATTCCCTTGGGCTGTTTTGAAGAAGTTTTAGAGAGCAAAAATTCCCATCTTTAAAAGTGTTTAACAGCAAGTTTTTAAAAGAGTTTTGGGATTAAAGATTTGATCTTTATTTGTGTTAAAAAGGGTTGAAAAATTCAAAGAAAAAGAAAGTCTTTGGGAGTTGTTTTGATCTTCATTTATATTTCAATATAGAGTTTTCTCAAGAGTTTTTCTTTGTGATTTTGATTTCTAAACTCTTTGTTTTCTCACACTTGAGCTATCTATCTATCCTATCTATTAGGATCTATTTTGTGAAAAAATTGATTTGTGGTTGTTGATACCATCAAGAGTTGTAAACCTTCCTTACTTTGTGATATCCCTCTACTGAGAGGTGATTGTGTTGTTATCCCTCTAGTGAGAGGTGATTGTGAAGGTTGTGTTGCATCCCTCTAAGTGTAGAGGTGATAGTTAGAGTTGTGGCTTTGAGCTTTATCCCTCTTGTGTGAGGTTGATCTTGTTTGGCTAAGTACCCATCCCTCTAAGTGTAGAGGTGATTTGTGTAGTGCCTTGCCTCTTGTGTAGAGGTTGTATTGTTAGAGAGAGGAGTTGTGTATTATCAGTTTGTATTACCCAAATCCTTAGTGGAGGTTCCCTATGTGGGAAGTCCTGTGTGGACGATATAGTGGAAATCCTTCTGTGTGAAGGCGGGGATGTAGAGCAGTGGCTCGAACCTTGAAACATATCTTGGCATTTGCGTTTGATCCACTATCTCTAAACTCTCTCTCTTATTTTGTGCATTGCATCATATTATTCATATCATATATGCTTGGGTTTGTTTGTGTGCATACTTGTGTTAAACTAAGAGAGCTTCATATATCACCTCAACTCTTATTCAGAGGAATCAAGAGGAGTTAGTCCAGAGCCATTCACTGGAAATTTGGCTACACTCTTTGGTTGCACTAAGTGTGTTGTAATTAGTTTTTAAATTCCGCATTATTTGTCATTAGATTAACCTTACACCTATTCACCCCCTCTAGGTGTATTTCAATTGGTATCAGAGCCTACGCTCCTGATATTAGGTTTAACCACCTAGAAGTGAGATCTTGGTTGCTAATCTAGTATTTACATTTGCACACTTATTTGTTTACACACACTCATGAATTATCTTGCACCTCCCATGTTTGATGTTTCTAACATCAATATGTGAAAGTATAGGATGAGTATGTACCTAAAAATCTTAGGATTGCATGTTTTTCTTGCCGCTACTAGAAATCTTATCTTGATAATAGCAAGCATATAGAGGCCAATGCACAAGCCCTTGAGGCACTTAGAAGCACTTTAACCAAAGAATATTTGTGCATTGTTTCTCATTGTGATTTCGCCTTTGCAGTGTGGAACACCTTCAGCTCTCCCGCTCTACAAATGACGAAATATGTGGAGAAGGAATCTAGTGGAGGAGAATCCAAACAACATTGCTACATGATCCAAGGGAATGACTCCCTTGAGGTACATTCGAAAACTCAACTAAATCATAGTGCTTATTCTTCTGGCGATGATCATATTGATGTCGATGCTTTAAATGAAGAACTATCTATTGTTTGTGAAAAATTGTTAAAAAATATAAACTTTTGAAAAAGAAAAATTTTGTATTAAATAAAGAAAATGAGGACTTGGTTTCAAAACTTGATTTGACTTTACAAGAGAAGGTTGAGATTTCAAATGAACGTGACTCATTGAAATCCCAACTTGATCTTGCCCTGAAAGAAAATGAAATCTTAAAAAATAAAAATACTTGTGATGAAGTTTTGAAGAGAAATGAAGTTCTATCTTCAAAACTTATATTTGTTTTAAAGAAAATGATTCTTTGAAAAATAAAATTATTTCTATTTCAAAAGAATTGGATTTGATTTTAAAGAAAAATAAAACTTTGAAAAATGATTTAAACTCACATGTTTGCCATGCTAGTATTGCTTTACCTTCTAGTGTATCCATTGCATGCTCCACCTTTTCTTCTCATATTAAAAATGATATATCTATGTTAAAGAAGAGTGTTGATTGTTTGGGTTCCACTTTGAGCCAATGTGCCATAAATCACACACTGTTGGAATCCATGTTTCGAAAGAAATAAGTTTCACATATGCATGCACACCATACACGGCATACACATGCTTCTCATGCTCACACTCATGAAACCATATATGCTCATGTGTATACTTGTACACATTGTGGACGTAAGGACCACCTTGCAAAATTTTACTTTGATAAGATTAATGATTTAAATTTTGTAAATAGATTTGTCGGGTTAGGAAAGGTGCCAACCCCCATGAACCCAATAGAGTATGGTTATCAAAAATCACTCCTATTTTATTTGATGTAGATGTGGGCTCTCACATGACGTGAGATGCATTTGTGCCTTGAGGTGAATGCGTTCCGAGCTATATGGTGACAATTTTGAATACATCACTTTCAAGGGGAGTTTGGTGGGAGGACCCCCTGGTTTGGAGATATAGAGATGTGTCCTAATGGTTTTGGTAACGATCTCTTACTCTCATTTGTTTACATGCTTGCATATTGTTGATTTTAGCATGTTTTGGTGTTTTATGATTATTATGTTAAATTCCATGATAATTAGAATTGTGACATACATGATTAGCATTTGAGATACACCCATGTTTAAATAGATTATTACTTTTGTGTTCTCACTTTAATTTAACTATTGTGTATATCCTTATTCTAAGACATGTGCATTTATATAATGATCATATTGGTTTTATCTCGTTTTTGTGTTTCATGTTTTGATTACATGTTTAAATGTAACCTTCATTAAAACTTGTGTATATACTTATACATCTAGTGAGCCACAAATTGATTATTACATGTTTGTACTTAAATTGATCATTTGTACCTATTAGATGTACTAGTATAGCATAGTTTTGATGATTTATGCATTTCAAACTTGTATTCCTATTTTGTACATGTTTTCATATATTTTACTTCATGATATGTTAAATTGTTTAAAAAACTTTGAATATACATGTATACCCTTGAGTCATTTGCTTTTCACGCAAATTTTTATTATGGACTCATTTGTATTTAGGGATATGTATGTATACCTTTAGATTTAGACAAAACATACATATGCCTTGGAGTTAGTATTATTTGTGAAAATTAAATTTTCATGTTTTACATGTTTACGAAGGAATTTCATATTGAGTTTTTATTGCCTATTCTCATGATTTTGTGATTATATGATTCTTACACTCACATTACTTGATGTTTTCTCATGACTTTATTTTCATGAGTATGATATGTGCTTTATAGACTTTGAGTATTGATGATCGTGTGACTTACATATTTTTCATAAAATATATTCTTATTTTATTCCTTACTTGAAGGATTTCGTACTAGTTTTCAAGATTATCATAAAACTAGTTGCGTATTTTTTCGTTTTGGAAGTATTTTTCAATTATGCTAAAATTATTTTCAAACTTATTTTTGAAAACCCCTTCCATCGAAGGGCGGACATATGGGCGACCATACCTTGTGAGCTTAATTGAAAATCTTTTTAAACATGTGCATGAAAGGGAGGTATTATGAGTTATACACTTGATCCTCATTGTGTTTTCAATTGATATTTTCATGTTTGTATACTCATATTTTGTCTTGCTATATATGTATGCTTCAACTTTCAAATAGTATCAATTTCGATTAGTATTTACATTTTTATACATATATATGTGATTTGATTGTGCTTACTATATCTTTACATCTTAAAGCACAAATTATGTTTATACTAAGCTTGATTTAATCCTTAATGACAATTATTTTTTAATGGTATCTCATACAAGCTTATACATGATTTTTATTGGTATTTCATAAAGAGGGAGAAAATTTATGTTTTATCTTTCAAATTAGTATCTTTCAATAGATTTCATTTTCAATTGATATCTTACTCCCATTCTTTATGATGAAAAATACTTTATTTTGGTATATGCTAACATTTTCAATATTGGTATCATGTTTCATTTTACATTAGTATCTATATTGATATGAGTTATGCTTACCTAAATCAATTTGGTTTTTTACTTTCAATTGATATCAAAAACTTACAAGACATTTTTTTTGGTATCAAGTTACTTATGAAATTGATTGTTACTTTCAATTGGTATCAAAATTTCCTATATATAATATATATATATATATATATATATATATATATATATATTTTCAATTGGTATCAAAAATATACAATGTGTCATTTTCTATTGGTATCACAATTTACAAGATGTTTTTTTAAGTGGTATCAAGATATTTTCACATTGGTATCTTTTAAGTATCTTAAAAAAAATTTTGTTTACTTTCAATTGGTATCAAAATTTTTGTTGGTATCTTCAAAATGTTTTGTTTATTTTCAATTGGTATCATAATTGGTATCATGATGTTTCGATATATACCTTCATACTAAATTGATATATTTTTCTATCGGTATTATAATGTTTTGATTTGTATTGCTTATATGCAAAGGAAGCTTAACATCTTCTCTATATATAGATTCATCTTGAGTGTATGTCATATTGAAGTGATTGACCTTTTTTGGTATGTAGTACACGTGTGTAGTAAGAGCTTCACATTTCCTTTATACATTGCATATTATGCTTTATGTGGTTAGGGTTTAGTCATCTCTTTTCATATAAATGCATGTATGCAAGAGGAGTTAACTTTACGTCTTTCTCTTCATGAATATATCCTTATTGTTTGATTTGTTTTCACCCCTTTGTTGATGATTGACAAAAAGGGGGAGAGAAATTTGGAGAATGTTTTTAAGTTTATATGCATGCTTAGACATTCGAAGAATGATTTTGCATTATATGCATGTTTAGACATTCGGAGAATGATTTTGAGTTTATATGCATGTCTATTTTTATAATTGGTATATGCATATATGTTTTGTTATGCAAAAGCGGAGAAGCGTTCTTCACTTATGCATGTTTGTGTTGAGCATTCATTACATATCTGTATGTTTATTGCTATGCATGAGTTAAGGGGGAGCTTCTATGAAGCTTAACTTTGATCCATGCATATATAACTCCATGATTTTGTCATCATCAAAAAGGGGGAGATTGTTGGCCCAGAGGCCTTTCACTTTAGTTTTGATGATGATTAACTCATTTACTAATAATCTTGTGATATTTAGTTTCAGATATTTGTTCAAGATATTAATAGGTGATTAGCTTCAACAAAAGTATTTTGGAGCTTTCACATGTTGATTCAAGAGCTCGAGCGTCAACATCGTATCTAGTACTCGGTTGGAGTCAAGCTCGTTGGATCGTGTTTGGATCGAGTCTCTTAGAGAAGGAGTTCTACAAGAAAACCTCGGTATTGTGTTTAGTTTAGTTTGTTTAGATCTTGTGTAAAGATTAGATAGTATTGATATGCTCAAGTTCACAATACACACGCATATTTTAAGTTTATTAGTTTTGATTTTCGGTTTAACCGATATTAAATTTCATGTCAAAACATAGATATAAATCTTTATATGTATATTGGATTCTATCCACATACAATATGCTTTAAAGTTGTTTCAATATCATGTTTTTGTATTTACATGAGTTTTGGAGAAAACGGTTTTCCATTTCAAAATCCAAGTTTGGAAAATACCGATTTTCGTTTTAAGTCAAATTGCAATATCACAAAAATGGTTCAAATTGTTTATAATATGTGTTGAATTTTTGTAACACATATTTGTATTTCAAAGACCTTATAAGAACATATTTTTGTGAAATTTATGTATATTTTATGGGATTTTTTAGATGCCAAAAAGTCGAGTTTTTAATCCCTATAACTATTTGTACTGGCTGTCCGCGGGTCGACCGGTCCGGTCGACTGACGTGCACAAACGTGCACGCAGCCTGGGCTGGTAGGCCGTCGACCGACCCAGTCGACCGCTAGTGAGCTTTGCTCTCTGAAAATGGCCCCGGTCGACCGGGCGGTCGACCGGCAGAGAGCTGTTGCTCTCTGTATCCAGGCCCGGTCGACCACCCGGTCGACCGACAGTAGATTTTTTCTGCTGTCTTGGCCCAACAGCTAGTTTTTAGAATGTGCTATATATACCCATTCCCTTAGGCTGTTTTGAAGAAGTTTTTAGAGAGCAAAAATTCTCATCTTTACAAGTGTTTAACAGCAAGTTTTTAAAAGAGTTTTGGGCTTAAAGATTTGATCTTTATTTGTTTTAAAAAGGGTTGAAAAATTCAAAGAAAAAGAAAGTCTTTGGGAGTTGTTTTGATCTTCATTTATATTTCAATATACAGTTTTCCCAAGAGTTTTTCTTTGTGATTTTGATTTTCAAACTCTTTGTTTTTCTCACACTTGAGCTATCTATCTATCCTATCTATTAGGATCTATTTTGTGAAAAAGTTGGTTTGTAGTTGTTGATACCATCAAGAGTTGTAAACCCTCCTTACTTTGTGATATCCCTCTAGTGAGAGGTGATTGTGTTGTTATCCCTTTAGTGAGAGGTGATTGTGGAAGTTGTGTTGCATCCCTCTAAGTGTAGAGGTGATAGTTAGAGTTGTGCCTTTGAGCCTTATCCCTCTTGTGTGAGGTTGATCTTGTTTGGCTAAGTGCCCATCCCTCTAAGTGTAAAGGTGATTTGATTAGTGACTTACCTCTTGTGTAGAGGTTGTATTGTTAGAGAGAGGAGTTGTGTATTCCCGATTTGTATTACCCAAATTCTCAGTGGAGGTTCCCTGTGTGGGAAGTCCTGTGTGGACGATATAGTGGAAATCCTTCTGTGTGAAGGCGGGGATGTAGAGCAGTGGCTCGAACCTCGAAACATATCTTCGCATTTGCGTTTGATCCACTATTTCTAAACTCTCTCTCTCTCTTATTTTGTGCATTACATCATATTGTTCATATCATATATGCTTGGGTTTATTTGTGTGCCATACTTGTGTTAAACCAAGAGAGCTTCATATAGCACCTCAACTCTTATTCAGAAGAATCAAGAGGAGTTAGTTCAGAGCCCTTCACCGGGAATTCGCTACACTCTTTGGTTACACTAAGTGTATTGCAATTAGTTTTTAAATTCCGCATTATTTGTCATTAGATTAGTCTTACACCTATTCCCCCCCCCCCCCCCTCTAGGTGTATTTCAGCTATATAAATGGGTCATTGGGTTTGAGTTCAAGACAACAAGTTTTTACAAGTTTTTCATAGAAAATTAAGTTTACTCTAAAAGAGAAAGTTTTCTAGCTTCCAAATTTCAAATGCAATCTTTCCAAATCTAATTTCATTTGATTTTTCAGCTCTTAAATTCTTTCTATTTGAATTTCTACTCTCACATAACTCCTTGAGCTTCATTTCATATTCTACTCTATAAGAAGTTGCAAGAGAGCGATTGTGATCTTGAGTGAACACCAAGAGCTTTATAACCTCAATTTGTGCAAGCTAAAATTCTCTGAAGAGTTCTTAAAATTATTTGTAGGCATCTATTATTTCCTAAGACAATATGTCTAGTAACAATAAGAGTCGTCACAATGTTCCAAATTTTCCAAAACGAAAAGTTCCTGAAAGATTTCTTAACCATCCATCAGCCCTCGTAGTGGTTTCATTGTACATTATGGAGTGCCATATTTAGTATAACTTGCAAAATAACTTTTCATTCCATGCCAATATAATGTAGAGTAAGAGGCAAAACACTTAGTATACATGGTGACAGACTAGTGACGAACTCCACACCAAAAAAAAAAAAACTATGCTGATATAGGTATGGAAATTTGGCAAATATGATTGAAAAGAAAGTGAACTAATTGTTGACTGTGTTTTCAATTCTTTATTGATGCATATTATAACATTGAACCTGATAATTGATCGTGAACAGCTTCATAGCCTCTTGTCCAGCTGCATAAAGGAAACATCCAAAGTTTATATCAGCCAAAAGGGGAACATGTACTCCTTCCTGACTGATTATATGAAGAGAATTGATATTATTTACCAGACTAGATTGTTTAACAGATATAAATAGCTAAATGCATGTACACAACTGCGAATTGAGCAGTGCTGCATTCTATATGAATATATGTACAGAAAAATTACTTCGCAAAGCTTCTATCAGAAATAGGGGATGATTTATTAAAATATGGAAATAGAGAAGGGAATTACAAAAGCAGGGATCTCCAGTTAGAAATGGATTAATCACAAATATTAGGATGGTTAGTCCTCTACTATTTTGACTAAGTAGAAAAAGCCATATATTAAACCTTCATTTGGATCCTACATACTCAGCTCCATCTGCAAGCCCGAAATCGCCTGCAGGGAACATGCTATCAACTTCAAAATCATCCACTAACAATTGGGGCAAATCATCGAAAGAGGACAGGATAATATCAAAGTCATCAATGTCAATGGGGCGAGGCCTTCAGGTTCTTCCCCCAACACTGATGGAAACATGTCAGGCAATGATGCTGACGAGGATGAGAACAATAACGTATCCTGCGTAGATGGCTCAGGATGGACCACCCCAGAGGTCCCTGTCATCACTGCAAGTTCCTCGGGCACCCTCCTTTCTCGGGCTGCTGCTTCTGCTGCTTCTTGTTCTCCAACAGCAGCAGCAACAGAAGCAGCCACATTATCAGATGCTAATGGAGTACTGGCGCCTTCTTGTTCTTCCCTCGGCACTGACTGAGGCATGTCGGATGAGGATGCAAAAAGAAAGTCTGAATTTTCCACAGAATCAGCGAACAGCAGTGATGTATATTCGCCGAATGGCTGAGAATACACGGTATCTGATAACATCAGAGTACTGAGGCCTTCTGGTTCTTTTTCCCTCGACACTAACTGAGACATGTCGGACAACGATGATGAGGATGCAGGCAACAATGGTGAATGTTGGCTGGATGACTCAGAGTAGACGATCTCAGGGGTTCCTGCCTCGTCATTATCAGTCATCAAGCAGTCATGTTCCTCGACTCGCTTCCTCTTTGCCAACCTTTGTGTTGCTTCCTCTTTTCTTCTCCTTCCATACAGCAATTGTTACTCCTCTTCTTGTAAATTTGCAGAGCACCACGTCATCGAAGTCCATAGTATTATTTGGAGACTGCAAACGGAATTCGTGCATAATCCAATCTGTCTTCTTCTTCTTCTCATTGTCCTTTCCCTTCAGGATCATAAAGGTCAGCTGAGTCTTGTGCCCGATAAGTCGAGATCCAACATTGATAAGGTTGTCTCTGCCATTGCAGTGCCAAACCCCACACCCAGCAGTGCGGCTGGCCCTTCGAGATCTCGAGCTGGTTGCGTGTCTCGGGGTAAAAAAGTGCATGGCTGTCTCCAAATTCTGGTACCGAAACGAATCACCTGCAAACCATTTAACACATATAAGAAATAATACCAAAAAGATCGAATTTTTATTTTTGAGAAAAAAAAAGATCGCATTTTTATGAAATAAACCAAAACGATCAAATCTTTTTTTCCCTCAAAAGAAAAAAAAAATCAAAATTTTAATGCTTACTTGGCAGATTCCAAGGCTCTGTCGAGTAGACATCGAACTCTTGTATGAGACATGAGGGGACAGTTGCAGATGAGCTCGACATTAATTTGTTTCGAAGGTAAAAATCCAAGATCTGGACATCCGTCGGCGGAATCGCAAGCCAGGAGGAAGATCACCGCTGAATGCCACCAATGATCCTACTTCTTCTTTCCCTCTTTCTCCTTGCATCATAATCACTGATGATGATGACGACATTGTAAAATGATGGCGATGCTGATGATGATTTTGGAGAAGAGAGAAGAAAAGGGACTTATCTTTCAGACGAAGCTTGGGTTTCTTGAGGCAATTTGAAGCGGCGGCAAAAAAAAACCCTAGATTCGATCGATTAATTTGGGGACTGAGAGAGAGAGAGAGAGGGTGGAGTTGCGTTGTGTTTCAGTGAGAGTCTGAGTTCTGGGTTTTATAAGAAGATAAGAGGGAGAGAGAGAGGAAGCGGTGGCAGTCGATGAACTAATCAACGGCTCAGATCTTCCCATACTTTTAAATCACTCCCGCCAGCTGCCCCTCGATCGGAATAGTTACGCTAAATGCTATTTCTAGCTGTCAAATTAGGAAACCGAACCAAGCCTAAACTCTCAAATTAAATCCTGAAAACTTGAATTTTCCTTCTTTTCAATTTCTTCTTCTTTATTATTATTATATGATTTTTGTGCATTTTTGGGGCTAAATTTGATACTTAATTTATTATATTTTTAAAAAAATTGGCTAACAATAGTATTGCTCTATCATCCATTTGTGTGCTTCTTTCATCGACTTCCTGGTTGGGCATAACCATAAATCTTTATAGGCATGATGTGGCTTGATATTTTAATTTCTTTAATTTTTGATTAACAAAATAACTATATTGGCATGATGTGGCTTGATATTCTAAAGTGCCCAGCTCTCTTACGTCCTGTCCTAATCTCTAATACAAAAGAAACCATTCTATATTGATTACATATTGAAACTTTCTTTATGTTTATTTTATTATTATTACCACCACTACTAATAATAATAACTACTACTACTACTAGGAGGAGGAGTATTTGTGCTTCTTTATTGTCAAGTTTGATATTTTACTTTTTTAAAATTTTATAACAAGATGTTAGCTAACTTAAGTCACTGAATATTTTTAATTGGAAAATTGGCTTTGGACTCTTCTCTTTTCAATTAATTTAGAAAAAATCACAATTACAAATTTATTTTCACCTAAGCCTCAATCCACTCCAGTCACATGGTCCAATTCAAATTGGACTCTACCGTATAACTAACACATATTTTTCCTTTTCTAATTTTACCCTTTTTCAGATTTGGCTGACTAAATTCTCTTTTTGATTTTTCTTCCATTTTCTTTGTCATCTCTACGGATCTCGCTGATCTTCTTCATCAATCACCCCGTGATGGATTTGATCGTTTTCGTGATGATTTTTGAAATTTAGGGTTTGAGTTTTTGATATAGTTTCTGCTCAATGATGACAATGCTAAAATGATCGCAATCTTTTTATGTGAGAAATGTGACTCAAAGACTGCGACTCATGAGCTGATTTCGATTTTGAGAGAGCTAGAGTTTTAGAGGGCAGTTGCACAGTGGGAGAAGAGATGGTCTATGATCGCAAGCCTAATAACCACTCTAAAAAAAATAAAGTGAACATGAAAATGGGGTCTTTTATGTGAGCACTGCGACTCATGTCTCAATTTTTTATATGGAGACTCATAGTCTTGAAGTTGCAGTTCCAGTCACGGTTCTCACAAAATCGCAGTCGCAGTTGCGCAGCACTTTCAGTCGTGGTCGCGGTTAAAAGTTAAATGAGGGTATTTTAGTCTTTTGCATTTTTATGATTAAACCACAAGTCAAACACATGTTTACAATCTAACGCCCGCAAAAAAAATGTGAATCAGGCAAAGGAAAAATTGTAATTGAGGTTTTCTCTAATTAAGTTTTAGTATAGGTGATTCTGCCCAGAATCCCATTTTTATTAAAAACATTATGTTCGAATTAAAAACAGGCCCTAGGGATATCTGTCTACACATTAAAATCATCCCATACATAAGGCACTTTTATACTGATAATGTAGCTAGAAACATGGAAAAGATATTTGAATCGAACAAAGTTATCCATTATGTCTAAAAAGATATCATTTTTGTGACATTCTTGGTATACAGGTGCTTGCAATAATGATAATGTCTTGTCCTTGAAGAAGGAAAAGAAGAAAACCACAAAGAATTGGAAAATTATGTAGTATCTTGTCGATAAAAGAAAAATCCATAAAAAAAAGTGCAAAGATGATCAAAAAGACAAAAATAGAGAGGAGTCAAAAAAAAAAAAATAGGGGTGAGCGTGGGGGGTGGGGGTGTTCTCGCCGTAATTTAGCAAAAATATTGAAGGAAAAAAACGAATAGAATTCGACAATAAAAGGCAATAGAGATAGAGAGAGAAAGAGGTGAGAGAAGAATAGGGGTGCAAACAGACGAGATATGGCATTCACCATATCTGTATCCACTAACCAATCACGGATAGGATTTGGACACATATATGATTCGATATGATTCAGATTATGCCACGTCAAGAAATAATCCTCTAAGACATTTTGAAAGTATAATTTACAATATAGCTTCTGAAATCAGATTCGCATAATAATATATCCTGCTCTGAAAGTAATCAAAGTCAGTGAATAACTCGTCTCAACATTTTTCTGGAATGTATGGAAGAGGGTCGAAACTTCATCACTAGATTAGTTGCTCATCTATTTGCAAATTGAATACAAGAAGAGGTGCAAGGATTAGATCTTTTTATATCGATATAGTCTTTAAGGGAAAGCTTGTGGAATTTATTCTCAAATAAAACTTCTATCTTGTTCGCTCTTTTCTATTGAAACCTGTCCTAACAGTGTTGCATTTCACAGCTCTAAATCAGCCTCCTCTTTGGAAAAAAGCTATTTAATTAAAATTCCATAACAACGTAACGTGAAAGAAATTTGGAGGTTTGGATAATCTTTGACATGGGGAATCTACAACGAATATGTCTTGTTTTCAATATAAAAGTTTCTATTAGGAAAAGAGGAGTTGTTGAACGTGATTTCTCTCTTGTGCTCTACACTTGTGACCATATTTCTCTTGATGCACATAGGCCTGTTTTCTGTTTTGCAGCAATCTTGTATGTATTCGGTCTCCCAAAAGGCTCAGGTGTCATGCTTCCACACAGTGCCCAAAACTCTGGCCATGATCCAAACAGAATCAAGTTTAAAATTTGGTGTTAGATTAAAGATATCCTAAATATTGACGGGATAGTAATTATGTGCACATATAAATTTGCCTGAAGCTGTTGCAAAATGAAAAGGATATTTATACCGGCTCGTTTTTTATTGCTAATGATCAATTAGTGTGGACCAAAATAGCTTCTGTTGTAACTCATCTATTTGTTTGGGAAACAACCAGAAAACTGCCAATTCCTTTAGCTAGCTTTTGAGCTGCTGCTACTGTAAACCTGCAAAGTGACTACCATGCATATTGTGTTCTTCTTCAGGGGAGAGGAATATTAGATTTCACCTTAATTCAACCACATTCTGTGTTCATGAAGCCTTGATATTTGTTGCGAACATTAAAAAAATGCTGCAGCTGAGGACAAAATAATGGGAAAAAGAAGAAGCTCAAAGTCGAGACTTTGGTGATTTTACAATAGTTCTGCAGAGAATTAATTCCTCCCCCTGAAAAGATTTAAGTTGACCAAAACATAAAAAATTCTGCTGTGTCAAAAAATGTCATTCTCAAGCATGACACCAGTCACTAAACAAGAAACAAAAGCATAACAGTAGTCAATCTCAAAAGTCATTTCAAAGAATCAAAATGTAGGAAATAAGGATATCGCTTTTGACATTGGGGAACTATTATTCCACTTGAGCAATCTAATAATCATAGGAAACTTGTTGACAGTATGACCCAAAAAGAAACACATAAAAGTAAGTAGAATTATATGGCGCTGAGAAACTAAATTCCTCCTCAGCTTTTGCCCCTTTTCACCCTTTTAGTCTTCATGAACATAAACCCACCAAATTAACTCTCAGGAACCTGTGTGTCAATCTTACTGTACATTGTTGTTATAACAAAATTGTGTATCGATCTTACAGCAAATAGCGAGCAAGGTAACAAAAGATCAGATTTACATATTTACCTAACAAGTATGAGCGAAAGGATCAAACCTAATAGAGAGAGAATTAGCATATAATGTTGAAGCTAAACTTGCCCAAGAACACAACACTAGATGCACAAACACAATCAGAGAGAGAGAGAGAGAGAGAGAGAGAGAGAGAGAGATTAACGAGGTTCAACTGTTAGACTTATTATGTTTTAAAGTCTAATTTATTTTGGGCCTAATCAAGTCAATTGGATATTTGCACCCGCCCACTTAACCTACGTTGTTTGACCCAATAAAGAATTGATCAAACCTAAATGGTTTGGGTCTAGACACGTTTTCAATTACACTTAGCCATGAGTGTATTTAAATTAGAATGTGGGACTCATCACACGTGTGGAACTCGTGTTATAAATCAAGGGCCTAGATCTATGATGAGTTGAACTAGGGTTTCTTGATGCTATATATACCATGAGTATGGTTCCCTCTCCACCAACAACAACAATAACCATCTCTCTCTTGGAGGCCTCTCATCTCCTCTAAGAATAAATAAGAGAACTTGGTGGCTGGAGAGAAGATTCCTCTCCCTCAACCCGGCGTCCTCGAGATCGTGCAACCTTCGGCATCCTCTTCGTGATGGAATCTGGTATGCCTAAAACCCTCCTTCCCTTTGATCATGATAAAGAGTCTTACAGTATATGTAGATCTTGTATAGAATAAATTTAGATCTAACAATTGGTATTAGAGCCTCCTCTTTATCAGATCATAGGAATCTACAGAAATTATGATCTCCATATATAAATATCATAAAATTATCTCCATTGATTCAATAAATATTTTGTGTCTCATATGTTGGATCAAAAGGTTAAAAGGAGTGATTTTTATTGACTTTAACATGTATATATATTTTTATGAAATTTGATTTGTGTGTTATTCTACATTTAAAAAAAAAATGGTACACTGCTTGGTCGGCTGCATGCAAACAATTTGCATGCAGCACAAGATAAAAAAAAAAAAAACATGTTCATGTGCTGCATGCAAGCAACGCATGCAGCACACACAATTTTTTTTTGGTTAAAAAAAAAAAGGGAAACATGCATTGTGCTCTCTGCAGAGAGCACTGCAGAGAGCACAATCCTCTCTGCAGAGCGCGCGCGCATGCACGAATGCTAGCAGCATGCGTGCGATGGCCATCCTTGTGAGCGGGCAACAGCCGCCGGCCACCATGAGCCGGCGGCTACAAGGCAAATTTTTTTTTTTTTTTGGAGTTAAGGTTTCCTTAATTTGGGATTGTGAAATTGAATAGGATTAAATTTTTGATATAGATATAAAATTTAAATCTAATAAGGAAACTTATTTAATCTATTCTTAGTTGTTCTCACATTAAAGCTAATTGGGTTTTATCCAGTTTATTTAAACTCGGCCCAATAAAAAAGGAAACCAATAACTAACCATTGCGGGTCGGGTCTAATTTAGACCCGATAAGCACTGAAGACCCGTTTTGTCAATAGAAACTTCAATTAGCCGTTACGGGCTCATACGACCTCTGTTTTGGGCATGTAAACAGCCGTTTCGAAGCTCTTGACGAGCACTACAGTATTACAGGAACTATACATGACAAAACAGTAGTTAGTTGACATAAAGAAGGCATTGAAGTATTTGTTTATCATGGTTATGTGTACCCTTACATGCTTTCGCTTTATCATCAATATTTTATTGCTTATATTGTCTTGCATGATGAATATTGGTGTTTATTACAGTTAATAACACACAGATAAAGATATATACATGTTCAAGCTAAAGAATTTATAAAAGAGCTTATTTAATTGCGTATGTAGTTCATGCGAACAATAGCCGGCCCAAAGGAAGACTATTGTTTGGCCGAATTATGTACGGTGTCGGATACTTGATGTGGGTAATGCAAGTGGGAGAACCTTGATGTGTGGTAATCGGCCCAAAGGAAGGTTGTCACACTATTGGCCCATATTGCATTACCCTCATCAACTAGTCCGATGGCAGAACAAGAATATAGATGCATAAATTTGTGTGGCCCATGCGTGTGGCAATCGGCCCAAAGGAAGGTTGTCATTATGGCCGGGTCATTACATATATTATATAGCCAATATAGATTACTTAAACTTTAGGACCAATCCTATAAAGTGACAGTCGGCCCAAAGGAAGGCTGTTTTCTTACATAGGACCTAGACTTTAGGATATCTATATTGGGCCAGTACAGTGTTGGCATATAGAGACACAACTTGTTCTGAAAGTTTAACCGGCAGCTCTATCGGTTAAACTGGTTGCATTTTCTGAAATTCATTTTTTATGGCTATTACAGTAGAATTTTATTAAATGCAATGTTTATGTTAAACTGATGAGAAATTGTATACTTATGTAGTATAAATTGAAAGGTACAAACTTTAAGAAGTGGTAAGACCACGTAAATGATCGTTCTTGAATTCATGCACCTAGAGTACACCTTAAGATTGATGGATCTCTACTATCACTAATAAAAGTTCAGTAAAGAAAAGGTCAATTATGGTAAGTGGGAGAGATCTTACAAGATGTGTCTAATGGTTATAAAACACACTATTCCTATGACTATTAGGGGTGCTATGCCTGATAAGGTTAGTGCTAAGAGTTTTCTAGCTGAAGTAGCAGACCGATTTACTAAATCGGATAATGTTGAGGCTAGTACGCATCTTAGCAAGCTAGTGAATATGCGCTACAACGGTAAAGGAAACATAAGGGAGTACATTATGAAAATGTCTAATCTTGTTTCAAAACTAAAGGCACTGAAATTGAAACTCTCTAAAGAGATTCTAGTGCACTTCATTTTGATTTCTCTTCCTCCACAGTATAACCCTTTCAAGATTAATTATAATGCTCAAAGGAAAAATGGAGTCTCACTGAGCTCATTAGTCACTGTGTTCAGAAAGAAGAAAAGTTGAAACAAGAAAAGACTAAAAGTGCTCACTTAGCATTTCAGGGTAACACCACTAATAAGAAAAGAAAAAGTAAAACTAAAGGGAGGAACATAAACACCACTACAGTGGCTGATCCTAAGTGGCAAAAGTGCAGGAAAAAAGTAGCCTAAGGTCATTGCATACTTTTTCTGTAAGAAAGTAAGCCACCTCAAGTAGGAATGCATAAAGTATCAGAAATGGCTATTTAGCGGGTATATCTCATATTTATGTTTGTTTTGAGATTAATTTAGCTATAGTGCCACTTTATAAATTATGAATAGAAATTCACATAAGCGATTCAATGCGGAACTTCCAAACCCAAAGGAGGCCCAGCCCAACTGAGCGATACGTATACATGGGTGATGGAAATAAAGTTGCAATTAAAGTTGTTGGAGTTTGTAGGCTTAAATTAGATTCTGGTTTTTTGTTTTAGATTTGGATGAGACTTTATATGTACCGTCCTTTTAGGCGGAATCATATTTCTATTTCATTTGTTAGACAGATCTAGTTTTGTTGTCACTCTTGATAATGAAATGCTTAGTCTACTTTCCAAACCTAAAGTTGTTGGTACTAGAATTCTGATTGATGGCTATATAAATTGAAACTTCATGCTTTATATACTGAATCTCTATATGTGAATAGCATAGGCACTAAGCGAAAATTAATTAAAGAAACATTAGAAAGTTTGGTACTAGACGAAGTTCAAGTGTCTTAATTGGTGTATACAGACATTTGTGGTCCATTCCCTACAGCTTCTTGGAATGGCCATGAATATTTCATCACTTTTACAGACAATTACTCTCGTTATAGGTACCTGTACTTGTTTCATGAGAAATCCCAATCATTGGACATGTTTAAAGCCGTTAAATCTGATCATGGTGGTGAGTACTATGACAGATATGACGAATCAGGTAAATGTCCAGAATCATTTGTCAATTTCTAAAGAGTGGTATTATCTCTTAGTACACCATATCTGGGACACCTCGTCAAAATAGTATTGCTGAGAGATAAAATCACACACTAAAGGATATGATTGGGAGTATGATAGCTCACACTACTCTACCAAAGTCATTATATAGTGAAGCCTTAAAGATGGTTGTCACCTTCTTAATAGAGTACCTGACAAAACAGTAACTAAAACCCTATATGAGTTATGGACTGGGAAATCTCTCAGTATTAGGCATCTACATGTTTGGAGTTGTCCAGCGGAAGCTCGGCCATATATACCATATGAGAAGAAGTTGGACTCAAGGACAGTTAGCTGTTTATTCGTAGGTATTCTGAGAGGTGTAAAGGCTTTAAGTTTTATTGTATGAGTTTGACATAAGGCTAGAGGATGACCCCGCATCCTTAAATGAGGCCAAACTCAACATTCACTCCAGTAAGTGATCAAATACCATGAAAGATGAGTTAAAATCCATAAAGGACAATGATGTTTGAGATTTAGTAGAGTTGCCTGAAGGAAAGAAACCGATTGGTTATAAATGAGTATTCAAAACCAAGCGAGATTCGAAAGGTAATGTCGAAAGGTATAAGGCACATCTTGTCACAAAGGGATATACTCAAAGAGAGGGCATTGACTATAAGGAGACTTTCTCCCTGATTTTCATGAAGCATTCTTTTAGGATTATTATGGCACTGGTGGCTCATTTTGACCTAGAGTTATACCAAATGTATATTAAGATTGTCTTTCATAATGGTAGCATTAAGAAGGAAATCTGAATGGTGCAACCAGAAAATTTTAAAGTAAAAGTTTCATAATATTTGGTTTGCAAATAAAGAAATTCATTTATGGTTTAAAGCAAGCATCCCGTCAATAGTATTTGAAATTTGATCAAGTAATATCCGACTTTGATTTTAAGGAAAATATAGTTGATCAATTTATTTACCATAAATTTAAAGGGAGTAGATTTATATTTCTTGTGCTATATGTGGATGACATTCTATTAGTAAGTAACGATATAGATCCTCTACTTGAGACCAAGAGCTTTCTCTCAAAGAATTTTGAGATGAAGATCTTGGAGACGCTTCTTTTGTGATAGGCATCCAGATTCAACGTGACAGGATACGTGGAATATTAGGTTTATCACAAAAGGCCTATATCGATAAAGTGCTAGATAGATATGGTATGAAGAATTTCTCTTTGGGTGATGCGCCTGTCACTAAGGGAGATAAGTTAAGTCTACTCTAATGTCCCAAGAATGATCTACGGAAAGAGCAAATGAAAGACATTCCATATGTATTGGCGGTTGGATGTCTGATGTGTGCTCAAGTTTGTACCCATCCAGAATAGCATATACCATTGAGAAACTTGATAGAAACTTGATCAATCATGGGATTGACTCTGGAAGACTGTCAAGAAGGTAATGCGATATTAATAGAAGACTACATGAAATCTGATCAGTTGCAGCTGATCGGATACACAGATTCAGATTATGCTGTATGTATCGACAATAGGAAGTCCACTTCATGTTATATTTTCCTTATTGTAGGAAGATGGTGGATTTAGTCGAGAGGCCATTACAGCTACACTGTGATAATAAGAGTTATAGAGCTCTACTACAATAGTGACAAGAGTTCAGTAAAGTCAAAGCATATCGACATCAAGTTTCTTGTCATCAATGATAAAGTTCGGAATCATATTTTGTCTGTTGATAGTGATGACACTATTCTTAACATTACAGATTCACTCATTAAAGGACTTTCACCTTAAGTATTCTTAGAGCATATTGCTCATATGGGGATGACTAGTCATTATGATATCCTGATTTTGTAGGAGTGGATAATTTTATGTAACAGACATTATTTCTAAGTGCACTTTATGGATATTTGTTGATTCTGATAAATTTATAACTGCTTTTCTTAAAGTTTACTTTTGCGCATTTGAGTTTGTTGAATTAGCAGTTAGACTCGTTGGAGTCATAAAGTTAGACTCGTTGGAGTCATAAGGCTAGACTCGTTGGAGTCATAAAGTGAAAACCAGTTGGAATTGTACCTTATTTGATCAGAGGACATTTCCATGCCACACGTCCACATTTGATCTATGTCGTTAGGGGTTCTGAAACTTGTGATGTGGAAGGTCCTACCTCGATTATACAGAAGGTAACGATCGCCATGTTCGGTGGCAGGACTCTTAATGGACCAGATTGTTTTGAAACGTGGTTTGTCGGCGGTTAAAGTTTTGACGTCATAAAGTTATGCATAATATCTATTCAGTATGACTTGCTTGGCCCAAGTGGGAGATTGTTAGACTTATTATATTTTAAAGTCTAATTTATTTTGGGCCTAATCAAGTCAATTGGATATTAGCACCCGCCCACTTAACCTATGTTGTTTGACCCAATAAAGAATTGATCAAACCTAAATGGTTTGGGTCTAGACACGTTTTCAATTACACTTAGCCATGAGTGTATTTAAATTAGAATGTGGGACTCATCACACGTGTGAACTCGTGTTATAAATCAAGGGTCTAGATCTATGATGAGTTGAACTAGGGTTTCTTGATGCTATATATACCATGAGTATGGTTCCCTCTCAACCAACAACAACAATAACCATCTCTCTCTTGGAGGCCTCTCATCTCCTCTAAGAATAAATAAGAGAACTTGGTGGCTGGAGAGAAGAATCCTCTCCCTCAACCGGCGTCCTCGAGATCGTGCAACCTTCGGCATCCTCTTCGTGATGGAATCAGGTATGCCTAAAACCCTCCTTCCCTTTGATCATGATAAAGAGGCTTACAGTATATGTAGATCTTGTATGGAATAAATTTAGATCTAACATCAACAAGATTGCCTACGTCTCCGGGACAGAAGAGAGATCTATATTTGATTTATACAAGATTACAAGAGGATTTACAATTGGTTCTCTCAAAAACTCACTTTTCTCTCATCTCCCACAAAATGGATTACATCTTCTATTTACAGGGAGGAGAAGAAACTCTCAAATCCACAGTATTTCGAGTCCAGAATCACCTCTGACTCGACTTTCGGTCGACCGCCCGGTCAACTGCGCAATATCCTGCCAAGATTGCAGGACTTAGGCTGACATGTCGACCAACTGAGTTTTTCTCCTCTCTATCATCTTCGATCGACTGAGTGGTCGATCGATCCAAGCCTTGTGCATATCGGTCGACCGAAGTCCTGTCATAAAGTTTAAAACTCTCACTCCTTTTTTTGTCCTCTCTCTACATATAAATGTTGGCCCGGAGGCCTTCCTCTCTAGTTTTGATGATGATTAACTCATGTAGTTATGTTTACTAATAATCTTGTGTTGTTTAAGTTTCAGATCATTAATGATTAGCTTCAACAAGGTGTTTAGAAGCTTTTCATGATGATTCCAGGGCCAAAGCGTCAAGATCACACATTGCCTAGCCCATGGATGGAGTTTTGGAGCAAGTCTACTTGAAGATGAAGATCATCAAGAAGACTTAGGTATCCATAGTTTGTTAGTGTGTTTAGATCCAATTTGTAAAGCTTAGTATAGTTGATATGCTCAAGTGCACATCACACACGTTTCATGATTTGGATTTTGGTTTTCATGGATAGTAGATCAAAACAAGTTTACTTTATTTCTATGTATATTAGATATGTTCTAGATATACATACATGCTTATATGACTTATACAAACTTAGTTTGACATACCTATTCATGTAGTTTTATGTTTTGGTATAAAAATATTTTTGAAATTAAAGACAAAAACTATGATATATTTGTTGAATGTATATTAAACCTATGTCCATATGCATCATGCTTAATAATGTTCAAATATCATGTTTTTGTATTTCTATAAGTTTTAGGAAAATCAGATTTCCTATTGAAAAATCAAGTTTGATAAAAATACAAGTTTTGTTTTTGATAAAATTGGCAAGACACAAAATGAAATGATATGTTGATATATTGTCTTGGAATTTTTATCACTTGTTTGAGTTTCAAATATAAAATGATAAAACAATTTTATGATATTTTTAAAAGAGATAAAAGATTTTTTAGAAAATATTTTTCCCAAATTTTCTGTCTTTTTTGTGCTGACAAGCTGGTCGGTCGACCCGGACGGTCGACCGCACCAAGAGCCGGTCGACCCGTAGGGTCGACCGACGTGCACAGATGTGCACGTCTGGGCAGACACAAAAACGGTCGACCGAGCCGGTCGACCGGGTCTGAGAGCTCTGTTCTCTGTTTGATTGGGTCGACCGGCCGGTCGACCGCTGCAGAAGAGTTCTGCTCTCGGTTTGTTTCGGTCGACCGGGCCGGTCGACCGCTGTTGCCCAACGGTCATATTTCTGACCGTTGGCGGTCGACCGGGCCGGTCGACCGGCAGCCTGTCAGGCTGCCAGCTCAGCCTAACGGCTAGTTTTCTGATGGGCCTATATAAACCCCATCTCTTTGGGGATTTTGGCCAAGTTTTTGAAGAGAAAAAATTCTGGTTTTCTGAAGTGTTTAAAACAAGTTTTTCAAAAGTGTTTGGGGCTTTAATCTTTCAATCTTTATTGTTTTAGGTTTTTGGAAAAATCAAAGAAAAGAATATTTTGGGAGATTTGTCTTGGTTTTCATTCTATATCTTTTGCAAGAATTTTCCCAAGTGTTTTTCTTTGTTGCTTATTTTCCAAACACCTAGTTTTTCACACTTGAGCTATCATACTATCCTAATCTATTAGGATCTTGTTTTGTGGAAAAGAAAAGAGAAAAAGAAAGAGAGTTTTGAGTTTGTGGTTTTTGGAACCACTTGTTGTAAACACCCTTATTCTTGTTGTATCCCTCTTTGGTAGAGGTGATCGGGTGATTGGTTTGCTCCCTCTAGTGAGAGGTGGAGATTTGGTTGTAACCCTCTTCGGTAGAGGTGTTGTTGTTGTTGTTGTATTTGGCTACGGGCCTACCCCTCGGTTGTGAGGTGGTTGTTTGAGAGAGGAGTTAGGTACTCCATTGTTGTAAAAATCCTTCTCGGTGAAGGTTCCCTCGGTGGGAGTCCTCGGTGGACGGTATAGTGGATTGGAAATCCTACACGGTGGTGTAGGCGGGGATGTAGAGCAAGGGTGCTCGAACCTCGAAACATATCTTTGTGTTTGCGTTTGATCCACTCTTCTCTAAACTCTCTCTCTTTACATTTGTGCAAAGCATCATACTTCATTCAATCATATTTGCTTGTGTTGAGCATAATTCATCTTGTCATATTTATTTGCTTGTGTTGTGCCTTGCATAATCCATATTGCTATATCCTTGATTGCTTGGCTTGATTGTGTGTGCACATTGCTTGGATTGCTTGTGTGTGTGTGCCCAACTTATACTCATCCAACAAGAGCTTCACATAGCGCCTCAACCCATTTCAAGGGGAATCAAGGGGAGTTAGTCCAGAGCCTCGCAAGGGGAATTCGGCTACACTTGTTGTATTGTATTAGTTTGTGCATAATTTGCATTAGCTTCCGCATTTAGCGCACTTAGTTTTGCGTTTAGTTTTAGATTAGCACTAACACCTATTCACCCCCCCTCTAGGTGTTTTTCAATTGGTATCAGAGCTAGTGCTCCTGATACTTAGGCTTAACATCCTAGGAGTGAGATCCATTTGCTTGCTAATCTATTGTTTGCATTTGCTTGTTTGCACACATATAGTTTTACCATGGCCTTCATGACCCCACCTATGTATGACCCTTCCAATATTCATGTTTGGAAGATTAGGATGACCGTTTATTTGTAAACCCTAGGTCATAAAGTTTATCTTGCTATTACCAAGGAATCCTTCCTTAGTGATCGCAATCATATAGGGGCCAATGCACAAGCCCTAGAGGCCATTAGAAGCACATTACCTAAAGATTATCTTATGTGTGTTTCTAACATTGATTCCGCCTTTGCAGTGTGGAACAAATTGACAACAACAACAACCACTCGGAGCTTCAAGTGCAAATTCAAGAAGAGGAATCTAGTGGAGGATCCGATTCACAATGCTTCATGGTCCAAGGGAATGACTCCCTTGAGGTACATTCGGACCCCACTTAGATAGTGATGATTGCTCTAGTTCTTCATGTGATAATTTTGATGCCCATGATCTAAATGAAGAACTTTCTATTGTTTATGAAAAGTTAATAGAAAAATACAAGATTTTGAAAAAGAAAAGTCTAGATATGGAAAAAGAAAATAAAAGTTTGCATTCTAGACTTGATTGTGTTTTGCAAGAGAAGGTTGAGGTCTATAATGAAAGGGATGCATTAAGATCTCAATTAGATCTTGCACTTAGAGAAAATGAATTTTTAAAGTCTAAAATAATTGTGAAACAATTTTGAAGAAAAATGAAACTTATCTTCAAAAATTGATTTTGTTTTAAAAGAGAATGTTGATTTGAAAAACAAAATTATTTCCATTTCAAATGATTTAGATGTGTGTTTAAAGAAAAATGTTATTTTGAAAAATAAGATTGATGCACATGTTTGCCATGCTAGTGTAGCCTCTTTATCTAGTCTACCTAATGTATGTACCTCTTCTTCTAGGATTAATGATGATATTTGTATGTTAAAGAAGAGAGTAGATTGTTTGGGCTCCACTATGAGCCAATGTGCCATGAACCACACTCGCTTGGAAACCTTGGTTCGTAAGAAACAAGTTCCAATTTATGCATGCACACCCTCCACGACATACACATGCTCCACACGGACACCGTCAACACATGTATGCTCATGTGTACACATGTACACATTGTGGCCGAAAAGGCCATCTTGCTAAATTTTGTTATGATAGATTAAATGTTTCAAATTTAGCAAAGAAGTTTGTTTGGGTTAGGGAAGGGACTAACCCCCATGGACCCAACAAGATGTGGGTACCAAAGACCACCCCTCCTATTATTTTTGATGTAGGTGTGGGCTCTCACATGACGTGAGAGTGATGACACCTTGGAGTGGATGCATTCCGGACTTAAAGGAAATCAATTGGATGCATCACTTTCAAGGGAAGATTTGGTGGAGGTGACCATCATGTTTTGAAGATAAGGAGAGTTGCCTTCTAGGTTTTGGTAACAACTCTTAACTCCTTATTATTGTTTACATGCCTTCATATTGATGTTTTATAGCATGTTTTCATTGTCTATGGATTAGTGTGTAAATATCACATTTATTAGATCCTTGACATACATGTATATAGTATTTGAGACACACATGCTTGTATGAACCCATTCTTAGTGTTCTCACTTTTGTTTAAACTATAATGTACATCATGAATCTAATGCATGTGAATTTACATAGTAATCATGTTTTAGTTTTATCATGATGATTTTTATCTTGTTTTTGATGCTTCTTGTTAAGATTACTTGTTTAGATGTTAGTTTTCATTAAGACTAGGATTTATACTTGTACATATAGTGGGCCACAATAAATCTATATATGTTTGGGCTTGAGTGCTTATTTGAACCCATTAGATGTGCTAGTATAGTCTAGTTTTGATGATTCATATATTTCAAACTTGTATTCCATTTTTGAATTTGTTTTATGAGTTTTTCACTTCATGTATATGTTTGTATTGCCAAACTTTAAGATATACATGTATACCCCTTGAGTCATTTGCCTTTCATGTAAATCTATATATGGACTCAATTGTGTTAGGGATATGTATGTATACTTATTATGTTGACAAATCATACATATACCTTGAATGAAATTCGTCTTGGTGAAGATTTAGTTTAATTTTGTGTTTAATTGTTTAACTTCATGTATATGTCTATCTTGTCCAAACTATTAGATATAAATGTTCTTTTGAGTCACGTGCCTTCATGCATATACACTTTGTGGACTCGTTGTGTTTTGGATATGTATGTATACTTTAGTTTGTATTAGACATACATATGCCATGAAGATTAAATAAGTTTTGATGATTTTCGTGTTTTCATGATTAAGGAATAATTGAGCTTAATGAAAAATTTTCATGATTATGATATTCACACTTTATATGTACACTCACTTTTATTGCTTGCTCATGTTTTGGTTTCATGAGTCAAAATTGTGCTTAATTAGATTAGAGTGTGATTTTTATGTGGATTTCATGTTTCATGAAAAAAATTTTGTTTTATTCCTTGCTTGAAGGATTTTGTACTAGTTTAAAAGATTTTCCATTTAAACTAGTTGCGGTATTCTTCACTATGGTAGTGATTTTCAAACAAAGCTTATTTTCAAATCTCTTTTTTGAAAACCCTATTTTCCATGGGAGGATGGATGGGCGATTATGCCTTGTATGCTTCATTGAAAATCTTCTATCTTGTGCATATGAAGGGTGGTAGGTATGAGATATACACTTGATTTTATTGTTATGTCAATTGGTATCATTGAACTCTTTCAATTGGTATCATTTTGATCTTTGTGTATACTCATGTTTATTGTGTATGTATATTTTCAATTGGTATCATCTATTGGTGATTGGTACTCATTCTATTTCATACACATATACTTGTTTTATTTGTGCTTAAGATATAAACTTTTCACAAAATCGTGTTTATGCTAGTGCTTGAGTTTCAATTTTGTTTCAATTGATTACTTTTAAATTGGTATCAAGCCTATGCATCATTTTAGTTGGTATTTCATAAAGGGGGAGAAAATTTAATTTTGTCTTTCAATTGGTGATTCTTCAAATGGTATTTGTTTCCCACTCCCTTACTTTATGATTGAAAATTTCATATTGGTATCATATGTTTACTATGAAAATTATTTACAATTGGTATCAAATTTTGTTTAGACATTCAAAAATTTATTATGATTGATATCAAGATGTTTCATGTGTTTTTACTTAAAATTGGTATCTAAAAATTTGTTTTGATTTGTATTGACCATATGCATATAGATTCATGTTGAGTGTATCTTGTATTGAAGAGCTTAACATCTCTTCGTTATGTGGTACACGTGTGTAGGGGGAGCTTCACATCTCCTCTTATGCATTACATAATGTGTGTTATGTGAATTAGGGCTTAACATCCCTCTTTCATGTAATGCATATGTGTAGGGAAGCTAACTTAGCGTCTTCCTCTTCATGAATGTATATAGCATATAACATCTATTGATCTTTGTTTATTTTCATGCTAGTGCTTGATGCTTCATTGACATATTTATCTATTGATATCATGTTGTTTATAGTCACCCCTTCTTGATCTTTTTGTTTGATAAAAAGGGGGAGAAAATTTGTTTGATTTTATTTTACTTTGTTTACCCCTTTGTTGATGATTGACAAAAAGGGGGAGAATTATTTGAGAGTTTAACATGTTTTTATATATGCATATATACTTATGTTTTTGCATATGTTAAGTTTTATTGGTAAGTATTAAGTTTTTATTGGTATCTAGAGCATCTAGTGTTTATGTTGTTAATGCTTTATTAATTTAATTGGTAACTAGAGCTTCTAGAACATGTGTTTGTGTTTTATGCATATTGATGCATACATGTTTATGTACATTCATTGCATATATTTTATTTATTTGTTTATGCATGAGTTAAGGGGAGCTTCTTTGAAGCTTAACTTTAATCCATGCATATATAACTCCATGAGTTTTGTCATCATCAAAAAGGGGGAGAATTATTTGAGAGTTTAACATGTTTTTATATATGCATATATACTTATGTTTTTGCATATGTTAAGTTTTATTGGTAAGTATTAAGCTTTTATTGGTATCTAGAGCATCTAGTGTTTATGTTGTTAATGCTTTATTAATTTAATTGGTAACTAGAGCTTCTAGAACATGTGTTTGTGTTTTATGCATATTGATGCATACATGTTTACGTACATTCATTGCATATATTTTATTTATTTGTTTATGCATGAGTTAAGGGGGAGCTTCTTTGAAGCTTAACTTTAATCCATGCATATATAACTCCATGAGTTTTGACATCATCAAAAAGGGGGAGATTGTTGGCCCGGAGGCCTTCCTCTCTAGTTTTGATGATGATTAACTCATGTAGTTATGTTTACTAATAATCTTGTGTTGTTTAAGTTTCAGATCATTAACCAGATATTAGTTGGTGATTAGCTTCAACAAGGTGTTTAGAAGCTTTTCATGATGATTCCAGGGCCAAAGCGTCAAGATCACACATTGCCTAGCCCATGGATGGAGTTTTGGAGCAAGTCTACTTGAAGATGAAGATCATCAAGAAGACTTAGGTATCCATAGTTTGTTAGTGTGTTTAGATCTAATTTGTAAAGCTTAATATAGTTGATATGCTCAAGTGCACATCACACACGTTTCATGATTTGGATTTTGATTTTCATGGATAGTAGATCAAACAAGTTTACTTTATTTCTATGTATATTAGATATGTTCTAGATATACATACATGCTTATATGACTTATACAAACTTAGTTTGACATACCTATTCATGTAGTTTTATGTTTGGTATAAAACATATTTTTGAAATTAAAGACAAAAAACTATGATATATTGTTGAATGTATATTAGACCTATGTCCATATGCATCATGCTTAATAATGTTCAAATATCATGTTTTTGTATTTCTATAAGTTTTAGGAAAATCAGATTTCCTATTGAAAAATCAAGTTTGATAAAAATACAAGTTTTGTTTTTGATAAAATTGGCAAGACACAAATATGAAATGATATGTTGATATATTGTCTTGGAATTTTTATCACTTGTTTGAGTTTCAATATAAAATGATAAAACAATTTGTATGGTATTTTTAAAAGAGATAAAAGATTTTTTAGAAAATATTTTTCCCAAATTTTCTGTCTTTTTTGTGCTGACAGGCTGGTCGGTCGACCCGGACGGTCGACCGCACCAAGAGCCGGTCGACCCGTAGGGTCGACCGACGTGCACAGATGTGCACGTCTGAGCAGACACAAAAACGGTCGACCGAGCTGGTCGACGGGGTCTGAGAGCTCTGCTCTCTGTTTGATTGGGTCGACCGGCCGGTCGACCGCTGCAGAAGAGTTCTGCTCTCGGTTTGTTTCGGTCGACCGGGCGGTCGACCGCTGTTGCCCAACGGTCATATTTCTGACCGTTGGCGGTCGACCGGGCCGGTGGCAGCCTGTCAGGCTGCCAGCTCAGCCTAACGGCTAGTTTTCTGATGGGCCTATATAAACCCCATCTCTTTGGGAATTTTGGCCAAGTTTTTGAAGAGAAAAAATTCTGGTTTTCTGAAGTATTTAAAACAAGTTTTTCAAAAGTGTTTGGGGCTTTAATCTTTCAATCTTTATTGTTTTAGGTTTTTGGAAAAATCAAAGAAAAGAATATTTGGGAGATTTGTCTTGGTTTTCATTCTATATCTTTTGCAAGAATTTTCCCAAGTGTTTTTCTTTGTTGCTTATTTTCCAAACACCTAGTTTTCCACACTTGAGCTATCATACTATCCTAATCTATAGGATCTTGTTTTTGTGGAAAAGAAAAGAGAAAAAGAAAGAGAGTTTGAGTTTGTGGTTTTTTGAACCACTTGTTGTAAACACCCTTATTCTTGTTGTATCCCTCTTTGGTAGAGGTGATCGGGTGATTGGTTTTGCTCCCTCTAGTGAGAGGTGGAGATTTGGTTGTAACCCTCTTCGGTAGAGGTGGTGGTGTTGTTGTTGTGTATTTGGCTACGGGCCTACCCTCGGTTGTGAGGTGGTGTTTGAGAGAGGAGTTAGGTACTCCATTGTTGTAAAAATCCTTCTCGGTGAAGGTTCCCTCGGTGGGAGTCCTCGGTGGACGGTATAGTGGATTGGAAATCCTACACGGTGGTGTAGGCGGGGATGTAGAGCAAGGGTGCTCGACCTCGAAACATATCTTTGTGTTTGCGTTTGATCCACTTGTCTCTAAACTCTCTCTTTACATTTGTGCAAAGCATCATACTTCATTCATATCATATTTGCTTGTGTTGAGCATAATTCATCTTGTCATATTTATTTGCTTGTGTTGTGCCTTGCATAATCCATATTGCTATATCCTTGATTGCTTGGCTTGATTGTGTGTGCACATTGCTTGGATTGCTTGTGTGTGTGTGCCCAACTTATACTCATCCAACAAGAGCTTCACATAGCGCCTCAACCCATTTCAAGGGGAATCAAGGGGAGTTAGTCCAGAGCCTCGCAAGGGAATTCGGCTACACTTGTTGTATTGTATTAGTTTGTGCATAATTTGCATTAGCTTCCGCATTTAGCGCACTTAATTTTGCGTTTAGTTTTAGATTAGCACTAATACCTATTCACCCCCCCTCTAGGTGTTTTTCAATAAAGCACCAGTTTAAAAGAAGAATAAAGCAAATAGTGTCAAGTTTACTGATTTAGCCTAAAAGTCATCTGCATGGAAGGATTAAAGCCATTAAGAAAGTGTTGACATGTAATGCTAGTTTATAAGAGAAGGGACACCACCTGATAGTTAGTCGTGTTGCGAAATTGATATGCTCTGATACCAATTATTGTAACAAATCGGCGCTCTAAACCAATTGTTACTCTCAAGATTGACATTTGCAGAACTTGGCAATATTATCAGTACTTGTAAAAGAAAAACTGTTGTAAAGCAAATTAGCAATACCTAGATAAAAAAGCAATAAGAAAGAACGCGAAGATTTAACGCGGTTGGCTGAAACTAGACCTACGTCCACGGGGGGAAAACTTGAGAGAGTTTTATTAATAACTTGATATAAAGATATCTAACATTCCTCTTGATGCAATAAGAGTATTCACCTTCCTCCTTAATATAGACCTAGATTATAAGAGTATTACTTTATCTCTATGCACCTTCACCTTTCTCCTCTCTTTCTTGACTTCTTTCTGATCTCCTTAGTGTTTCTCCACCTTTTTCTCCTTAAGATTGATTGAGATCAATGTTGGGTTACAACCTTTATTTATAAGATTTTACAAAACAACTCTTATTTGGACTATGAGATGATCTTGGCCATTGGATGCTTGAAGAATCTTGATCAGTCCTATAGTTGATCTTCTTCATTTAGAAGAATTCTAAATCCTTTAATCTTTAGAAATAAATCCTTCATTGAATAGAAACTGAGTCCTATTCGTACTCTACCAGAAAAGAAAATAAGAACCTGAAAAGAAAAACTGATTCTGCTTCAGAAAATGCTCCCATGAGTGGACTAGTCCATATGATTCCTGATATTAGTCAGCTAGTATACATATATATAGTCGATCACTGTAAATTGCTCTATATCTTTTTGCCTCTGTATCTGCCCTAGTCGACTAATACTCTTGATCAGTCAACTAGTAGTCTTGTTAGTCTACTATACAGTCGACTAACCTTCCTTGATCTGCTTCTTTTCTTCTACTTCATGCCATCATCTTCTCCAATTTGATTAGATCTTCTTGAACCATCTCTCCTCTTGAAAATAAGACAAAATCCTAAAATCTCCACTTTGACTTGCTTTTCAAACCTTTAATAAAACACTTGAGATTTGGATTACTATCTTGATATTTTCGTTGGTTGTAATTGTGCCATGAAGCATTTAACTCTTGCCCTTCTTCCTGGGGACTTTGGCTAATTTACCGCCATGATTTGAGCCTGTTGACACTTAAAAAAGACAAGATTTCATTGGTCCGAACAATGTCTAGCGACAGACAAGCTGAAGACCAGTTTTCATCCACCTCCAAGGGACAAGGAAGCGGTTTGGACTCCACTGATCCAGCAAGCAGAACAGTGAACCCGGATTGTTTCTAAACAGACCTCAGCAGGTCTAAAATGCTAGCATTTAGCATTACATTAGCCCAAGGAGATAGCCTCGTTTGAGAGGCTAGCATCATCCAGAGCATCGCCAGGAAGCTAACTGATAGCTTCGCCGAAAAGCCTCTTTTCGGACCTCGCCAAGAGTTGCCTCTAGCTCCGCTATGAGCTTCAAAGCGGGCAGCTCCGCTATTAGTTTGCTATGGTCAACCTTTGACCAATCAAATCTCCTGATAAGATCGGATCCAAGCAAATCAAATCCAATCGGGATTCAAATATGGCAGGTGATTGCCGCAATCTCTTGACTCTCTTGAAACGAGTAAGAGGATCAGAGAAAATCCTTCAACGATATGGAAGGGATCAAAACAAATCGGAAAGATCAACCGACTTGCCCATTTTCTAGCTCCGCAGAAGCTATCCTAGCCTCGCAGCAAGGCTACTTTCCAGATTTAAACAGATTCGGTTCAATCTGTTTCCATATCTTCAAGGGGACGATTATACCCTTGCTCTCCCTATAAATAGCCCGCCAGGGGCACAAGGGGAGGAGGCGGTCGAAGGGGAATCCAGAGATCGGCGATCAATCAAAGCGGGCTTCTGCTCCCAAATCAATCCTCTGCTGATCAGGAGAATCGGACTTCTTCATAACGCACCGTGCGTTCTCTAATTCAGAGACCTTTCAGGAGAAATACTTCTCTTTTCAGGGTGGTGATACCCTAACAACCTCTTTTCCTCAAGGAATCTCCGGAACCAGGCGAGAAGGAATTCCTCACAGAAGGCGGTTTTGAGAAGTAGCAAGAGGGTTCTACCAATCCTCTATTCTCTGATTCCCGGAACCAGGCGAGAAGGGAATCTCATCGCTCGCATCGTCAAAGGGACAAAGTGGTCGCGCGCTGACCAGACTCCTATCGGCACACTTCTCCAGAATCTCTGAGGAGATCTACTGTAATCTTTTTAAGAATACTTGTAATTTAGCTCCTCAAACTCTTTTTTGTAAGTTTTCCCCTTTGCAAACTAATGGAAAACAAGATGGCGACTCCGCTGGGGACTGTATTCTCCTCTGCTGAGAATCAAGTGTCGCAATGCGACGAACAGACCTTCGGGTCTATCTCTGAATTCAGAAAAGCCGGTGCAGCCAGATCTTCTCTGGCTAAATCTTCAAGCAAAGTCTCTGCGGAGACGGAAAGGTTCTCTGCAAACCTGCCGCAGTTCTCTGGCGCAACAAGGAAACATGTCCGCAGCCCAGATCCTGCACTTTTGAGAACCTGGTTATCCAGATCGATCAAGGAAGATTTGAAGAAGTCCTCTCTGGGAGTGGCCTGACGCTTCGAGCGCGGAAGCACAGGAAGGTCTTCATGACCAAGGTTTCAAATCAGAAACCAGAGGCAGAATTTTCCAGCACCCCACAGCCCCGCTTGTGGCTATTCAGGTTCCTTGCGAACCTAGGCGTCCCCTGTCAAGGCTGATATGGAAGCCTAAACAGAAGTCTTCAACCGAAGCTCTCGGTGTAGTCATGCCGAGACTGCGCCTCTCCCGCGAAGAAAAGGGTAAGATGCCCGTCTGCCCTAGCGATGCTGCCAGCCATGAAGTCACGACGGCAATCATACCGTCACCTGAATCAAGGGCAGCAAAGCCTTCTGTCAGCCTCGCTTTCACAAGCAAAGCTATTGTACCACAACGAATTCACTGGGTTCGCGGCCGCGAGGCTAAGACCGCAGTGTTATCTGAGATTGATCCCCTTCGCAGTAGAATAGCGGGCAAAGCACCACAGCGTGCTCCGCTCCCCAATTCATCAAGCACTAAGCTCGCACCTGTCGGCGAAGCTAGCGCCAAAGTACTATTCAGTACTAATCCCTTCTGCAGGGATAAGAAGAACGGAGCATCATCCCTTGTACGCTCCAGAAAGGCCTCTCCACGGGGTTGTTCAGGCTCTGTTGAGCCTAACCTGCGACAATTCTTGGCAAACAAGCGGGAATTGGAGTCTCTCCAAACCACTTCCCCTTGTTGTCAAAGAGGATGCCGACTTGTGACAATCCATTCAGCCCGTTGTCGGCAATATCCAATCAAGGCTGCATCTCCGCACCGTCAATCGGTGTTTAACCGGTTGTCCACACATGCCACAAAGAAGCATCATGAAAGGAGTGCTTCGCGAGGCCCAGCCTTCGCGTCCGTCAACATGACCGGAAGAGGACGAGAGCGACACAGGGAAGGTCATACATCTGATGATACCCCTTTCGGATCCCCAGATCCAGATTATAGCCCGGGCTTGGGTGAAGTCTTGGTGCAAGAAGAAGGTGTTTTCCGAAACACCAGATCCAGGGTGGCGATACCCTATAATTATGAACAGCCTTCCTCCTCGATGGTCCCAACCGTGCCACAGCCCAGGCGGTCACCCCAATCATCCGAAGGAGAAGATGAAGACAGCGGGTATGCCTCTTCAGCAACAGTCAGTTCTGTGCGAACGGACAAAGCATCGGTTAATATGGCCGATAACGCCAATGACGACCTTCGTCGGCGTTTGGAAGCTCAGGAGCAAACCTCCAGAACTCAGCAAGAGGCCCTAGACAACATCCAACGGATGCTTGCTCAACTCACTCAATAACCGGGACGACGGTGATACCGGGAGCAATCATGATGAGGAAGAACGCCTCAGCAATAATCCGCGTCAGACGGATAGATCCAAAGAAGGCTCTTCACTAGACGCCGAAGTCCTAAAAGGCCTCCAAGCCCAAATTGCATCCCTGGCTCAGAGGATGAATTAAAGAAAGTAGGGGCAGTTCGTCCTTACCCACTGGAGTGGGATTCAGTGCCATATCACCGAAGTCAAGCCACCAACAGTGCACACCTATGATGGAAAGAGCTCGCCAAATCAGCACATCTACTATTTCCGGTCTCAGACTGTAATGTTATAAGCAATGACGCCATCATGGCTAGGCTTTTCATTGGCACCTTAAAGGGGGGACGGTGGCAGTCTTCTGGGTTTCTGGTTTCCAGTCTTCCCCGGGCGCTATCAACTCCTGGATCAACCTGGAAACTCGGTTCCTTTCTCTTTCTATGAGGACGATACCGAAGTGACCATGGACAGACTCCTCTCCACTGTGCAGAGAAGGGCGAATCTGTCCGTGACTACATTGAACGATTCAGAAACTTATCCTTGATGTGCCCAGCTGGGATGCCATTACCCATGCTCTTACAGACATGCAGACACAACTTCTTAGACCAAGTAGAAGTTCGCATGGGGGCTGTCAAAGCCCACACTTGGAAAGAATTGGTCGAACAAGCTGAGATAGCCGAGAAGTCGGCTAAAAAGTTCGAACCATCCGCCCCTAGAGGCAAGTGGGGGATGAACAACAAAGGGCGTAGCGACCTACCGCAATCTTCTCAAGCTAAGGGCAAAGAGACTATGTCTGTGGAGTTATCCGGAGATGTGCAGTCGAAGGCCAGGAAGAGCGTCTCCAACAGCCAGGAGTCTAAGTTCCCTCCAAAGCAGTACTCCTTCAGAGATGATCAGGTGGTCACGATATTCCATCTGCTCCACAAAGGAAATAAGATGAAGCTACCGGATGCTCGGCGTCCTAATGAGATAGGGCGCACAAATGACCCCAAATACTGTCTTTATCATAGGATGGTCCATCATCCTACTGACAAGTGCTATGTCCTCAAGGACAGGATACAAGCCCTAATTGATGCCGGCGTCCTCACACTGAAGACGGAGCAGAAGAAAGTTACTGCCAATATGGTGACCCTTGAATTCGGCACAGCCCAAAAGGTCATGGTTCCTGACGGGACTTATCCAGCCCCCACACCGCGGTTGGAAGTCAAGCATTCTTCAGCCATAGCTAAAGATGACAAGGGTCTCGTCCCCTTGACATTGGAGACAGGGGAAGTTATGTGGATACACCCTGACCTCGTCCAAGACATACAGCGGACGTCGAAGGACTCCAGCAAAAAGGGCAAGTCCTGCAATGTCATCTCTGTCCTGCCAGATGATGACAACCTTACTTCGGCTTCCCTCAGTGATTCAGAAGGAGAAAAGCGTGCTTGCACAGCGCAGGCAGATGCGCCTCAACAGACGGGCACCCGGTCTGGAAAATCATACTTAAGGCAGTATGACAAGTCTACTGACGAGATACAACAGCAAACGACGTCAGTACCAATGCCGACATCCGCTCCAGTCCTGACCAAAGGGAGAGAGAAGCCTAAGGAGTGCGGTTCGACCATGCGTTGAAGAAACCGTCAGTCCAAGGGTTAGCCACGCCCTTCCGCTTTGATATATTGGCTCACTTAGCCAATATCCCGGCTCGTATCACAATACACGAGCTCCTTCGTCTCTCTAAAGAGACAAGAGAGGCACTCAGAGATGCGTTAGCCAACTCAGAGTCCTTTCTGACATACATGCCTGAGGTTCCTGGTGATGAGATGCGGCCCTCCTGCTCAGAGTGCCATCACGCACAGTCAAAGGTGCCTGCTATTACCTTCACGGCGGAAGATATGCTTCTCAAAGACAAAAGCATGATCGACCTCTGTACTATACCGGATATATCGGTTCAACATGCATTGAAAGAGTACAAGTCGATCCGGGGTCTGCACTCAGCATCATCCCCAAAAGGCTCCTCTATTTCCTCGGCATACCATTGTACAGGTTGTCCGCAACCACCACTACAATATACGGTTTTAACGCCGGGAGCAGCCATCCGCTTGGAAAGATTCGGCTCCGCTGCAGAATCGGAAGCTTGAAGTCAGAAGTGACGTGCTATGTCATTGATGCTGACACATCATATAACTTGCTGCTAGGAAGACCTTGGATCCATGCCAACTGGATCGTTCCTTCCACTCTCCACCAATGCTTCAAATATGTTGAAGATGATGCGACAGTACGAACTGTCTTCGCTGAAAAGCAACCCTTCAAGGGGGTGGAAAACTACTTCACCGACGCCCTCCTGTATCAAGAGGCCGACGGAACGCCTGCAGAGCCATTGCCAGACGATGATGAAAGTGGCAATGAGGCGGATTCAGAATCCGAAATAGGCATGCCAGCCATTTTGATGGGCGAACCAATTACAGCATGTTTCCTCAATGACCCCCAATGTAATACTCCTCTGATGAAGAGGGTGAATGGGTAATTAATGATAATATCTCTTTTGATTATCCTGCGAGTATTGGGTCAATTAAATCCATCATAGAGGCTCTCTGCACATGCCCGTACATGAGCCAAGTTCGGCTACTACATCTGTGGAGGTTATAGAAGGGGCCACGCTGGTGATCCCCCGTCCAAACAAGGTCAGTTGCCGATAATCTTCGGTAGAACCCAGCCACGGGGACCTGCAGCTACAGATTCAAGTTCGGACTCAGAAGCCCCACAGTTCTTCCATTATGCGCAACCGGCACGCCATATTATGGAGAAGATGGGATATGACTTGAAGCAGGCAGGCGGCCTGAACTTCGGAAAAGGAAGACGCGGTCTGATGCGTAATGCTGTCCCGAAAGGGAAACCTGCAAATTACTATGATAGTACACGCAGGGGATTGGGTTATGTTACACCCACATCATCAGTAACGGTTCAAGTCAAAGACGACGAACCAATTCCATCACGGTCGGACTCATCTGCCGAGTGGGACTCTGACGTCAGCATGGGAGGAATGTTCAACGGCCTCACTGTGAATATGACTTCAGGCAGTCAATCGGAACCTGCGGGAGCTGCTGATGAGGAACCTTGGGCCCAGCAATTGAGCCTCCAATGGGAAAAGCGGTTTGAGCTGCGCGAGCCGCCTACCGAAGACAAGGTGATGCAGGTCAACTTGGGTAGTCAAGATCACCCCAAGCCTATTTTCATAAGTGAAAGCTTATCACTTATCGAAAAGGAAGAATTGATAATACTCATAAAAGAGTATATAGATGTCTTCGCCTGGAGCTACGAAGACATGCCTGGACTTGATCCACAGGTCGCTATGCACCGTCTAAATATTAAGCCTGACGTCAAGCCAGTCAAGCAGCAACAACGTCGGTTCCGCCCAAATATCATGGAGGCTATTGAAGCCGAAGTCCACAAGCTCATTGCATGCGGCTTCATCCGAGAGGAACAGCATCCAGACTGGGTAGCTAACATCGTCCCCGTCCTCAAAAAGAACGGGAAAATACGGATCTGCATCGACTACCGTGACCTCAATACGGCCTGTCCCAAAGATGAATTCCCACTGCCGATCACTGATGTCATGATCGACAACACATGCGGGTTCGAAAGGATGTCTTTCATGGACGGCTTCTCAGGGTACAACCAGATCAAGATGTATCCTGATGACGAGAAGCATACTTCTTTCCGAACGCCATTGGGGGTATACTGCTACACTGTGATGCCCTTCGGACTGAAGAACGCCGGAGCAACCTACCAGCGCGCAATGAGCACGATCTTCCGCGATCACCTCCGGAAGACAGTAGAGTGCTATGTTGACGACATTGCTGTCAAAAGCCGCAGCAAAGATGAACATCTTCGCGATCTGAGAACGATGTTCGATATAATGCGGGCTCATCAGTTGAAAATGAACCCGACAAAATCCTTTTTAGGAGTATCCAGCGGCAAATTCCTTGGGTTCATTGTCACATCGAAAGGGATTCATCTGGACCCAGACAAAGTCAAAGCCATCCAGGACATGCATCCACCGAGGAACCTCAAAGAGCTCAGAGGCTTACAAGGCAGGTTAGCCTACATCAGAAGATTCATAGCAAATCTATCAGGCCGCTGCCAACCGTTCACCCGTCTCATGAAAAAGGGTACTGCCTTCATATGGGATCAAGCTTGTCAAGAAGCTTATGAAGACATTAAGAGGTATCTCACAAACCTCCAGTCTTGGTGGCCCCTACATCAGGGAAACCATTCTTGCTTTATGTAAAAGCTCTAGACTATTCCCTCGGCGCCCTCCTCGCTCAGAAGGACGACAATGGCCATGAGCAGGCCATTTATTATCTGAGCAGGACTCTCATAGGAGCGGAATCTCGCTACAATCCTATTGAGAAAGAGTGTTTAGCTCTCGTCTTCGCTGTCCAGAAGACACGACATTATTTGGTTGGCCAAACCATACATGTCATCTCCAGAGTAAACCCATTGCGTCTTCTTATGACGAAGCCAGGATCATTGAACTCAAGATTGGCTAAATGGGCACTACTATTGTCCCAATATGACATGACCTTTACCCCTCAAAAGGCGGTTAAAGGTCAAGCCCTTGCAGAGTTCTTGGCTGCGCATCCAGTTCCGGAACATTCAAAGCTTCACGAAGACATCCCTGATGAGGTCTTCGAATCTAATGCAACCTCAGTAGAGGAAGTGTGGCAGATGTTCTTCGACGGAGCATCACGGATGGGCCCCAAAGGCAAGATTATTGCCGGAGTGGGGGTTGTGTTCATCTCCCCACAGGATCATATCCTTCCCAGAGCATTCTCCTTGACAGAATCATGCTCTAATAATGTAGCGGAATACAATGCTCTGCTCATCGTCTCCAGCTCGCCCATGGAATGGGGGTACGCTACCTCGAAGCTTACGGCGATTCAAAGCTGGCCATCAGTCAAGTCAAAGGCGAATATGAAGTCCGCCATGAGGACTTGGTGCCTTACTATCATACAGCCATCGAATTGGCTAGCTTATTTGAAGGCTTCTACATCGGGCATGTGTCCCGATCTCAAAACACCAAGGCGGATGCTCTCGCTGCATTAGCGACGACGCTAGCCTTACCGGCCGACACCGAGTATCACCTCACAGTCGCGACCCGGCATCTCGTATGCTCCAAGCATATGTTAAGGATCCAAGAGGTCCATAATATCTCCGTGGATCTTGAGCCGAGGGATTGGCGCTTCCCTCTCATTGACTATGCTCTGCACGGTCTGCTTCCAGACGATCCCAAAGAAGCAGCGTCCATCAGACGAAGGTCGCTCCGTTTCTACTATGATCCCACTTTGAAGACACTCTACCGTCGTTCATATGATGGTATCCTCCTCCGTTGCCTTTCCCATTCAGAGGCACAGGAAGCGCTCCAAGAAGCGCACGACGGCACTTGTGGAGCTCATCAGCCAGGTCCAAAGCTTAAAGACAGGTTGCATAGGCTGGGATATTATTGGCCAACTATGATAGCCGATGCCATCCAATATGCACGAAGGTGTAAGGCGTGCCAGGTCCATGCAGACTTCATACACCAACCTTCGGAGTTGCTCCACCCTACTGCTGCTTCATGGCCATTTGAAGCATGGGGAATTGATGTCGTAGGGCCAATCAGTCCCTCTTCGGCAAGAGGTCACCGTTTATCCTGACAATAACCGATTACTTCTCAAAATGGCAGAGGCCATACCGTTGGCCGAAGTTAAAACCTCCAATCTGGTTAGCTTCATCAAACACCATGTCATCCATCGATTTGGTGTCCCCAGGCGGATCATCCATGACAATGGTCCCCAATTGTAAGCCAAGGGTTCTATCGGTTCTGCGATAAATACCGAATTCAGAATGTGGCTTCAACCGCCTACAATCCTGCCGCCAATGGCTTGGCAGAGGCATTTAACAAGACGATCATCAAGCTGCTCAAGAAGTTCGTCTCCTCGAATAAGCGAGATTGGGACGAAAAGCTGGGTGAATGTCTCTGGGCTTACCGGACCACAGTTCGGACACCGACAGGCAATACGCCTTTTTCCCTGGTATATGGGTGCGAAGCAGTTATCCCATTGGAAATCCAGGTGCCATCATTGCGGGTAGCCTTGACTACTAAGATGACATCAGAAGACAATGATCGCCTGCGTCTTCAAGAGCTCGAAGCCCTAGACGAGAAGCGGCTACAAGCTCAGCAACACATCGAGCTATATCAGGCTCGGATGTCAAAAGCCTTCAATAAGAAGGTCAAGCAGAGAGTCTTCCAGAAAGGGGACCTGGTCTTAGCCGTCAGACGACCGATGATCATGACGCACAAGACCAAAGGCAAATTTCAGCCTAAATGGGAAGGACCGTTTGTAATAGAAACAGTCTATTCAAACGGGGCATACCGCCTTATGAATGCAGGTGGCGACCTACTCATGATGCCGATCAATGGCAAATTCTTAAAGAAGTATTATCCTTAATCGAGGATCTTGCTCTCGATCAAGTTAACATTACACCTCTGATCGAGATCCGCGCGGCCAGAATGCGCACAAAGAGAGCCTCTCTCTTTCTCCAAGCATATCAAACCTGTTGATAGCTGGGGGTTTGCTAAAAATCCTAAGGGACCTGCTCCCATTTGATTCCCTCTCCAGAATCACCTACCAATTCTCATCCATAGAATGGTAGGACCACATATATCTCACTGTTATGTTAACATTAAACCTATGACAGTGGTTTCCTCGTGAGAACGAGACCTCCAAAATCACCTACCAATTCTCATCCATAGAATGGTAGGACCACATATATCTCACTGTTATGTTAACATTAAACCTATGACAGTGATTCCCTCGTGAAAACGAGACCTCATCACTCATTGTTGAGCTTGGTGGCTTCTCAACCAGTTATGTCATTGCGACCTCTGAACTGGCAGATAGCCAAGTCTCATCTACCATTGAGCTTAGTGGCGTCTCAATTGGTTACGTCATTGCGACCTCTGAACCAGCAGACAGCTAAGTCTCAATCTTGAGCCCTGTTGACATTTACAAAAGACAGGTCTCGATACTTGTTGACATTTACAAAAGACAAGTATCACCTATTTTGAGCTTGGTGGCTTCTCAACTAGTTATGTCATTGCGACCTCTGAACTGCAGATAGCCAAGTCTCATCTACCATTGAGCTTAGTGGCGTCTCAATTGGTTACGTCATTGCGACCTCTGAACCAGCAGACAGCTAAGTCTCAATCTTGAGCCCTGTTGACATTTACAAAAGACAGGTCTCGATACTTGTTGACATTTACAAAAGACAAGTATCACCTATTTTGAAGCTTGGTGGCTTCTCAACTAGTTATGTCATTGCGACCTCTGAACTGGCAGATAGCCAAGTCTCATCTACCATTGAGCTTAGTGGCGTCTCAATTGGTTACGTCATTGCGACCTCTGAACCAGCAGACAGCTAAGTCTCAATCTTGAGCCCTGTTGACATTTACAAAAGACAGGTCTCGATATTTGTCGACATCTACAAAAGACAAGTATCACCTATTTTGAAGCTTGGTGGCTTCTCAACCAGTTATGTCATTGCGACCTCTGAACTGGCAGATAGCCAAGTTTCATCTACCATTGAGCTTAGTGGCGTCTCAATTGGTTACGTCATTACGACCTCTGAACCAGCAGACAGCTAAGTCTCAATCTCGATGCTTGCTGACATTTACAAAAGGCAAGTATCTCCCCTTTTAGCCCCGCAAAGGGCTGACCTCGAGACTGGCGACGTCCCATTCGGTTATGTCATTGCGACCTCTGAACAACAGACAGCCATGCCTCATTATCCAAACAAACAAAGACGACAAAAGAAAGAATTTTTATTAAATTCCAAAAGGATGGGATACATGGAGGAGCCTATAGGCGTACATGATAAGATCGGATCCGATCTCCGAGCGAAGCTAGCCTCGTCCTCCTGTCATCAGCAGCCTGGGCCAGCGCCTGTGATCTTAGCTCAGCCTCATCGAAGTCCACCGCCTGAGCCAGACGAGCCTCGACCTCCGCCAAAGTCGCCCTCTGTGACGACTTCTGCCGCGCCAGTTCCTCACTCCGAGCCCTGAGCTGCTCAAGCCGCGCAGTCTCTTCATGACGCATCTGCGTAGCTTTGGATAAGAGGAGATTTGCCTTCCGGATCATCTCTTCGGCCCTCTTAACCTTATCTTCGGCATCAAGAAGAGCACTGGTGGAAGCGTCAATTGCACTCCCAACCTCTACTTGCTCTGTCTCCAAGGACTTCAAGTCAGAGGAGATAGCCTCAGCAGCCTCTTGAGCGGCGAGCTGAGCCTCGCGCCTTTGGGCAACAAGACGTGTGAGCCGGTCATCAGCCAAAGACGCTGCGTCTGAATGATAGAGGTGGCGCCATTCCTCCACGTCCTTCTCAAGGTCATCTACCAGGAGTTCCAGAGCAGTAGCTTGATGGTACCCCTCAAAGTCCCGATACACTCAATGCCACGGGAGAGGACCATCTTCAGCTTCGAGAATGGCACAGGCGAGCCCTTCAAGACTAGACCGATAGTCTGCTCCAAACTGTTATAGAAGCTGTCGACCAGATTACCGATGAAGTCATTCTCAGCTTCATCAACCCTTGAGACAACCTCGGAGCAATCTACCATCCCAGTCGACACCGCCGCAGAAGAAGAAGCGGGAACATCGACAGCAGCAGGGCAAGCCAAAGGTGATCTCGGCGGAGTTCTCAGCGACACCAGCACGCCAGCCACCGCGGAGGTAGGACTGGCAACCACCTCCTGAGCAGCAGGCTCGACAATCAAAGTCGGGGAAATAGGGTCCACAATCACCCTCAGCCCCGCACTGGGCAAAATTGCCGGCACCTCACTCGGTGATGTGATTGGGAGTGAGGATACCTCCGGGACTGCCGCCCTTCAGCCTCTCGCCTTCAGCTGACGTGGGCTGATAAGAAGGCAAGTCGCCATACAACACGTCCAACATAGCAACATTCACCGTGGACGAAGCACTCAACTCCTCTGACCTTTCAGGGGAACCTCCGGCTCCTTCAAAACCGACACATCTTGAGCGAACACCTGCCACAAAGCCATGGTCAAAAAGCAGATGCGGTATACAAGAGGAGATCAAGAGGTTGTTATTTTACCAAAGGCTGATGTTACTTCGTCAGCCTCATCAGTCTCTAGGGTTCCATCGCGAAGTTCTTGCCAGAATTAACGCGGATAGCCGGCTGCTCGCCGATTCCTCCGCAGACCACCCGATAGAGCTGGATGCCATAGGACTCCTTTAGAAGTCCCAGCGCCCGAGAGGCCAATGTCGGCCGCATCACCTCCAGACTCCTCCGAGCGAGCAAAGGAACCAGCTGCAGTTCCATAAGCGAATAGAGGATCATACTGGTCCCCTTGCTCCCATGCTCCTCAGCTCCTGCAACAAAAAGCAAATGATGAGTTATTCAAAGTGCGCTGAAGGCATATTAGACGGGCCAATCTTACCAGTAGTCGGTTCAGCAAACCGACGGCTCAGCCACTAATGGAGCAGCAGAAGGAAGCGCAGTAGAGGGTTCGCCCTCTACCACAATTGTAGGAGCATGGCGACGGGGCCTCTTCGCCGACGACTTCCTACGAGATCCACTCCCACGCTTCCTCTTGAAGTGGACATCAGAATCCTCTTCTTCCACTTCTTCCACATGTCGTGGGGGAGCTGTCCCCACTACACCAGAACCGGCTTCACGAGTATCAGCTTCATGAGCATCAGCCCTCGTCTCTGCCTTGAAGCGAGGGCTTCCCGCATCAGAAGCCCCGCTATCTTCTACAGCGATGAACTCCTCTATGCCAGGAACACGGACTCGTTTGCCCTCCATCTTATCAGAAGCCTTCTGCCTCATTGATGAGAAATTAACTTCACACCCGAACGGTTGGCATTAAACCCAGCAGGTGTGGAGTTCGAAGCCGCATACCATTGGCAGAAACACAGGGTCGTCCAAAGGCCGGGATCCCTCAGCGGCGTGCGTAACCGCGCTCCAGTGCCATCGCGGTACGGTAAAGAACCGCCAAGCACGAGCCCCATCAATGAGGCTCCCCATGAAAGCCAGGTCCGGATTGGGGTTGCCCACATACAACTGGTCATACCCAAATTGGCGGGCAAACCGGCTCGGACGTAGGGCTCCAGGTAGCAGGTATCCCCACTCCTGTACTGCAAATGCGAGGGCCGGATACAGACCAGCCACTCGAAAACACCCCGACTCATGGGAGATCGACCTGACTCCACATCATGGAATTCCTCGTTGTATCCTGCACCCCGCAGGCGAGGAAAACAACGGAACAGGCTATAAGCATCATAACGACGCATTAACTTACGGGCCTCGGCCACATAAGTTTTCTGCCACGAACGGCCTTCAAAGCGACGGAGAAGCGCCGTTTGAACACCCTGCGGAGGGTCTTCCCCAGCTCCAATCAAACTGGGGCAGTGCAAGGCAAAACCACGCCATCAAGTAGGTGTACGGTAAACCTACCCTAGGATTGGGTCCGTCACAAGGCAGGACGGCACCCTTCCCTCGCCTTGACGCCATTGGCTGCAGAAAGCCTCGTCAGTGCACGAAGGCCCTCTGAATACAACACACCATGGCCGGAGAAGACCCAGACGGTGGCCATGGACCAAGCGGACGGCAGGCAGCAGCACATTCGGGTGGACGATGTCACCCGAAGAAGAAGGCACGACACACTTCTTTAACCAGATGGTTAAGAAGCGGCCAGCAACGCCTTGCGAGACATAGGCCGACGGGCTGATGGTGAAAGCTCGAAGAACATCACCCTTCCCGAAAGGACCACATCTTCTGCCACGACGATGTCCTTTTCAGCATGCACCTCCATCCTTGCCAAGATGTCTTCTTCAGCAACTCCACAATGAGCTGCCTCAGGCGCACTAGTCATATCCGGGAACAAGTAGTTCCCCCAGCTCTTCAAGCTCTTCGAGCTACCCTGCCACCAGTGTGGATGCTGGAACAAATGTGCAAGTGACACATCAATTCCCGATATGTCTCAAGCAAAGCAGGCTCTTGCTTCTCCAGGAGAGCCAACTCTGCCTCACAGGGAAAGTACTCTTCGTACGGAAGAGACCCGAAGGGCAAAGCAGAGATCTCCCGCATCTCGTGCAGGGCCATGCCCAACTCACCAACTGGGGTGAAGAAAGTCCCCGAGGCCGGGCAGTACAACTCAAGGATGGCGTAGAAGCACGCCACCTTCATCTCAATGCCGTAGCAGGTCGCCCTGACGGCTCATGGAGGTTTAACCTCTCTAAGTCCCCTCAAAATGAGTGAGAATATAGTTGGTCAACTCCGCCCACCCGACCTAGGAGGGTGGACCCAACCGGGAGTCCTGAAATCGGTGGCAGGGTAGTTCCCGTCAACTTCGTAGAACTGAGTGCCAAAGGTCGGCGCCGTAGCTGGGTTCTCTCCTACTGGAAGGTCCCGCGATACCTTCCCAGGGTATAGCCCCATTATGCTACGAGGATGGCCCGCCCTCGAATAGCCGGACTGGAATGTCAACCTCCCGACACTCACAGACTCGGCATTTAGGCTCACGCCCCACGCCATCTTTCGAGCCAGAGTCACGCTCGCGAAGGAAGACAAAGCAAAATGCCGCTTAGTGGACGGGAGATAGAATCTCTCGCCGTCCAACTGGAAGATCCACTGGCCTTCACCGGCCTGCAGCTGGCGATCGGGATCAGGTGCAGCATCCCCGAACATGAAGTCAGGCTTTCTGTAAGCCTGACGGTCGATATCTTCAAGCGGAGCCGTAGTCAAGATGCTCCGCATGGCCTGCGGACGACCGTCCTGGATGAGCGTATCCCGTACAAGGGAGCTCGGCTCGCTGAACAATGAAGCCGCCCATAGAACTGCAAGCTGATGTTCTGCCTGCTCGACTGGCTAAACCGAACAGACTGTTCTGGAGGCCGGAGGCGTAATGTACTGCAAAAACAGAAATGAGCTATGATTAGTTCACCAATCAAGTGGATGCGAAAGCATAAAAATTCACTAAGGCATAGCCTCGCCCAGCAAGCAGAGCCTGCAAGGCGATAGTTTGAAAAAGCTTCGCTTCATGGATAAGATGCATCTTTGCAGAAAATATCCAAAGCGCCAACTTCGCTTAAAGCAGGAAGTGGCATAGCCCTAAGGGCTGACGTCATCAAAAGGACATCATGGTCAATAGTCGTCCTTCGTGGCCACGACTGAAGGAACAGACCCATATCCTGTTCCTCAACAGGATGGAGACTGCCCAAGCAATGGCTTCCTACCGAAGCCTAAAAGAAGAACTGTTCAGTTCTTACTTCCCTGGTGCAAGGAAAATAGGAAGTTCAGGGAAATGAGTTCCCTAATGAGGATAGATCCCATTCGATCGTCCTAAATAGCCAAATGACTGGCTCCAAAGGAAAAGAGACCTCGGTCTCCAATCAGACAGGAAAATTCCTTACGGTAACTGGTCGCTCGATGACCGGAGGAGGAACGCCCTCCGCCGCAAAAGTCGCTGCTTCCTTACCCGCTCGTCTTTTGGGCGCATTAAGAACTGCAAAAGTTCTCGAAGTACTTGAAGCAAAGGAGGAAGAAGGAGAGGAAAAGACAAAATTTCTCTGAAAAAGGAGATCTTTTCCATGTTCAGTCCGATCGGGCTTTTATAGGCCAATCAGCGCCTGAAACGAGGCCTCAAAAACAGGGCCATGCCGCCGTTTCGAATTAATTCGAAACAGCGCCCGAAGCGCTTCCCGAGAAGCGCCGGTTCAACTCTACTAAGAGTTAACTTCGCACTAGTGCAAAAGTGCGGACTTCGCACAGTCCTTCAAGGGCTTCGCCGAGAGGCCTACCTTAACCTCTAAAAAGTGTGCTGCTCGCGGTACACACCAGTCTCGCGAAGATCGTTCGAAGGAAGGACTATGTCCTAGCTCCGCATACAGTCCAGCCCAGCAATGGCCGAACTCCTAATGAAAGCAAGCAAAAATCTAATGAACAAGAGATGAACTTTCATTGATAGAAAGGGTACATTTGATATTACATCAAAGTGTGTTTCATATAACACACCAAGTTGCCTAACAAGGCCATTGCATAAAAGGCATACAAGCGGTTTTATCTGCTCCCAGGCCGGACCAACGGGACAGGAAGGGCCTTCCTCCTGCATAAGGCCATAACCAGTGGTGCCGCAAGGACACGGTCATTTTTCTCCACAAAAATGGCAAATCTTACTAGGCCATTTTTGTTGAAGCCTGGCAATAAAACCTATCGCCGCCAACACGATAGATCACGTATAATGGGAATCGGCAGTGGTACCAGTGATCTAACAGGCGCGATATCCGCTTTCCTGAAGTGGATCGCCCCCAAAGGCCACCAAAGTTGAAAGTCGGCAATGATGCCGGCGATCCCACAGGCGACGCCATTATCTTGAAGCGGATCCTCTCTGATAAAGGCGGCGGCCAGCCTCACCTCAGAACGAATCATTACGGATAAGAGGCTGCCAACAGCCCTGGGACGCGCACCCGCTGCCCCGAATTGTTCCTCCTGCTTAAAAGTAAAGCTTCAACCGGGGAAGCATAAGGCAATTTCATGGTTTCTTCCATCAAGTTACAGACTGGCAAGCATAGCTCGCTGCAAAGCAAATTGGAGCAAGTTAGCAGTTAAGCAAAAAAAAAAAAAAGAGCTGCAAAGATATTAAGTCGGATTCTTGGGCGGCAAAGCAATCTGACTTCAGCAGAGGACAAGCTCCGCCTGCACAGTAACTAATGGACTAGCTCAGCAAACGCCAAGTCCTAGCCTCACCTCTATGGCAAAGTCAGACACAGTCTCAACATTCACCAATATGGCAAGACCGGCTCAACCTTTGAAGAGACCAAGTCCTAAGTTCTGCCTGTGTAGCGGACTTAACATGCAGTGATCTTTCTCTGATTAAGTCAAGATGGTAGCTTCACAGGGAAGCTGTGCTGAAATCTTCTCTGCAGATCAGCCAAGTGCAAGATGAAGAGCAAGGGAAGCCAATCGCTAAAGCAGCTGTCAAAGCTAAACCAAGGGAGATGAATTCCCTAAAAGCGGTGAAGTCTTTGAATGATCAAGACTTACCGGTCCATGGCCGGATAATGACCAGAGTGGGCATTCCACTAGTTCAGAGATCTGAGTATCTCTTTCAAACAAGAGAAGAGAAGAGAGGCAAAGCACTTCTCTTCAGAAGACCCAAGTGTCCTATTTATAGGCCCTATGGCCTGAGTGCGACCACCCCAAGCGTGGAAGCACGAGCGCAATCAAGGCATTTATTGCGCCTTGATGGAAGGGACGGTTTCCCTTGGAACCGTGCAAAGGGAGAAAACGTCTCCCTCATAAAAGGCACTTATGGCGCCTTGAAGAAAGGGAGTATCCTCTCTTGGAACGTGCAAATCGGAGAACATCTCCCTCGATTGGCGCAAAAGAAGGAATGATCCTCCTCGTAACCGCCCCACGGCAGTTGGCTTGAAAAGGCAAAAGGAGTTCCAAAGTGAACTTATTTCTTGGAAGCCAGACGCGGAGCTACCCCGACGCGAAGCTACTCGCGAACCAGTGCAATTCTTCGGCGAATTCATCCCAAAGCAGGATTGAAGGCGAAGCTGAACTCAACCATCATGGCGACGTTCATACTCCACATACTATCACAGCAGTTCAAAGTGTTTCGGAGTCTGAGCTATTGCAGACTCTCGAAAACTTTGAAGGGGGTCTTGTTGACACTTAAAAAAGACAAGATTCTCATTGGTCCGAATAATGTCTAGCGACAGACAAGCTGAAGACCAGTTTTCATTCACCTCCAAGGGACAAGGAAGCGGTTTGGACTCCACTGATCAGCAAGCAGAACAGTGAACCCGGATTGTTTCTAAACAGACCTCAGCAGGTCTAAAATGCTAGCATTTAGCATTACATTAGCCCAAGGAGATAGCCTCGTTTGAGAGGCTAGCATCATCCAGAGCATCGCCAGGAAGCTAACTGATAGCTTCGCCGAAAAGCCTCTTTTCGGACCTCGCCAAGAGTTGCCTCTAGCTCCGCTATGAGCTTCAAAGCGGGCAGCTCCGCTATTAGTTTGCTATGGTCAACCTTTGACCAATCAAATTCCTGATAAGATCGGATCCAAGCAAATCAAATCCAATCGGGATTCAAATATGGCAGGTGATTGCCGCAATCTCTGACTCTCTTGAAACGAGTAGAGGATCAGAGAAAATCCTTCAACGATATGGAAGGGATCAAAACAAATCGGAAAGATCAACCGACTTGCCCATTTTCTAGCCTCGCAGAAGCTATCCTAGCCTCGCAGCAAGGCTACTTTCCAGATTTAAACAGATTCGGTTCAATCTGTTTCCATATCTTCAAGGGGACGATTATACCCTTGCTCTCCCTATAAATAGCCCGCCAGGGGCACAAGGGGAGGAGGCGGTCGAAGGGAATCCAGAGATCGGCGATCAATCAAAGCGGGCTTCTGCTCCCAAATCAATCCTCTGCTGATCAGGAGAATCGGACTTCTTCATAACGCACCGTGCGTTCTCTAATTCAGAGACCTTTCAGGAGAAATACTTCTCTTTCAGGGTGGTGATACCCTAACAACCTCTTTTCCCAAGGAATCTCCGGAAACCAGGCGAGAAGGAATTCCTCACAGAAGGCGGTTTTGAGAAGTAGCAAGAGGGTTCTACCAATCCTCTATTCTCTGATTCCCGGAACCAGGCGAGAAGGAATCTCATCGCTCGCATCGTCAAAGGGACAAAGTGGTCGCGCGCTGACCAGACTCCTATCGGCATACTCTCCAGAATCTCTGAGGAGATCTACCTGTAATCTTTTAAGAATACTTGTAATTTAGCTCCTCAAACTCTTTTTTGTAAGTTTTCCCCTTTGCAAACTAATGGAAAATACCGACGTGAATAAAAACTGTTAATGCTTCTATTACCTCCCGTCCCTGTGGATTCGACCCTGAGCCAATGCTATAATAGAAGTATCGAGAGAATATTAGCACATACAAGCTTTTCATTGATTTTATAAATACACGTTTCGAGTGCTGGTTCTGCCCGATCAGGTGGCCCTTATATCCACAATGTGTACAAGTGTACACATAAGCAAACATGGTGTCATGTGTGTGAGCATGAGAAGCATGTGTATGCCGTGTATGGTGTGCATGCATATGTGGAACTTGTTTCTTTCGAAACATGGATTCCAACTGTGTGTGGTTCATGGCATATTGGCTCAAAGTGGAGCCCAAATAATCAACACTCTTTTTTAACATACATATATCATTTTCAATAATAGTAGAAGAGGTGGAGCATGCAATAGGTATACTAGATGATGAAGCATGGCAAACATGAGTATCTAAATTATTTTTCAAGGAAATATTTTCCTTAGAAGCCAAATCCAATTTCTTTGAAATTAAAACAATTTTATTTTTTAAAATTCATTCTCTTTTAAAACAAAATCAAGTTTTAAAGATAGAACTTCATTTTTCTTCAAAACATCATCACAATCATTTTTTACTTTTAAGATTTTATTTTCATTTAAGACAAGATCAAGTTGAGATTTCAATGAGTTCCTTTCATTAGAAATTTCAACTTTTTCTTGCAAAGCCAAATCAAGTTTGAAAACAAATCCTTATTCTCTTCTTTTAGTTTAAAGTTTTTCTCTTTAAAGAGTGGTATTTTTCTAATAGGTTTTCACAAAACAATGGATAGTTTTTCATTTAAAGCATCAACATCAACATAATCATCACTAGAAGAACTAGCACTATCATCTAGTTGAGTATCCGAGTTTACCTCAAGGGAGTCATTCCCTTGGACCATGTAGCAATGTTGGTCGGACTCATCTCCACTATATTCCTCCTCCACATATTTTGGCGTTTGAAGCTTTGGGGAGGTCAAGTGTTCCACACCGCAAAAGCGGAATCACAATGAGAAATCATAGAAAGATAATTTTACTTAGGTGTGTTTCTAAGTGCCTCTAGTGCTTGTGCATTGGCCTCTATATGCTTGTTATTATCAAGATAGGATTTCTTAGTAGTAGCAAGGTAAATATGTATTCCTAGGGTTTTTAGGTACATACTCATTTTAAGCTTTCACATATCGATGTTAGAAACATCAAACATGGAAGGGGCATGAGTGTGTAAACAAATAAGTGTGCAAATGCAAATCTAGATAGCTAATCAAGATCTCACTCCTAGGTGGTTAAACCTAATATCAGGAGTGTAGGCTCTGATACCAATTGAAAATATACCTAGAGGGGGTGAATAGGTGTATGGATTATCTAATGACAAATGATACGGAATTAGAAACAAATTGCAAAACTCTTAGTGTAACTAAAGAGTGTAGCCGAATTCTCGGTGAAGGACTCCAGATTATCTCCTCTAAATTCTTCTAAATAGAGTTAGGTGCTATGTAAAGCTCCCTTGGTTCAACACAGGTGAGGCATACAAACAATATCAAGCATATAAGTATGATATGGACAATATGAAATAATGCAAGGCACAATAAAGAGAGAGAAAGTTAGAGATAGTGGATCAATCGCAAACACCGAGATATGTTTCGAGGTTCGAGCCACTGCTCTACGTCCCTGCCTTCACACAGAAGGATTTTCACTATATCGTCCACACAGGACTTCTCACACATGGAACCTCCACTGAGGATTTGGGTAATACAAATTTAGAGTACACAACTCCTCTCTCAAATAACAACAACCTCCATATAAGAGGTAAGATACTAAGCCACACAAGATAACCTCTCAATAGAGGGATAGGGCACTAAGCCAACAATAATCACCTCTCACTAGAGGGATAGGCACAAAAACAAAACCAACTACAATCACCTATACACTTAGAGGGATACCACGCAACCAAACTCAACCTCCACAATCACCTCTACACAAAAGGGATACCAACAAATATAAGGAAGGTTACAACTCTTAGTGGTCTCTACAACCACAAACCAATTTTCCCACAAAAACAAGATCCTATAGATAGGATAAATATGATAGCTCAAGTGTGAGAAAACAAAGAGTTTGAAAAACAAATCACAAAGAAAAACTCTTAGGAAAACTTCTAGATGGCCATAGAAATGAAGAAAAAAAACTAATTCCAAGGACTCTATTTTTCTTTGATTTTTCCAACACTTTAAAACAAATAAAGATAGATCTTTATAACCAAAAAACTCTTTGAAAACATATTGTTAAAACACTAGAAAAGATAGAAAATTTGCTCTTAAAATTCTTGATGAAATCAGCTAAGGAGGGGGCTATTTATAACCCTCCAAAAAATCTGCCGTTGGCAGCTAGGAAAGGGCAGAATGCCCTTCCGGTCGATCGCCCGGTCGACCGGCCAACAGTCATTTTATGACCGTTGTGCCTCCGGTCAACCGCCCAGTCGACCGGGCCAAAGCCATCGGTCGACCGCCTGGTCGACCGGCCCCCACCCGAGAGTGGGGTGCTTTCAGTCGATCACCTGGTCGACCGATTATTGTACTTATGGCTACACTACCTCTGGACTAGAGGAGTGTGATTGAGGAGTTGGGTACTCTCTAGTGATTGTAATCCTTTGTGAAAATTCTAGTGGATCGGAAATCCTTCTGGGTGAAGGCGGGGACGTAGAGCTGGGTGCTCGAACCTCGAAACAAATCTCTGTGTTTGCGATTGGTTTACTTGTGTCTTTTACTTTCTATTCATTCATTCTTATATTCTCGATCTATACTCTTACAGCAAGATTGCATTGCGCAACTCAAACTCTTATTTAGAGGAATCACGAGGAAGAAGTTCAGAGCCCTCACGGGGTATACGACTTCTAATCTTGCTTTGAGTGATCGTTGCATCATCTCATTTTTAATTTGTGCATTGATTAGCATTACACCTATTCGCCCCGCTCTAGGTGTGATTTCAATTGTATCAGAGGTAGGACTCTAGTTTTTAGCTTTACATCCTTAGGGAGATCCTATAAGTTGCTAATCACTATTTTCATATCTTCATTCATCCACTAGTAAAGATGGCCGATAACATTAGACCCCACCCAAATTTGATAGACTCAACTTTCCCATATGGAAAGTAGGATGAACATATTTTTGCAATCTCTAGGTAACCGAGTTGCTAAGTCTTTGACCAAGCCCTATAGTGCACCGTAGGCGAGGAGGACACTTGGTCCGATCTTACCTCCAAGGAAGTTGATGCAAATTCGAAGGCTCAAAATGCCTTACTTTAAGCATTAAATGAGAATGACTTAACACGGTTATCCATTGCAAATCTGACTATGAGATTTGGCAACATTTATTGGTCACTCATGAGGGAACATCACAAGAGAGAGCTAAAATTGATCTCTTGTCCTAATATGAAAGTTTTAGAATGCAAGAAAATGAATCTATTGATGATATGATTACTAAGTTTACTAAAATCACAAATGCTCTTGCTTCTCTAGGTGATGAAATCAACAACGACCAAAAGATGCGTAAGTGATTCATGCACTCCCTTCATCATGGGAAATCAAAGCTACCACATTGAGGAATTGAACGACAAAGACGAGATGGAACTCATCAGTCTTATTGGTAACCTAAGACTCATGAGATGGAGAAAAAGGCTAGAGAAGAAACGACGCCTCAAAAAAAAAGTCTATTGCTTTTCAAAGTCTACCTCCACCATCTTCGATGATGAAGAAGATGAAGAAGAAGATGAAGAGTTATCTCTTATTGTGAGAGAAATGTAAAAAAGAATGTACCACAAGAAAAAGTTCAACCATAGAAGGCGATGGGAAGGGAAGGAGGAGAAGAACATGCTACAACTGTCGGAAACTTGGACCAACTAAAATTAAAAGTTTAAATGAAAATAGATATGTTTTGGTTTTAGTAGATGATTTCTCTCATTTCACATGGATTTTCTTTTTGGAGCATAAAGATCAAACTTTTTCGCATTTTAAGATTTTTCGAAAAAGGGTTGAAAAAGAAAAAGGATTTTCGATTTTACGCATAAGAAGTGATGATAGAGGTGGTGAGTTTGTCAACCAATTCTTTGTGACTTATTGCGATGATAATGGAATTAAGCATGAAATGTCATGTCCTAGAACTCCACAACAAAATGGAGTCGTTGAACGGAAGAATAGAACTCTTAAAAAAATGGCTAGGACTATGATAAGTGAATACGAGCTCCCTCAATACTTATGGGCCGAGGCCGTAAACACCGCATGCTATATATCGAACCGAATTAATTGTGTAAAAATACTTCCAAAACTTCCTTTGAAATCTAGCATTTGAGAAAATCAAATGTTTCTTATTTAAAGTTTTTGGATGCAAATGTTTTATTTTGAACACCAAAGATAATTTGGGCAAATTTGATGCTATGGCTTTTGAAACAATTTTTGTTGGCTATTCTAATACTAATAAAGCATATATAGTGTTCAATAAATCATCTCTTACAATTGAAGAATCTATGCATATTAAGTTTGAAGAATCTAATGCATTTATTAAGAATATTGTAGAGATTGATTCTTTAGGTGAAGACATGGAGAAAATATCCTTGAAGGACTCACCCATCCAAGAAGACAAGCAAAACCAAATGGTGAAGTTCAAAAAGATGAAGTGGAACCATCACAACCACTTCCTAAAGATTGAAGGTATCAATTTTGAGGAAACCTTTGCACCCGTAGCACAGCTTGAAGCCATACAGATAACACTTGCTTTTGCTTCCTATAAAGTTTCAAACTTTTTCAAATGGATGTCAAAAAGCGCATTTTTAAATAGTTTTATTGAAGAGGAGGTGTATGTGAACAACCCCCCAGGTTTGTTGATCCTACACATCCGGATTTTGTTCAAAACTAAACAAAGATTTATATGGTTTAAAAACAAGCTCCTAGAGCTGGTATGAAATACTTCCATCATTTCTATTTCTAATGGTTTTGCTAAAGGAAAAATAGATACCACTTTGTTTACTAAACATGTTGATAATGATATTCTTATTGTTTAAATATATGTTGATGATATTATATTTGGATCTACTAATGAAAAACTTAGTAAAAATTTTGAATCATGTATGAGGAGGAATTTGAGATGTCTATGATAGGCGAACTTAACTACTTCCTTGGACTTCAAATCAAGTAAAGGAGTGATGGGATTTTTATAAATCAAACCAAATACACGAAAGAACTCATCAAGAAATTTGGGCTTGAAGGGGTAAAGACAAGCAAAAACCCATGGCTACCACAATAAAACTTGACAAGGATGAACAAAGGTATAGATGTAGACATTAAACTCTATCGTAATATGATTGGTAGTTTATTATATTAACAATTAGTTAGCCGAATATTATGTTTAGTATTTGTCTATGTGCTAGATTCCAATCTTGTCCTAAAGAGTCCCATTTGATTGCAGTAAAACATATTATTAGATATCTTAAGGCACATTGGAATGGGTTTGTAGTATCTGAAAATCGGATAATTTTCATGACGAGTTTTTCGGATGCTGACTATGCGGGTTGTAGAGTGGATAGGAAGAGTACAAGTGGAACCTGTCAGTTTCTAAGAAATTATCTGTTTCATGGTCTTCCAAGAAGCAAAATTCTGTAACCCTCTCAACCGCCGAGGCGGAGTATGTTGCGGCCTGGGTTTGTTGTACACAAGTCCTTTGGATGAAACATACTCTTCTTGACTATGATTTGCATTATGACCATATTAAGATATTTGTGATAATACTAGTACCATTCATGTGACTAGAAATGCAAATTAACATAGTAAGACAAAGCACATAGAAATTCGATATCACTTTCTCGGGATCATTATGAGAAAGGTGATATTGAAATGATTATGTTTCCACCGATTTTCAACTTGCGGATATTTTCACTAAATCACTAGATTATAATAGTTTTTCATTATTTGTGGTGAATTAAATGTTTGTATTATGAATTCATGAGATTTTTGCAAATAATCTTCAAGAATATTTTGTTGGCTTGACCCTTTTTTATGCATGACAAAAAGGGAGAGAAATATTTTGAGTTATTTCTTTTTCATGCATACTTTCACTCATTTTTGTTATAAGTTGTAAAGTTCATTTTTTTTTTGTAAAGTACATATTCTTTTCTTATACTTGATAGATAGCATAATTTGAGGGGGAGCTTTTTCAAGCTCTTTCACATTTTTTCTTAAATAACTCATATGTTTTGTCATCATCAAAAAGGGGGAGATTGTTGGCCTAAGGTTACAGTCACCTGATTTTATGGCTTTTATGATAACAAACATATATAGTCATTTGTACTAATCGAGTTAAGTGTTTAAGATTATTTCAGGGTTCTAAGGATTCAAGATGTTTCTTCCTCTAAAGGAAGGTGATGTTGACTCAAGAAGACTCAAATACGGGATCAAGAACTCAGTACACTCAACGATACAAATGGAAAAGCCTGATTGAAGATCTTGTTGTCACCTAGACCCTTGTAAGATTTAGCATGTTAAAGGGTAGAATATGATAGAAGTGCTCAAGAAGTTACACACACAAAAATATACTTTTCAAAAATACAGATTTTGGGTAGTATTGGTTTTGTTGCATGTTTGGTATTAATACATATTTCATAATTTTTCAAATTTTTATATCAAGTTTAGAACATGTATTTTCTCTCCTATACTATGCTACATACCTCAAACCAATACAAAATATTTTAAAAATTGTTCAAAGTTCAAAAATCTATTTTCATTTTATTTCAGGCCATAACAGTCGACCGACTAGTCGACCGTAGGTATTACAGGCCATAACGGTCGACCGGGCGGTCGACCGTAGGTATTACAAGCCAAAACGGTCGACCGTCCGGTCGACCAGGCCTTTTGGCCAAGGGCGTGCACGTCTGTCAACGTTTGTCGGTCGACCGCCAACCCCTGCGGTCGACCGTCCGGTCGACCGACTGAAAGAGCCTTACTCTCTGTTGTGTCGGTCGACCGGCCCGGTCGACCGATAGTTCAAATTTTCTTTTTAAATGACCTGCGGTCGACCAGGTGGTTGAGCGGAGCCAACAGCTATTTTTTTAAGTGACGCGCCGGTCGACCGGCAGTCGTCCAGGTTGGCATAACGACTACATTTCGAATTTATTTTGATTTAAAAAGCTCCAACGGTCATTTTCTATTTCCAAGAGGTCTATCTCACCTCAAATCACCTGACTTCACTCTTGAATGTTATTCATCCTTGCCTATAAATAGAGGGCATGGGTTTTGGTCTTCTACAAGAAAAAATATCCAAGTTTCAAGTGTTTTAAGAGAGAAGTGTTTATAACTTTCCATTTTCAAAGTTCTTTCTATTGTAAAGTTTTTCAGTTGGTTTTTAAGTTTTCAAAATCTTTGCTACTGAAATTTTTCTCTCACTTAACTTCTTAAGCCTCAATTCATACTCCACTCTATAAGAAGTTGTAAGAGAGTGTTTGTGGTCTTCCTAGATCACCAAATGACTTGTATTCCATTGAGTTGTGTTTCTATTTGTGGAGGATAGTATTGTTGGAGTTGGGTACTCCAGTCTTGAGTAGGCCAAGTTGTAATCCCTTAGATGTAAGATTCCTTTGTGGAAGTTCCCTTAGTGGATATAGTGAAAATCCTTCATTGTGGTGAAGGCCGGGAACGTAGAGTAGTGGGTCGAACCTCGAAACAAATTCTCTTGTGTTTGTGTTTGTTTTGATCTTGCTCTTTATTATTTTACATTCATTTCTTGTGATTTTATTTGTCTTGCTTTTCATTATAGCACTCATTCCATCACTTTGCATTTTCAGTCTATACTCATATCAACAAGGAAATAATTAAGCACCTCAACTCATCATCTAGAGGAATCAAAGAGGAGAAGTTCTAGAGCCCTTCACGGGAATCCGGCTTCAAATCCTTGTTTTGAGTGACCGCTTGCATATTCATCTCAACTAGTTTTAAAAGAGCATTTGATTAGCATAACACCTTTCACACCCCTCTAGGTGTTTTTCAATGTTCATAGATGACTTCTCCAGGTGAGTTTGGGTGTACTTCTTGAAGTAGAAATCAGAGGTATTTCAAAAGTTCAAGGAGAGAAAAATTATGGTGGAGAATCAGATGGGGTGAAAGGTTCAAGTCTTGAGGTCTGATAATGAAGGCAAGTATACACCCGCAGAGTTCAAAGCTTACTTGGCATGTGAAGGCATCGAACACTAGCTAAGTATTTCTAAGCAACCAGAACAGAATAGAATAGTAGAGCGCATGAATTAGACACTTACAGAGTGTGCCCACAGTATTAGGTTATAGGCTAACATGTCAGAAGAATTTTGGGCAAAGGTGGTGAGTCTTGCATGCTATCTATTAAGCAAATCACCATCTACACTACTAATCTTCAAATCCCAGAGGAGATATGGCGAAGAAAGTCTGTGGATACTCAACTTTACGGGTTTTCAGTTGCCCGACGTATAGTTTGGTTGATAGTTAGGAAAAAAAAATTGGAGTTCAAGTCTACGAAATGCACTTTCATCAAATTCACCAAAGGAGTCAAGGGGTTCAGACTTTGGGATCCGGAGATAAACAGTGCTTTTACTAGCAGAGATGTAATCTTTGACGAAAAATCAATATTGCAATAAATATCAGAGACAGAGGATAAAGCGCAAGTTGAAACTTCAGATAGTTTAATATACACTTAGCTAAAGGGTATTGAGTTCTCAAATAGCCCTAAAAACACCTGATGGGTCAGATAAGGACTCCTCAGTTCAAATATAGACAGAAGGAGGCTACTCAGGATCAACCTAGACCATTGAAGCGGTCAGTCAGAGTTTCGGTGCCACCAATAATATATGACAAGGAAGATGATCATGTCTCATTCGCATTAGTAACAGAAACAGGAGATCCTATACAGTTACAGGGAGAAGATCGAGACAGATGACCACGACAAGTGAATTAGAGCCATAAAACAGGAGATGAAATCTTTAGATAGAAATCAAACATGGGAGTTGATTGATCTTCCAAAGGACTCCAAAGCAATAAGTTACAGATGAGTCTTTTGCAAGAAAGACAAGAGCAGTACAAGGTAAGGTTGGTTGCCAAGGGATATACTCAGAAGGAAGGTATTGACTATAATGAGACCTTATCTCTGTAGTCAAGCATACGTCTATTCAAATGTTGTTGGCGATAGAGCTCAGTTTGATCTAGAGTTGGAGCAGTTGGATTTCAAAACAGTGTTTTTGCATGGTGAGCTGGAAGAGAAAATATACATGAAGCAACCTGAATGCTAATTCAGGACATAAAAATAAGTGTTCTTCTCAAAAGTCCCTCTATGGACTTAATCAGTCTCCTGGCAGCAATACAATATGTTTGACTCTTTTATGATCAAGGTCAGATACAACCAATGTGAGTATGATAGTTGTGTCCACTTCAAGTAGTGTAATGATGATCCGACAAATTGTTGTTTGTGACGCCCCGATCCAGCGAGTACGGAGACGTCACTGCGACGTATATACACAGGTCAGAAATATCCTTACGTATATACGCTAAGCATTAGTACAAGCAAGAATCTGAGTGCAGAAGCACAGTGGTAATATACATTCCCAACAGAAAAGTACAAGACATGGTTATCACAGAGAGTGATACAATATTACATGAATATTACATCACCAGAAAATACAAATGTACAATATACGAAGAGATATACAAAAGCTGAGATATGCTCACGAGCAGCAAGAGGGGCTTCAAGAGTCAATCAGAAGAAGATCTAGGAGGAAGAGCTACGACGATATCCAAACTTCTGTTGCGCTCTGATCGCCACAGAAGGATCTGCTACGCATTCTGATCAGCTACAGCAAGGCCACCATGGTGCGGGCTCTAGGATCTGGACATGAGAATCCAGGGTTGTCAGATGCAACTCGCGAGAAGTACATATGATAAAACTAAGTGGCGTGCATATCAGGCAGTCACACGTGTGCATGATCAAGTGATGTGGATCAGGCATGCAGATACAACAATGACAAGTAACATAATGAAATTAAGGAATGACAGTAAATCTGAAATCAAGTAAATACATGTATATCAATAAATCCGAATCAGGAAAACATACATAGAAAATGGTATGGAGAGCATAGGTACACATAAACATGTGATAAATATATTAAACATGCGATAAATACAAGTATGGACAAAACTAGTTGTAAGCTCAGATTATGGATTCACGAGTTTGATACGTCAAGGGGATAATCAAAATAAGGAAAACTTATCTAATATCACATATCACATGTCGCCATCGTCTGATTTCGTACAACTTGAGTGCCCTCAGAGTAACAGAACTAGAGTGTGTCTGGAGTAATCAGAAATCACAGAAATCATATGTCATAAAACAGGTGTCAACTCAGGCATAATACCTGATTAAATGATTTATCACCATAACTGGAGAATATAAAGGTATTGCATTTAAGTTATCCAATAATAATTATCAGTATCATTTGTTATTCTTGTCCCTTTCCCACTAGCGTCCCACAACACCGACAGTTCATACTGGAGCCCACACTTCCAGTAGAACTCATCCGAACTCCGATATGCGGGTACCATTATTCGAATAGGGGAGAAACCAAATAACATATGCTCCTGGCGTTATCGTTATACAGGTATGATGTGTGTTAATAGGCACTGAGAATGCTTATCACGCTAACACCAGGCGACACAGGCAGGAGGGAGGAAGTAGCCCCACAGATTCAAGAGGTGACCCCCACCACGTGTGTGGTGTGGCACTTTGCTCCATGTGGCACTTGCTCTGAGGGTTGATTCAGGAGGTAGCCCCATAGATTCAAGAGGTGGCCCCACAGATTCAAGAGGTGGCCTCCACCACGTGTGGTGTGACACTTTGCTCTGTGTAGGGAATGGATTCTAGAGGTGGCCCCACAGATTCAAGAGGTGGCCCCCCACTATGTGTGTGGCGTGGCACTTTGCTCTGTGTAGCACTTAGTTCCATTCAGGATCTGCCGGATGCTAGCACGATCGTGGGATACATCCTCGTCATCCCGACACTAGGCGTGCTCTATCGGACGCCGGTATGACTGTGCTATTAACAAGAGTAACTGTGCAGGGGACATGAGTACAGGGGATACAGGAGTTCAGGAGTATAGGAGTTTAGGAGTACAGGAGTTCAGGAGTACCAGATGTCTGGTGGCAGTATAATAATCATATCAAGGTCCCCGTCAAAGTGATAATCATGAATATGCAACATAATACAGGTATCAGATGTAATAGTATCCAGTCAGGTGTGACATATCAGGTCAAATGTACTAGTACCAGGGTGATAGCATGTCAAGAAGTGATAGCATGTCAATTGTCAAGTGTCATATATCAGGTGTCAGGTATCGGGTGTCAAGTGATAACATGTCAACTACTAGTGTCAGATATCAAGTGTCAAGTATCAGGTGCCAAGTGATAACATGTCAAGTACCGGTGTTAGATATCAAGTGCCAGGTATCAGGTGTCAAGTAATAACATGTCAAGTACCAGTGTCAGATATCATGTGTCAAGTATCAGGTGTCAATTGATAACATGTCAAGTACATGTGTCAGATACCAAGTGTCAGATATCAAGTGTCAGGTATCAGGTGTCAAGTGATAACATGTTAAGTACCAGTGCCAGATATCAAGTGTCAGGTATCAGGTGTCAAGTGATAACATGTCAAGTACCAGTGTCAGATATCAAGTGTCAGGTATCAGGTGTCAAGTGATAACATGTCAAGTACCGGTATCAGATATCAAGTGTCAGGTATCAGGTGTCAAGTAATAACATGTCAAGTACCGGTGTCAGATATCAAGTATCAAGTATATACATATCAGGGTCAGGTAATTAATATGTCAGTGAGAGTCACAACATCATATATCAGGTAATCATCCGGTCATGTAACATGGTACAAGAGAACAATATAAATAAACATTTCAAACTCTTCACAACCATATTTATAACAATAATAATTTAATCTATTAAATTAGCCATGCGAAGCCGAGCGAAGCGGGAGCAGATTTAGGCCTGCCCAGTATAGTACCGGTCTAATGAGTTATACTAACGGTCAACAAGTATTCGAAGAACATGTTAATATTAGAAAATCACTCGCATATCATATATCAACTCGCATAACGATGCATCATGTATAAAAAGCAGGATAACACTCATTAGGCATGTAACTATGATAACGAGACATTAGCATATCAACATATCATGTAATAGACACTAAAATAACAATAACTAGGTATGAAACGATGATAGTAAAGCATGAAGCAACACGAGAAAAGTATTCGCCCAAAATAAAATAGATGCTGTTCAAGAGAGACTATACTCGACTAAAACACACAACTCCGAGCAATACCCGGGAAATTTACGAACACCACGTGCATGCTAACAATCCAAATAAATATATATAATATAATTATTATATAAATATATATTAGAGAGAATAAGAGAGGAGAGAGAGAGAGAGGATTAGTTAGGAGAGAGTGTTGTGGGAGGAGAGAAAGAGTTGTAGGAGAGAGAGGGGGGAGAGAGAGTTGTAGGTAAGGTGGGGTAATTATGAAATGAAGGGGAGGGGTAAATGTGGAAAGAAGGAAAAAAGGAAAGGAATAAAAGAAAGAAAGAAAGAAGGAAAGAAGGAAAAAGAAGAAAGAAAGGAAAGAAGGGGAGATTTTGTAAAATAATTCTGAAAAAATTTAGAAAATCATGAAAAATTAAAATATTGAAAAACAGTATTTGAAACTAAAATCGGTCAAATCGGACTACTAGAAAGGTTAAATCGGGTAGTGCCGGTATCGGGTTCCCAGTCCAGGTAGGGGCTGACTCCAGAATTGAGAATCCGACCGATACCCAATAACATAAGCAATCACCACCCAAAATAAATACTGAAAGAAAATTAAAATAATACGGTCAAAAAAATTGGGACACGTATTTGGGTACATATTCCCGGGAACGGGGTGCTACATTGTTATTACTGCAAGAATAAAACACACATTTAGAAGCTTAAAGCTTAGCTAAAAAAGGGATCAACATGAATGATTTGGGAGAAACCAAGAAAATTTAAGGTATAGAGATCACTCGAGACAGAAGTTTAAGCAAACTTTGGCTATCCCAAGAGAACTATGTTCTGAGGGTGTCGGAAAGATTTAATATGGTAGAAGCAAAACTGGTCACAACTTCTTTGGCAGGTCATTTAAGTTATCATCAAGTAGTGTCTACGATCACTGAAAAAGAAGGACGAGATGTCTCGAGTACTATATGCTAGTGCAGTGGGATCATTCAGTATGCTATGGTCTACACTAGGCCTGACTTAGCCTATACAGTTAGTATAGTAAGTCGGTTCATGTCGAATCCAGGCAAGTAGTGAAGCGGATGCTACGACATCTACGAGGGACTATGAGATTAGGCTTGGTGTTTCAGAGATTGAAAATAGGGAAGCTTAGGATATTAAAGGCTATTTATGCAGATTATATAAGAGATCTTGATCAGTGAAAATCTATGACGGGTTATGTATTCACGGTAGCTGAGTGTGTCATCAGTTGGAAGGCGAAATTGCAAGACATGGTGGCTCTTTCGACGACAGAAGCAGAATACATGGCTGTAATTGAGGCATTAAAGGAAGCTTGTGGTTGAGAAGATTGGTTGAGACTTTTGACATCATACAAGATTCAGTTCGGTTCATTGCGACAGTCAGAATGCTATTCATCTTGCTAAGGATCACGGGTATCATAAGTGAATGAAGCATTGTAAGGTATCACAAGATACGTCAGTGGGTCATAGATGACAAGGTGATCGACTTGGTGAAAATTAGTGTAATACCCCGTTTCCGTAATACGTACTAAGTTGCGTATTCAGCTTTTCGATCGTATTTTTCGATTTACTTCCCGTATTTGACCAATTTCAATTTCAAATATCATTTTCTAATATATAGATTTTTGGTGAATTTCGGAATTTCTAGAATTAAAATGAATTTTCTTCATAACCGGTGTCGACCAGTATCGCTGATCGATTCCTGGATTTTAAATTCCCAAACAGTTAGGAATTTCAAGAAAATCTTTTAGACATTATTTCTTAGAATGACATTTCTTATCTAAATACTTTTTCTGAGAATTTTATAATTTATGAAAATTCTTTCGGAGTCGGTAGGTAACTGATTCCGGGATTTTTAGTTTTAAAACTATAAGGTATTTCTTCAAACAGATTTCACTATACGTCTTCATATATTATAATTGATTTTTGGTGAAAATTACGAGTCGTTCCGAGATACTTAAATTTCGGACGATTTCGGTATTTTCCGAAATGTTTTCCCACTTTCTTGACTTGAACCTAGAAATCCGTGTTCCGGTATTTTCATTTTCCAAGACAAGAAAATCTCTTCATTATCAATTCTTTCTTTTTCCTTTCCCTATTTTCTTTCCTTCCTTCACAACCACAAAAAATTCCATTTTCCAAATTTCCTCTTTCTTCCAAAAATTCCATCTCCACACATTCTCACAACCTCCCTCATTTAATACATCTCTCTCTCTCTCTTCTCATGGCCGGCCACCATTGGCCAAGGGAGACACCTCATCTCCCCTATTTTTGCACAAAACCCCTCTCAATTTCTTTATTTGCATTCCCTTTACAAAAATCAAAACCTATATAAATCCTTTCCTTTACAAATCTTTTCTCTTTCTTCACTTCACCAAGAAATTAACCTTCACCATTTTCTTCTCCATCTCAAACCCTAACTCCAAAACACCACAAGGTCTTCATCTCCTTTTCAAGCAACGACTGCTTTTGGATTGTGATCGTCCGTAGTATCGCCGTGGAATCATTTGGTGATATTTATCGACACGATCTTTTCGGAACTCGTCAAGCCTCGATTTAACCGTTCAAAGTGAGTATCTTTACTCACCAAGACTAGACAACTTCCTTGTTTACTTGTGTTGATCTTTCATGTACACTTGTGCCATAAAAATCGTATTTTTAGTCCATCAAACAATCACCATAAAATCTGTTCTGTATCCTGTTTTCCCAGAATTAGTCGACTTGACCTAGAGACTAGTCGACTAACCCAATTGTTCTGAAACGTGACTTTTCTGATTTCACAGTTTTAGTCGACTAAACCATATTACCAGTCGACTAGACCCCCCCTAGTCGACTACATTTTTAGCCTAGTCGACTAATCTTCTTTGGACCAGAAAACACAACTCTCGGCCTAGTCGACCTAGCTTAGATATTAGTCGACTTGAGACCCCTAGTCGACTACTATTTCACCTAGTCGACTAATATTTCCTGGAATAAATCCTAACTTTCTGTATCACAGTTTAGTCGACTTAGCCCCCCTATTAGTCGACTTAGGTATCTGTTAGTCGACTATACATTTCACTCTAGTCGACTAACTTTCCTGAAACAGAAACCCAACTCTCTGTTTCCCAGTTTTAGTCGACTAATTCAGACTGTTAGTCGACTTAAGACCCCTATTAGTCGACTAACCCCTCCACCTAGTCGACTAATTCTGACTGTTTGACTTGGTTGATTCTATTCTGAATTTGGATCTTATGTTGATACACGTGTGGCATATTATTCTTGTTCTTGCTTCTTAACTGATACTACATGACATGTTACTTGATAGACATTATCTCATACTGTTTCATGACTTGTTATTACATATCATAGCTCCATAATTTGTTAAAATGTGAATATCACCACTTATCATGCCATCACTTGAACCAAGCATGATACACTTGACTTTTGCATAAAATGGACCAACTTACACATGGGTCGGGGGAAAAACATGCGGATATCGATATGTGTTCGTGTTTACAGTGGCTTTTAGGAATGTTGTGCAACTCATGTTCCGGTCTGACCTGTGGGCCTCCAGGGGACCGAGGGGAGTGCTTTCTCCCTCTATTACTGGTACCATCATGATAAGGGCATACATAAGTCCCTCCTGAATGGCCTAGCGGCTGGCTTCCGTCACCAAGCAACGGAACAATCCTGGACGTTATCCCGGGCATGTACGGGATCCACTGTAAACATAGTTCGTCGATACAACCGCTGATTTCCAATAACCTCCTTGCTTTATTGGGATATGGATCTATGTGCTCTGGGACGCTGGGCCACATAGCTAGATATCACAGTAAGACAAGTAATAATAATAAGAAGTTAATTGTAGATTATTGTATTATGATCTTATCTCTTCATGCTTTTCATTTTATTAGTTGATATTCTTTATACCTGTTTCATCTTTTCTTATTCATGTCCCTTAGCCACTTGGCTATAGTTTGTTATCGTTATATGTCTTGATCCTTGGATTTGCATATTCAGATTCTGAGGCTTGGAACGAAGTGGAGCCATCCACAGAGGACCAAGCGTATCTGAGTGAGCAGGCTGATCAGATCTAGTTCCCTCGTGCCAGACTCTTCCTTTTGGCTCACGAGTCTCTATCTCTTACGTGAGCATCTTGTGTATATCTTTGTATATGTTCTTTTGGACTTGGTTGTGAAAACAAAACACTTGTAAAGGTAACAGTTATCATAACCTGTATAACTTTGTATTAGTACTTTTATAGTTGGCATATGAATGTACCACGCTTTGTGTTGTACTCTGATTCTTGTTGTACTTTTATGCTTAGCGTATGTACGTGGGGCATTTTCTGACCTACGTATATACGTCGCAGTGACGTCCCCGTATCCGTGGAATCGGGGCGTTACAGGTTGGTATCAGAGCCTAGGCTCTCAAACCTAAAGTACAAACAAGTAGCAAATTCTAGAAATTTGCTTATGCCAACTACAATGTACAAAGTTATAGAGTCCTTCTTGCTTCTTTCGTTGATCAATTCCTTCGTATCCTAAACTCCTTTCCTTTGTTTCCAATTCCAGTTATCATTCGGTATGGAGAGACGATCGGGTCGTAACAATATCGGGCAAGTCCCGAATGGACCCGTAGGAGGAGAGAATGTGATATCCTGAAGGTCATTCAGACCATGCTGGGAAACCAGCAACAGCAGATGGAAAATCAGCAACAGCAGACCGAGCTCCTTAGGCAGGAGTTGGCAGCCCCGAAGGAGCAGAGGCCGGGGAACGTGTCCGACTTCCGACGGCTGCAAACGGCCATCTTCACGGGAGGCGAGAAACCATTGGAGGCTGAGCAATGGTTGACGGACACTGCAGACCTACTGAATGCAGCCCGTGTCCCGAAGGAGAACCAAGTTGAGGTAGCAAAGATTCAGTTAAAGGATGTTGCGAGAAACTTGGTGGCTCGCAGAGGAGGCTAGACTGGAGAAGCCCGTTACTTGGGACGCCTTCTCCAAGAGTTTTACAGCCGCTTCTTCCCTGCTACGGCACAGAAAGATATGGAGGAGCAATTCATCAGGCTCCAGCAGTGGAACAAGTCCGTGGACGAGTATGCCGCGGAGTTTCTTCGACTGAGCGCTTCGCGCCATATATGGTAACGGACGAGGAGAAGCGAGCGAGCAGGTTTCAGCAGGGTCTACAGATGAAGATTCAGATGTACCTGATGCCCCAGCAGCTGAAGACCTATGCAGAGGTTCTCACCATCGCTCGGGAGGTAGAACGTGGGTTTGAGAAGGAGCAAGGGGATCAGATGAGACAGCAGGTCATGAAGCGGCCATTTGTACCAGTGGGAAGAGGAGGGGCCCGTTCAGAGCAGCAAAGGTCCAGATGAGGCAACCTTTCAGGCCAGCTCCTTACCAGACGGCCCAACCTATTGCCTTCTGCAACTACTGTCAGAAACCAGGGCACACTCGACCAAATTGCCGGAGGGCAAATGGGCTGTGCTTGGTGTGTGGATCCAGAGACCATTCCATAGAGGCTTGTCCACACAGGAGAGTGGGGATAACCGGTCAAGCAGTGCCAGCACTTCAAGGACCGAATGGACAGAGGATGCTACCAGGACCACTTGGGCAGAGGAAACCAGGGACAGTGATGAGGAGAGCTCTACCCCTTCCTCCACAGCATGTTGTTCGCCCAGTTCAGAGAGGAGGTAGGACAGCAGCAGGGCGTGGCAGAGGTCAGGCTTACACCTAACAGCAGAGGAGGCTGAGGCTTCAGAGGAGGTGATTACAGGTAACATCAGAGTACATTCACATCCTGTTCTCGCTCTCTTCGACTCAGGTGCATCCCACTGTTATATCTCAGATAAATTTGTGGCTGTACATTCTATTCCTGTTAGATTGTTAGACCACAACTGGGAGATAAGTACAGGGAATGGGGTAGTTATATCTTCCCGAGTTTGTACTGACTGTCCAGTAGAACTATGTGATAAGGTCTTAGCCATAGATATGCTCGTACTAAACACCAAAGGGTACGACGTAATCTTAGGCATGACCTGGCTCAGTCAGTACTATGCAGTAATTGACTGTAGGGAGAGGAAGATCAATTTTAGAATTCCACTTCAACGGAGTTCCAGTTCAGTGGAGAAGTGAAGAACACTAGGGAAAAGACTCAGATGACTACTTCGGAGGTTCAGAAGCAGAAGGTACCGGTGTGAAGAATTCCCTGAGGTGTTTGCTGAGATTTCAGGACTGCCACCGGAAAGGAAGATTGAGTTCTCATTGATACAGTTCCAGGAGCAGCTCCGATATCTAAGGCTCCGTACAGGATGGCACCAACGGAGTTAGAGATTCTGAAGAAGCAGCTGCAGGAATACTCGGACAGGGGATTGATTCGGCCGAGTATTTCACCATGGGGAGCTCCAGTACTGTTGGCCAACAAGAAGGATGGTGGTAAGAGACTTTGTGTTAAATTATAGGGAATTGAACAAGGTCACCATCAAGAACAAGTATCCCTTACCCAGGATTGATGATCTATTTGATCAGCTTCATGGAGCCCGTGTATTCTCTAAATTGGATTTACAGTCGGGTTACCATCAGCTGAGGGTGAAGAAGGAGGATATTCCGAAGACGGCATTCAGGACCGTTATGGCCATTATGAGTTTCTTGTTATGCCTTTCGGAGTCACCAATGCCCTGCAGTGTTTATGGACTTGATGAACCGAGTGTTCTCGCCCTTCTTGGATCAGTTTGTTGTTGTTTTCATCGACGACATCTTGATCTATTCAAAGAACAACAGGGAGCATGCAGAACACTTGAGAATTGTGTTGCAGACACTTCAGCAGGAGCAGCTTCATGCCAAGAGAAGCAAGTGTGAGTTCTGGTTGGACAGCATAGCATTCCTTGGACATATGGTGTCAGCAGAAGGTATCTCAGTTGATCCGAGCAAAGTCCAGGCAGTAAAGGACTGGCCAGTGCCGAGGACGGTGACGGAGATAAAGAGTTTTCTTGGACTAGCTGGATATTACAGACGCTTCGTCCAGGATTCTCTCGGATTGCAGCTCCGTTAACCCAGTCACCCGGAAAGGAGTAAGGTACATTTGGACAGAAGAGTTGATGCAGCCTTCGAGCAGTTGAAGCAGAAGCTCATTTCAGCTCCTATCTTGAGAACTCCCTCAGGGAGAGGAGGGATGGTCATCTTTAGTGATGCATCAGGTAAAGGCCTAGGATGTGTACTTATGCAACATGATCATGTTATAGCATATGCATCTAGGCAATTGAAGCCTCATGAGAGGAATTACCCAACTCATGACTTGGAGTTGGCGGCAGTGATCTTTGCCTTGAAGGTTTGGAGGCACTATCTTCTGGGAGATAAAAGTGCTGATATATACAGATCACAAGAGCCTCAAGTATATCTTTTCACAGAAAGAGTTGAACATGAGGCAGAGGCGGGGTGGTTGGAACTGATGGCAGACTATGATATTGACTTGCACTATCATCCAGGCAAGGTCAATACAGTTCCTGATGCACTGAGTAGGATGCGAGAACAGAGTGTTAGTCCAATCACTCAACAGAAGGAGTTGATTCAGGACTTTATCAGATTGGACTTGATGGTGGTTCGAGGGGCTGAGAAGACAGGACAGCTTATGACCTTGCAGATCCAGTCTTCATTGATAGAAGAAATCAAGGAAGCTCAGAAGGAGGACCCCAGGCTACAGACATTCCGAGTTCAGGTGGAGGCTGGATTGAGGACGGATATCTGTATTCGTCCAGATGGAGCCTTGTACTTTGGTAGCAGGCTTTGTGTTCCCCAGGGAGAAGTTAGACAGAAGATTTTGGTAGAGGCTCACAGTTCAGCATATTCTATACATCCAGGGGGAAACAAGATGTACCAGGATTTGAAGAAGCAATTTTGGTGGAATGCCATGAGAGAGAGATAGCTCAGTTTGTAGCTAAGTGCTTGGTGTGCCAGCAGATAAAGATTGAGCATCAGAGATCAGCTGGACTTCTTCATCCTTTGCCAATACCTGAATGGAAGTGGGAGCACATCACTATGGACTTGTCACGGCATTACCTCGTAGTTCCAAAGGTATAATGCCGTGTGGGTTATCATTGATCGTCTCACCAAGTCAGCTCATTTCATACCATTCAGGGTGGGGTCAGACTACAGAGGTTCTGGCAGATAAGTATGTGAAGGAGATAGTTCGTCTGCATGGAGTTCCAGTCAGTATTGTATCAGATAGAGATACCAGATTCAGATCTCATTTCTGGGAGAGTCTCCAAGAGAGTCTGGGAACTCGTCTGAAGTTCAGTACAGCCTATCATCCTCAGACAGACGGACAATCTGAGAGGACCATTCAGATACTTGAAGACATGCTTAGGGCCTGCATGATTGAGTTCAGGGTTCATGGGAAGACCATCTACACTTGGCTGAGTTTTCTTATAACAACAGTTATCAGGCAAGTATTAAGATGGCACCTTTTGAGGCACTGTATGGGAGGAAATGCAGGTCACCGATTTGTTGGGATGAAGTCGGTGAGAGGAGTCTATTGGGGCCGAGATTCTGATCCAGACCACAGAGAAAGTTAGAGTTATCAGAGATCATCTCAGGGCAGCTCAGAGCAGACAGAAGAGCTGGGCAGATTTGCAGAGGAGCCATTGGAATTCGGAGTTGGAGATCATGTGTTCTTGAAGATTTCACCTACCAAGGGAGTAATCCGGTTCGGCACTCGTGGGAAACTAAGTCCGAGATATATCGGCCCATTCGAGATATTGGATCGAGTGGGAGATGTGTCTTATCGATTGGCGTTGCCGCCATCGTTGGACGGAGTTCATAATGTTTTCCACGTGTCTCAGTTGAGGAGGTATGTAAAGGATGATAGCCATATTTTGGATCATTCCGAGCTGGAGCTACAACCGGATTTATCATATCAGGAGCAGCCGATGGCCATATTGGATAGGAGTGTGAAGACACTGAAGAACAAAGCCATACCTTTAGTGTTGGTGTCTTGGAATCGCCATGTGCCAGGAGAGGCCACATGGAACGAGAGGACGTCATCCGAGAGCGTTATCCTCAACTCTTCTCATCTTGATTGGTAAGACTCTTTCCTTCTACTCTTTTCTATTTGTTATCTTTCTTCCTAGCCTTATCTATCTGTTACCATTCCTGTTACCCTTCACCTTATGAAATTTCGAGGACGAAATTTTTGTAAGGTGGGTAGATTGTAATACCCCGTTTCCGTAATACGTACTAAGTTGCGTATTCTGATTTCCGATCGTATTTTTTCGATTTACTTCCCGTATTTGACCAATTTCAATTTCAAATATCATTTTCTAATATATTAGATTTTAGGTGAATTTCTGGAATTTTCTAGAATTAAAATGAATTTCTTCAAAACCGGTGTCGACCAGTGTCGCTGATCGATTCCCGAATTTTTATCTTACAAATAGTTAGGAATTTCTAGAAAGTCCTTTAGGCATTATCTCTTAGAATCGTATTTTCTATCTACATTCTTTTTCTTAGAATTTTATGAATTTATGAAAATTCCAACGGAGTCGGTAGTTAACTGATTCCGGGATTTTTAGTTTTAAAACTATAAAGTATTTCTTCAAACGGATTTCACTATACGTCTTCATATATTATTATTGATTTTTGGTAAAATTTACGAGTCGTTCCGAGACACTTGAATTTCGGACGATTTCGGTATTTTCCGAAATGTTTTCCGCATTCTCGATTTAAACCCGGGAATCAGTGTTTCAATATTTTCATTTTTCAAAATTAAGAAAATATCTTTTCTTTTACAAATTCTTTTCCTTTTTCTTTTTCCTTTTTCTTTCCTTCCTTCTTTCCACCAACTTCCCAAATATCTTCTCCTCCAAAATATCTAAAATTCCACACCCTTCCTCATAATGCCCTTCAATTCCTCTCTCTTTCTCTCTCTTCTTTGGCCGGCCACCATTGGCCAAGGGAGACATCCCATCCCCCTATTTGCACAAACCCCTCCCAATTTATTTATTTACACCTCCTTTACAAAAATCAAATCCTATATAAACTTCCCTTTACAATTCTTTTCTCTTTTTTCACTTCACCAGAAATAGCCTTCAACATTTCTCCTCCATTTCAAACCCTAATTCCAAAATCACCACCAAGCCTTCATCTTCTTCTCAAGCTACACAACTCTTGGATTTGGATCGCATCTCACTTCGTCGGAGGTATCGCCAAAGACCTAGTTGGTGACATCGTCGACAAACGATCCTTCAAGACTCGTAGAACCTTCAAATAACCTTACCTTGTGAGTATTTTTACTCACCAAGACTAGATTACTTCTTTGTGTACATATGATGATCATTCATGTACACTTGTGTTATAAAAATCCCATTTTTAGGCCAACAAACAACTATCAGAATTTCTGTTCTTTTTGTTTTTTTTTTCCAGGATTAGTCGACTTAACCTAGAACCTAGTCGACTAACCCACTTTAGTTGAAACGTAGCTTTTCTGATTTTCACAGTTTTAGTCGACTAAGCCATTTTACCAGTCGACTAGACCCCCCTAGTCGACTTCATTTTGACCCCTAGTCGACTAATTTTCCTTGAACAAAAACACAACTCTCTCGGCCCTAGTCGACTTATCCTATTTTATAGTCGACTTGGAACCCCTAGTCGACTACACCCTTGACCCTAGTCGACTCCTGAAACCAACTTAACTCTCTGTATCTCATCTTAGTCGACTTAAGTATCTGTTAGTCGACTTATAGTTCACCACTAGTCGACTAATCCTCCCACCTAGTCGACTAATTCTGACTATTTAACTTAGTTGTTTCCTTTTCTGATTTGGATCTTAACCTCTATATACATGTGATCCATTGTTCATGTTTACGCTACATTACTGATTTACATGACATGTTACTTGATGAATCTTGTCTCATATTACTTCATGACTTGTTATTATATTTCCGTTTCATGACTTGTTAATAAATGGATATCCCACTTATCATGCTATCACTTGAACCAAGCATGATATACTTGGCTTTTGTATAAAATGGACCAACTTATATTGGGTCGGGGGAAAACATGCGGATATCGATATGTGTTCGTGTTTACAGTGGCTTTTAGGAGTGTTGTGCAACCCATGTTCCGGTCTGACCTGTGGGCCTCCAGGGGACCGAGGGGAGTGCTTGCTCCCTGTATTACTGGTACCATCTTGATAAGGGCATACATAAGTCCCTCCTGATAGCCTAGCGGCTGGCTTCCGTCACCAAGCAACGGAACAATCCTGGACCGTTATCCCGGGCATGTACGGGGTCCACTGTAAACATAGTTCGTCGATACAACCGCTGATTTCCAATAACAACCTTGTATTACTAGGATATGGATCTATGTGCACTGGGACGCTGGACCACATAGCTAGATATCCGAGTAAAACAAGTAATAATAATAAAACGTTATTGTAGATCTATTGTACGACTTTATCTATTCATGCTTTTCATATCTGTTAGTTGATATACCTTATATAGTCCCATCTTACTGGTACTCGTCTCTTAGCCACTTGGCTGTAGCTATCTATTGTTTTATGTCTTGATCCTTTGGATTTGCATATTCAGATTCTGAGGCTTGGAACGAAGTGGAGCCATCCACAGAGGACCAGGCTTATTTCAGTGAGCAGGCTGATCAGATCTAGTTCCCTCGTGCCAGACTCTCCCTCTTGGCTCACGAGTCTCCATCTCTTACGTGAGCATCTTGTGTATATGTTTGTATATTGTCCTTTTGGACTTGGATATGATAAATAACACTTGTAAAGTGTATTACTTTATCATAATTTGTATAACTTTGTACTTGTATCTTGTAAGTTGGCCTATGAATACACCACGCTTTGTGTTGTACTCTGTTTCCTTATTGTACTTTTATGCTTAGCGTATATACGTGGGGGCTTCTTCTGACCTACGTATATACGTCGCAGTGACGTCCCCGTATCCGTGAAATCGGGGCGTTACAATTTGCTTGTGATCTTGTTTCTTTCCTTGTGTTATTATTTCAAACTTGTAATACTTGTGTTTATCTTGTATACATTTCATCATTTCATATTATTCATACCTTGTCATAATCGATCAATTCTCATACAACACAAGGTTGCATTGCGCACCTCTAACCCATTCAAGGGGAATTGGGAGGAAGGAGTTCAGAACCTCTCACGAGGTATTCGGCTCTTAGTCTTGTTTTGAGAGATCGTTGCATTATTCATCCATCATAGTTTTAAAAGAATTGTTAGATTAGCAATTACACATATTCACCCCCCTCTAGGTGTTTTTCAATTGGTATCAGAGCTTGGACTCTAGGATTTTGGCTTAACAACCTTAGAGAGATCCTAATATTGCTAATCATTCCATACATTCTCACGTAGTAAATATGGCCGATGGAATTAAACCCCTCCTAAGTTTGATGGACTTAACTTTCCCATATGGAAGGTTAAGATGACCGTTTTCTTGCAATCTCTAGGAAGTCGAGTTGCAAAGGCCGTGACCAAACCCTTTAGTGCACCCCCCGGTGATGAATCTACTTGGTCCGAAATTGAGACTAAGGAATTTGATGCCAATGCTAGGGCTCACTATGCACTACTTCAAGCCCTTAATGATGATGACATAACTAGAGTTATTCATTGCAAGTCCGCATATGAAATTTGGACACATTTGCTAGTTACACATGAGGGGACTTCACAAGTGAAGAGGGCTAAGATAGACCTTCTTCGGTCCCAATATGAAATTTTTGCATGCAAGAGAATGAAACCATAGATGATATGGTTACAAAATTTACAAAGATTACTAATGGACATTCTTCTCTAGGTGATGCTATTGATAATGATCAAAGAGTTAGAAAGATCATCCGGACTCTTCCTCCTTCATGGAAGTCAAAGCAACCACCTTGAAGGAACTCAATGACAAGGAGGAAATGGAGCTAATAGGTCTCATTGGGAACCTCAAAACCCATGAGATGGAAAGAAAAGCAAGGGAGGACATGGCTCCTTCCAAGAAGAAGACCATAGCCTTCAAATGTCAATCATCACACTCCGACGAAGATGATGAAGAAGAAGATGACGAAGAGCTCTCACTTCTAGTCAAGAATGTTCGGAGGATGTATAACAAGGCCAAGTTCCAAGGTAGAAAGAGATGGCAAGGAGGCAAAGAAGAAAGGAAGATTATTTGCTTCAATTGTCAAAGGCCGGACACATAGTGGCGAGTGTCCGGATAAAGTGAAGCCCTCCACCTCAAAGAAGCCTTAAAGAAGAAGGCAATGAAAGCTACATGGGATTCCGAGAGCGAATCCGAGGAGGAGATTGACACCGCCAACATGTGCTTCATGGCAAATGAAAGCACAAGCAAGGTAACCCTTCCACTTCTCTTAATGATGAACTTTCCATGGATGAACTAGGAGAAGCTTTTGTAGAATTATCACATAACTATGATTCTCTTAAGAAAAAGTTTTCAAAAACGAAAAAGGAAAATGAATCTCTAAATCTTCAAGTTTTTACTCTTTCTAAAGAAGAGGATGAATTACTTTCCACTCTTGTTTCCACCCAAAAGATTTTGACAAATATAAGATTTCTTGTAAAGGCAAGTCCCCACTAGTTGATTCTAATGAGATTACCATGCTTAAAGAAAGAATAGACTCATTAGGAATTGTTTTGAAAAATTGTGAGTTTGATAAGAAGAAGATAGAGGCTATGTTTCCTAAGAAACAAGCCCCTAAGAAAATGTTCACCATGCTCATGCTCATGTTCATACCACACAACCTTTACATCGTGGAAAACCCTCAAGCATGCTCACACTTTGCACACACATCATGCATTCATGTATGGAAGAGTATTCTCATGTTCACATTGTGGGCGGAAAGGGCACTTAGCCAATTTTTGTTATGATAGACTAAGTGCATCTTTTCATAATGTTTGGGTTCGAAACACTAACTTTCAAGGACCCAAGAAAGTTTGGGTACCAAAGTCAACAATTTTGTTAAATGATATAGGTACCTTCTAAAGCCCAACGACGTAGAGCATTGTGGTATCTTGATAGTGATTGCTCAAGGCACATGACTTGGGACATCAACAACTTTGCAACCCTATCAAGATACCATGAAGGTGGCACCGTCACCTTCGGAGATGATGCCAAGGGTAAAATCATCGGTATTGGTAATGTAAAACTCGGCACATCCCCTTTAATTGAGAATGTAGTTTTAGTTGATGGCCTCAAGCATAACCTCTTGAGTGTTAGTCAACTTTGTGATAAAGGTTTTGATGTTGTTTTTGATAATGTAGTTTGTAAAGTAATTGATAGAATATCTAATACTTGTGTGTTTTTTCGATTTTCGTGAAAGTAATGTTTATATGATAGATATGTCTAATATGTCTTGTAATGTTACTTGTTTAAAAGCCCTCAATGATGACTCTTGATTGTGGCATAGAAGATTAGGCCACATTTCTTTTGACCATATATCTAGATTAAATACAAAGGAAATGGTGAAAGGTATTCCTTGTTTGAATTTTGAAAGGACCGAGTTTGTGACGCATGTCATTTGGGAACAAACTAAGTCCTCTTTCAAGTCAATTAAGGATATCATGACATCACGTCCTTTGGAGTTAATCCATATGGATTTATTTGGCCTTCTCAAACCAAAAGTCTAAGTGGGAATAGATTTGCATTTGTTTTGGTTGATGATTTTTCACGTTTTACTTGGGTTTTCTTTCTTGAACACAAAAATCAAGCCTTTTCACACATTTCAAGCCTTAAGAAAAGAGTTGAAAAGGAAAAAGAATCTTCACTTTTAAGAATAAGAAGTGATAGAGGAGGTGAGTTCATTAACCTACCCTTTACCACTTTTTGTGAAGAACATGGAATTAAGCATGAACTTTCTTGTCCTAGAACTCCACAACAAAATGGAGTAGTTGAACAGAAAATCGAACTTTGCAAGAGATGGCTAGGACAATACTTAGTGAATATGGTCTACCACATTATTTGTGGGCCGAGGCCGTTAATACATCATGCTACATATCAAATCGTGTTTTCTTGTGTAAAATACTTCAAAAACTTCTTTTGAAATGTACTTTTCTAGAAAACCAAATGTTTCATATTTCAAGGTTTTTGGATGCAAATATTTTGTTTTAAATACAAAAGATAATTTAGGAAAATTTGATGCTAAAGCTTATGAGGCAATTTTTGGGTTATTCTAATAGTAAAGCTTATAGAATCTTCAACAGATCATCTTTGACTATTGAGGAATCTATACATGTTAAGTTTGAAGAATCTAACTTGTTTGTTAAGAATGTTGTAGAATAGATGCATTGGATGAAGGCTTGGAGAAAGTGACCTTGGAGGATACACCTACTATGGGAGACAAGCCAAAGGATGATGAAGGAAGTGAAGCTAAAGTAGAAGAGGCTCAAGGAAATGAAATTCAATCAATTGAAGTGGAGCCTACTCAACAACTTCCAAAGGATTGGAGATACAATCCTCATCATCCCAAGGACCTCGTCATAGGTGAAGTATCTAAAGGGGTAACCACTCGCTCTAAACTTCATGATTATTGTGGTCACTATGCATTCATTTCTCATGTTGAACCCAAGAACGTCCTCGAAGCCGAGGCCGATTCATATTGGTTGCTAGCTATGCAAGAGGAACTCAATCAATTTGAGCGTAACCAAGTTTGGCACCTTGTTCCTAGGCCCCACGATAGACCAACAATTGGTACTAAGTGGATCTTTAAGAACAAGTTGATGAATCGGGTAACGTTGTTAGGAATAAAACTAGGTTAGTTGCCCAAGGTTACACTCAAATCGAAGGAATCGATTTTGAAGAAACCTTTGCACCCGTAGCACGGCTTGAAGCCATACGGATGACACTAGCTTTTGCCTCATATAAAGATTTAAATTATTTCAAATGGATGTTAAAAGTGCTTTTCTAAATGGTTTTATTGAAGAGGAAGTGTATGTTGAACAACCCCCCGGTTTGTTGATCCTACACATCCGGATTTTGTGTTTAAATTAGATAAAGCTCTTTATGGTTTAAAACAAGCCCCTAGGGCTTGGTATGAAAGACTTTCTTCATTTTTGATTTCAAATAGTTTTAAGAAAGGTAAAATTGACACAACTTTATTTACAAAACATGTAGAAAAAGATATTCTTATTGTGCAAATTTATGTTGATGACATTATTTTTGGTTCTACTAATGAATCTCTTTGCCAAGCTTTTGAATCATGCATGAAGGAAGATTTGAAATGTCTATGATGGGGGAACTCAACTATTTCCTTGGACTCCAAATCAAGCAAAGAACGATGGGATTTTCATCAATCAAGCCAAGTACACAAAGGAATTAATCAAAAGGTTCGGGCTTGAAGGATCTAAAGTAAGCAAAACTCCCATGGCAACAACTACCAAGCTTGACAAGGATGAACAAGGTAAAAGTGTAGACATTAAGCTTTATCGTAGCATGATTGGTAGTTTATTGTATTTGACGGCTAGTAGGCCGGATATTATGTTTTCCGTTTGTCTTTGTGCTCGTTTTCAATCTTGTCCTAAAGAATCTCATATAATTGCGGTTAAACGCATAATTAGATACCTTAAGGGCACTATTGAAATGGGTTTGTGGTATCCGAAAACCGGACTATTTGATATGAAGAGTTTTTCGGATGCCGACTATGCGGGTTGTAGGGTAGATAGGAAGAGCACAAGTGGAACATGTCAATTCTCAGGTAATTGTCTTGTATCTTGGTCTTCCAAAAAGCAAATTCGGTAGCCCTTTCAACCGCCGAGGTGGAGTATGTTGCAGCCGGAGCTTGTTGTGCACAAGTTCTTTGGATGAAACATACTCTCCTCGACTATGATTTACACTTTGATCATGTTAAAATATTTTGTGATAATACTAGTACTATTCACATGACAAAGAATGCAAATCAACATAGTAAAACCAAACACATTGACATTAGGTATCACTTTCTTAGAGATCATTATGAGAAAGGTGATATTGATATTGACTATGTTTCTACCGATTTTCAACTTGCCGATATTTTCACTAAGCCTCTAGATTATGCTAGATTTTCATTTATTTGTGGTGAGTTGAATGTTTGCATTATGGATTCTTAAAGAAAAATTTCTTTTGTTTGTCTTGTTTCACCCTTTTTGATGTATGACAAAAAGGGGGAGAAAAAGATAAAGAGTTTTGGTTTTTGTTATTGTACATTTTTGTGTATTTTTGATTTGATGTATTTGAGATACATTTGAGTTTTTGACAAAACTATGAGTTTTCAATGCCTTATGTATAGCTTCTCATTGTCACTCTTTATACATAGCATTATTTGAGGGGAGCTTTCCAAGCTCTTCTTCCATTTTTGTTTAAATAACCTATATGTTTTGTCATCATCAAAAAGGGGGAGATTGTTGGCCCAGGTTACAATCACCCATTTTTAGTGTGTTTTGATGATTACAAAACATATTAGTTATTTGTACTAATATTGTTTATTGTTTAAATGTGTTTCAGGATTCTAACTCAACTAGAAGGGTTCTTCCCTAAAGGAAGGTGCTTTGGACTCAAGTCAACTCTATTTGGGCTTAAGAATTAAGTTTTTGAAGATCATATGTTGAAAGCCCTCTTGAAGCACTTGTAGTACTTAGAATCACTGTAAGAATTAGATTGTTAAAGTTTGAGTTTTAGAAATTGGCTCTAGGATACACATACACAATTTGGTTTTGTTAAAATGTGAGTCTTGTATTTAGTTTTCATATTTTAAATTTGGTTTCATGCCTTAGTAGATATTTACATGAACCTAAGTTTTACAAAATAAATATCATGTTTAGATCATGTTTATATACTCCTACTAGCATGTTACTTAAGTTTGTTCAAACCCAAAACTATTTTACAAAATTTTCTAAGTCAAAAAAAATACTGTTTTTTCGTTTTTCAGGCTGACCGGCCGACCGGCACGATCGACCGGCGCCAGTGCCAGGACGTGCACACTTGTGCACGTCTGTCGGTCGACCGCCCGGGTCGACCGACTGACTGCAGTTGCTCTCGGGTTTTCTGGGTCGACCGCCCCGGTCGACCGCCCGAAGAGAATTATGTTTTCTTTTTTTGGACGGTCGACCCGACCGGTCGACCCGAGCCAACGGCTTTTGCCAGCTGAGCTGGCGGTCGACCGGCCGGTCGCCGCCAAGCCTGCTGCTGCCCAACGCTCTTTCCTCTTTTGTGCAATTCTGAAGACTGTTTTTTGGACTGCTTTTTGGCAGATTTTTTCAGGGTTTTACAGATCTTTTTCAGAGCAAATAAGGTCTAAATAAATTGTTTTAAACCTTTTTCTCTCCCTATAAATAGGGAGACTCTCTTGCAATATACCAAGAAAAATTCTCAAGTTTTCAAAGTTTTAAAAGAGAAAGAAAAGTGTTTAAGCTCAACATTTCTTACTCTTTCTTGAGCTTGTTTTTCAGTTGTGTTTCTTTACAAAAATCATCTCTACAACTGAGTTTTTCTCACTACACTTCATAGAGCCAAAAAAAAATCCCTAACTCATTCTATAGTGAAGTTGAAAAGAGTGAGAGTTTGTAAAAGAGTTTAAGTGATCTTGTTGTGATCACTTTGGTTACTTGTTCCTCTTCTTGTTCTTGTGGAGACACCTCTTCGGTAGAGGTTATTGTAATTGGTGGAGCTCGGTGCTCGGTCTTCGGTAGACCGTTGTAATCGTCCTCGGTGGATAGTGGAAACCCTTCACGGAGGTGAAGGCGGGGAGTAGAGCGGTGGCTCGAACCTCGAAACAAACATCTTGTGTTTGCGATTGCCTTGTGTCCATTCTTGTTTTAAATTCCTCTTGCACTATATTGCCTTAAATTATTTGCTTGTGATCTTGTTTCTTTCCTTGTGTTATTATTTCAAGCTTGTAATACTTGTGTTATATCTTGTGTGCATTTCATCATTTCATATTATTCATACCTTGTCATAATCGATCAATTCTCATACAACAAGGTTGCATTGCGCACCTCTAACCCATTCAAGGGGAATTGGGAGGAAGGAGTTCAGAACCTCTCACGAGGTATTCGCTCTTAGTCTTGTTTTGAGAGATCGTTGCATTATTCATCCATCATAGTTTTAAAAGAATTGTTAGATTAGCAATTACACCTATTCACCCCCCCCCCCCCCCTCTAAGTGTTTTTCACAATCATCACAAGCTAATAAGAACAACAAGATATAGAGAGAAACTTGTGAGTGTGAGCAGTCTAAATTTTCTGACCAATAAGAAGTTTTGGCCTTGATCGAGGGGAAAACATTATCCGATCAAGACAAATTTTCATAGTGTTGTTCCTGAGCTCCTTGGGCTCACGTCCAAAGGTCAGATCATCAATCCGAATTATCTATTGTTCTCAGTTAACCACCATATTTAGGTGAGTTCATTTCATGCTATCCGCTCTTCGGAGTGAAGTATATTGTTGAATCTTCATGGTTGGTATTCCTCTAGTAATTGTAATTCCATTATTTGGAGATAGTGAGAGACTTGATCTGGATTAGGTCCTGTGATTTTTTCCTTTTAGTGGATTTTCACATAAAAAATTCGTGTACCTCATTTACTATTTTATCACTAGTTTACATTACTCATTTCTCTCAATATAAAAAGAGAAATTATATTTTGCAATTTTAATTGTTTTTTCCCCTAATAAGTGATATCAGAGTGCCAGGTTCATCAAGCTCTTGTGTTGAGATGGAGACTCCCACCGGCAATGTTCAAAGGATCAGCTTGAATGGTCAAAATTGAATGATTTGAAAGGCAAAGATGGAGGACCTACTCTTCTATAAAAATCTCTACGCACCTATAGAAGGTGATGCTGCAAGCTGGAGTCCATGTCGGCTGAAGATTGGAAGAAGCTCGACCGCAAGGTCATCGCCACCATTCGACAATGGGTGGATGACACCGTATTCCACCATATACTGTATGAGATATCAACAAGATTTTTTTGAAAGAAGCTTGAAGATCTCTATAAAAGGAAGACCACTGGCAACAAGACTTTCTTGATTCAAAAGCTTGTCAACCTCAAGTTCAAGGAAGGTGAGTCCATCGTCGAGCATCTCAATCAAATTCAAAAGTATTGTGAATCAGCTTGCTACCATGAAGATGAGAGGATGAACTTCTAGCGCTTTTCTTACTTAGCTATCTACTGGAAAGTTCAGAGACTTTGATGGTGTCTCTAAGCAGCTTCGCTCCCAACGGAGTGACATCCATGAGCCAGTTGCAAGCAACCTTCTGAATGAAGAGATCTGAAAGAAATCTTCTAGCTCTTCCTATTCTCAAGCTCTTGTCACCGAGAATAGGGGAGGAGAAAAAATCGAAAATCCTACAACCAAGACAAGTTGAAAGGAAGATCAAAAGCTCGGAAAGACATCACTTGTCATTATTGTGAAAGAACGGACACATAAAGTAGGAATGTCACAATTCAAGAGAGATTAAAAAGAAGGGCGAACCAAGAAGAAGAAAGAAAAAGGGTAGTATAACTGTTGTCACTATTGATGGTTCTTTGCTACTTTCAACAAATTAAGATGATTGTGCAAGTATTACATGCCAAGATTTAGATTGGATGATTAATTCCAGTGCCTCCTGCATTGCTACTTTCCGAAAAGACTACTTCACTATTCTTCGGGAAGTAACATGGCCTTTGTCAAAATCAGTAACAAAGGTTCTTCTCCTATTCTTGGCATTGGAGATATTTGTTTTTCTGTTAAACTTTGGGAATTTATTTAACTCATTTACCAAAATTCATTTAAGTCAATTGCATTTGGTTGTGGATCTGAACCCGACCCGTTGCAACCCATACATGTTACTACACTAACTAAAGGTAACTTTGCATAAAACCCCTATTATTAATAATTGTTACATTTTAAACATTATAAATTACATATCTAACCTATTTTAATAATTTTAGTGTTCGGGCTATATCTGGCGCATCCTAAGTCCGATCTGGATGATTCTCAAGCTGTTGCGATCATAGAAAAGTAGGCTACATTCTCATGATCACTATGTGAGTATTTTTATTAAATAAAGCAATTAATTGATTTTATTGAACATGATAAAATATAATTTATTAAACAAAAACATTCACATAATGATCACGAGAATGTAGCTCACTTTTCTATGATCACAAAGGCTCGAGAATCGTCCGATCGGACTTCAGATGCTTCTGATATAGCCCGAAAATTATAATTATTAAAATATGTTAGATATGTAATTTATAATGTTTAAAATATAATAACTATTATTTAATTGAGGGTTTTATGCAAAATTACCTTTAGATAGTCTAGTAACGGGATTGAGTTGTTAACGGATCGAGTTCGGATGCACAATCCAAACCCATTGACTTTAATAAATTTAGGTAAATGGGTTAATGTGTAGCGGGCTAACATGTTTGAGTTTATAGGTTTAACGGGTCAGGTAAAGGTTTTCGGGTTTTTGGGTTTTGGATCCGATAGAGAGATAGGGAAGAGAGAAAGCGAGAGAGATAGAGCAGCAGGCGAGGGAACGGTGGCGGCAGGACGCATGGCAGGGGCTGCGCGGTCGACGGCGGCGACTAAGTCGCTAGCGGCATTGATCTGGCCAGCCGACGAGTAAGGAAAGCAGGAGAAAGAGAGGGAGAGAAAAAAGAAAGAAGAAATAGGAGAAGAACGAGAGAAGAAGAAGAAGAAGAAGAAGACAGTGGTAGTGGCCTGAGGATGGCCGGCGGGGGTGGCGATCGTAACAAGCCGGCGGCGGTTGTGTTAAGTCGGTGGCGGCATCCCTGGCCACCCGTGGGTGCGAGAAAGAGAAAGAGAGAGAGGAAGAGGAGTAAAGCAAAGAGAAGGAGAGTTAGCGGTTAGGCATGGCCCCCGGGGCGACGAGGGAAGCTTTGTGGCGACACTGTAGGCTGTCTAAAAATCACTAAAGACAAATATCAAAAAATAGAGTCCAAACTCCAGACGCAGGGCTAATCATAGCCATCACTGCAGCGCCAAGACGCGAAGGACGAAACCTGCGTCTCAGCATCACTGCAGCACCAAGACGCGAGGGTCGATAATCGCGTCTCAGCATCACTGCAACACCAAGACGCGAGGGTCGAAACCCGCGTCTCAGCATCACTTCAGCAACAAGGCGCAAGGCTCAAAACCCGCGTCTCGGTTATAACTGCCCTCATTATTAGGTCAATTACTGCCCACATAATGAGGGAGTTAAACCCCATTATGGAGCGTTTTTAGGGGGCACGTTCACCCCTGAAACCTCTATAAATAGCCTCGTTTGCTATAGAGAAGGGGTCGGTCGATCGGATAATTCTTAAACCTCCACTGAAAGGAAAGAGAGAGTTCAACTCTTCTAACAACTTGCTGCGTACAAGTTTGTCTCTGCCTACAATCTCTTTGAGATTCCTGGTGGACGGGAGCTGTGTTACTCCGTCTGCTATCCAAAGAGAGGATTCTCAAGAGGTCCTGATGTTCACCCGTCAACAAAAATAAGATTCACTTTTTACCGCTACATCAAGAACTCAACACTAAACAAAGGGAGATTCAAGTCTAAACATCTTCCCTCCCTTGTAGTAGGAGTATTGATCCGTTGTAATTCTTCGTTGATTCAAGGAAATTTTATGAGGAACTTTCTCCCACAAAACAAAAGATGGTGACTTCGCTGGGGACTACTTTCTCTACTGACGAGCAAGTTGTGGCGCAATGTGACGTCACCTGTATGGGAAAAATGGTCGAATCACTTGTCGTGGAGTTCGACCAGGCGAAGTATGAAGAGTTCCTCTCTTCCGGCTCTAAGAGCCCTAAGGCGCGGGTCTACCGCAAAGTCTCTTCGGGGATTTGCTCTCAAGTCCGCTCTGAGATCCTCTCAGACGCGACTGGTGAGAAGAATGTCATGGCTAATCGAGTCATGCGTAACGCCAGCGTCAACGTCTCCCAGGAGACCCGCGTGGTTAACGTTCCTGATGTTCAGCCTGTTCATCCCCTTCCTCAGCGCCAGGTTACCGGGGGTTCCCTTCAACCCACACGACGTAACCGGAATGCTGAGCAGTGACAGAGGCAGCGTGCGCGTCAACTGCAAGTTGGAACAACTGTTTGTCCAACAGAGGTAGGACGCGAGGTTCAGACCGACGTCTCTTCTGAATCATGTCAGACACGTGAAGTTTGCGTTTGGCAACCTAAACGTGAGATTCACCAAGCTCGCGTTTCTGAAGCACCGCTTCCCAAACGCCACAAGCAGCAATGCGAAGTCCGTGCTCTTTATCAAAGACACGAGACACGCGCCTCTGTACGCGGGACCCGGCAGCCCTGCGTTTCTCCAAGCATCTCTACCCAGATGCGACAATCGGCAACGCGAGAGCCGCGTCTCTTCTCAGCAGAGACGCCAGACTCGCGTTTCAGAGCCACGACGCAAGAGCTGCGTTCATGAGCCCCACGTCTCAGAACCTTGCATCTCAGCTTTGCGAAGCAAGGAGAACTCTCACAAGTTGAAAAGCCCTCAACAATCCGAGGCTAATCTCTTCGATCTCCCTCCCACGGATCTAAGGGATTATTTGACAAGGAAGAGAAGTGCTAGTCTGATCACTCCATCGTGTTGCTGTGAACGGCTTATCACAATGCTCTCTGAGTGCCGTTGCAGTTCACATGCAAGCCGACAGTCTGGATTCAGACAGTTGACTCTAGCTCCGATCAGCTAAAAGAAATCGCTCTCACAGAAGGAGGACTTTCTCTGACACTGAGTACCCTGAAATCACTGCAAACATGACAAGCAGGAGTAGGGGAAAGCAACCAATCGTCAGCTCCGACGAGTCTGACACAGAACCAGAAGGAGTGTACCGGTATACTCGCACTCGGACTGGAGTAATTGCCCCGATCAATTACAGTGCCCTGGCTCAGGGCATTGAAGTAAATGACTCGCATTCCGCTATTGCAGAGTCGCGAGCTTCGAACTCTACCATAGAGAAGGAAGCCTTTATATACATGACAAATACTCCTGAGGAGATGGCCAGGCGCTTTGAGCAACAAGCCCAGGTCCAGAAGGAACAATTCGAGGTGATTCGTGCTCAACAAGAATCTATCGATACCCTCAAGCAGATGCTGGTACAATTGCTTGAAGACAAGAGGAAGTCAATCGACAAAGCCTCTTCTAAAAAGTCTAAAGGCAAACGAAAAGAGGGAGAAAGCTCATCTTCTGTACATATCGAGGAGAAAGAGCAATCTACTTCGGGCTCGTCTAAATCCTCATCTAAGTGGAAAGACAGCCAGGACCATGGAGGGGTTCATTCTAAAAGAATGAATCAATTAGAGCAACATCTTGAGGCCCTGACTAATCGGAAAGGCCTCCAAGAAGCAGGAGTGGTCCGACCATATCCGACCGAGTGGGACTTTGTTCCATACCCTCCCAAGTTCAAAACTCCGACCCTCCAAGCCTTCGACGATAAGGGTCACCGAACTAACATATCAACTACTTTAAGTCTCAGACGGGGAATGTGGTAGATAACGATGCCATCTTGGCACGTTTGTTCATCGACACCCTAAAAGGACTCGCCTTTGAATGGTTCATGAAGCTCCCAGAAGGCTCCATTAAAAATTGGGGTGATTTGGAGAAGCTTTTCCTGACACGCTTCTTTAAAGACGACTCAGAGGTCACAATGCCTACTCTTTTGGCTACAAAGCAGCGAATGGGGAGTCCGTCAAATCATTTGTAGAAAGATTTCAGAATGTAGCACTCCGATGTCCTAGCGGTATGACCTAGGTCACCCTGGTGGAAATATGTCGCCACAATCTACAAACTTCGCTCCTCGTCCAATAAGAGTTGCTGAAAGCCGCACCTGAAAACAATTGATCCAGCAAGGTGAACAGCTGAAGAAATTGTCGCCAGGGTTAGGGCAGAAGAAAATAAGCCCAGATCCGAAAGGTCGACAAGGCGTACGCCAGACGCATCCCTTCAAACAAAAAGGAAGGATAACTTAGCGACAGAGACCAAATCCCCTGTCAAACCTCAACCGATCAAGGGAAGTGGCTCTTCAAGTCAGCCGCGTGCCAGCAAGCAGTATTCCTTCAAGGACGAACATGTTGACTCGCTGTTCAAATTACTTAACAAGAGCAACAGATTGAAACTTCCTGAAGCTAGACGTCCTGAAGAAGTTGGTAAAACTGATAATCCCAACTACTGCTTGTATCATAAGATGCTGGGACCCCCACCAAGAGCTGTTATGTCTTCAAAGACATCCTTCAGGCTCTGATTGATGCAGAGGTACTAAAACTCCGTCCAGAACAGAAGAAAGTGACGGCCAATATGACATCATTCCTCCAGTTTGGAAGACAACCTCCAACACCCTCTGGAGTAGTCCCCATCCCAAAAGGGGAACTAAGAACGATCAATATAGACCCTCACCATCAGCAAGAGAAGGGTCTTGTACCTATCCCCACACCTCAGGGGAAGTTATGTGGGTTCATCCCGACCTTGTGGATGGCCAGCAATGGACCACTGTTACCAGCAGAAGGTCCAAAGGCAAGGCAAAGGCTTCGTCCTGCAATGTGGTGTGCGTTTCTTCCCGAGAGGCAGAAACCAATGTTCCCTCACTGACTGATTCAGAAGAGTAAACAATAGTTTTCGCCGCGAAACCTAATCAACTTGTAGCGGAAACTCATTCGGCCAGTCATATTTGAAAAAGTATGACGAAATGGTAGCAACCCCTCCCAAACTCGCTACAGAGTCAGCCAAGCCCTCTACGAAACAACCCGTGGAGAGGCAGAAAGAGCTTCGGTTTTCTAAAGCTCTCTCAAAAGACAACGCGGAAGGATCTACAATATCTTACCGCTTTGACGTCCTGACTCAACTGGCCAATATCCCGGCTCGAATCACTCATTACGAGCTCCTGAGGCTATCAAAGTCAATCAGAGAAGCTTTAAGAGAGGCTTTAGCTAATGCCGAGGTTTTCATGACCCAGGTACCGGCTGGACCACGGGAGAAAGATGTAAAGGATTGCCTCCATGCCTCCCAAAATGCTCCCTGCATCATCTTCACAGCAGATGATATGCAGGTTAAGGGGAAACATGATCGACCCCTATACTTCACAGGGTACATTGGATCATCTGAAGTAAGCCGCGTTCAGGTAGATCCAGGGTCCGCGTTGAACATTATGCCTCGCTGGGTCATGCAACATTTAGGGATTCCTACCCACCGATTGAGCGCCACCCAGACTACCATTTATGGGTTCAATGCCAATGGTACCCACCCAATGGGGAAGATCAAGCTCAAATGCCAAATTGGGGACTTAAAGTTGGAAGTGACGTGCTACGTGATCTATGCCGACACTCATACAATTTGCTGCTGGAACGACCATGGATTCATCGTAATTCCATCGTTCCCTCCACTCTCCACCAAGTTATGAAATACATCGACGGTAGTGGAAAGGTACGAACGTTGATTGCCGAAAGGCATCCGTTCAAGGGAGTCAAGAACTATTTCACAGACTCTCTCCTGTACCGGGACTCTGTGGAAACAAACGAGATCCCGCAACCAGAGGAGCCAGACTCTGGTAATGAAGCTGACACCGAGCCAGAGAAAGAAGAGTGCATGCGGGAACTTGATCCACTTGTAACGAGCATAAATAAGCTCGATGTTGATAACACCGCCAATGATGTAGGCGGATGGTATATTAATGAAGAATTAGATTTGGCTTTTTTTTTGTGTTCGCTTCTGATTCAGTGCCGTCAGACACTAGTACTGAAGTGGATGATGACCCCTGGTCGGCAATGGATGCTTTGACATCATTGCATGTACCAGTGAAGTCATCCTTCGAAACGTACCAAGATGCCGGTGATGCGCAAGAATCAATATTCATGGTTCTAGCAAGACGGAAAGGCCAAAAATCAATTTTTTTCGGACAAATCAAATCCGAGCCAATGTCTCGTGAAGAATCAGAAAGAAAGAAGGAACCATATTAGTTCGCTTATTATGAGTCAAATGTACTCAGAATGATGAAAAGCATGGGTATGATGTGACAAACAGTCCTGGGTTGAACTTCGGCAAAGGAAGGAGAACACTACTCGATCTTTCATCCCGAAAGGGCAAACCCCTGATTATTATCATCGAACTCGCAGGGGGTTGGGCTATGTGTCAACTCCGATCTCATCAGCTTTTGAGTCTGAAGAGTCATTATACCATAATTACTCATCGGGCACGTCATCGTGGGAGTCAGATGTTAGTATCGGCAACATCTTCAGAGAACTTTCAGTAAATATAGTTTCAACAAGCCACCTGGAAGACAGAGATGAAGAGATGATCCAGTCTGATACAGATCCTTGGACAAGCACTTAAATACTCTTTGGGATACTCGCTTTGAACAGCGCGAGCCGCCCACGGAGGATAAAGTTGCCCAGATTAATCTGGGAGATGAGGCTAATCCTAAGCCCATCTTTATAAGCGAAAGCCTATCACCCTCCAAGAAAGAAGATTTAATATCTCTTGTGCAAGAGTATATAGATGTTTTCGCTTGGAATTACGAGGATATGCCTGGACTTGATCCCCGGTGGCTATGCATCGCCTCAATATTAATTCAGACGTAAAGCCGGTCAAACAACAGTAGCGACAGTTTCGTCCAGAAATAATGGAGGCAATTCAGTCAGAGGTCAAAAAACTTATAGACTCTGGCTTCATTAGGGAAGAACAACATCCTGATTGGGTAGCCAATATCGTCCCCGTTGCCAAAAAGAACGGAAAGATCCAGATCTGTATTGATTTTCGTGATCTAAACGAGGCATGTCCCAAAGACGAATTTCTCTCCCAATCACGGATGTCATGATTGACAATACGTGTGGATTTGAGCGAATGTCCTTCATGGATGGATTCTCAGGGTATAACCAAATCAAAATGTATCCTAATGATGAAAAAATACTTCTTTCAGGACACCACTGGGGTATACTGCTACACCGTCATGCCCTTCGGACTGAAGAATGCGAGGGCTGCATATCAGAGAGCTATGAATGCCATTTTCCACGAGCACATGCGTAAAACAGTGGAATGCTATGTTGACGGCATTACAGTGAAAAGCCGCGCCAAAGTGATCACATAACCGATTTGAAGGTAGTCTTCGACATCATGCGAGCACATCAATTGAAGATGAACCCAACCAAATCCTTCCTGGGGGTAGCCAGCGGGAAATTCTTAGGGTTTGTGGTAACTGCCACAGGAATTCATTTGGATCCAGAAAAAGTTTGCGCTATCTAGGAGATGCAACCTCTGCGGAATCTCTGAGAACTTAGGGGATTGCAAGGACGATTGGCATACATCCGAAGGTTCATCTCAAATCTCTCCGGAAGATGCCAACCCTTTACCAAATTAATGAAAAAGGGTGTCTCGTTCATTTGGGACGATACTTGCCAACAAGCGTTCGAGGAGATCAAACGATATCTCACACAACTACCAGTCCTTACAGCTCCGGTATCCGAAAAACCTTTCCTGTTATACGTCCGAACAATGGATCATTCTCTAGGAGCTTTACTAACCCAGAATAATGATCAAGGACACGAGCAAGAAATCTATTATCTGAGTAGAACTATGATCGGGGCCGAACATCGATACAACCCGATCGAGAAGGAATGTTTGGTATTGGTGTTCGTTGTCCAGAAAATGCGACACTACTTGGTAGGCCAAACTATAAACGTCATATTAAGGGTTAACACTTTGAGGTTACTCATGACAAAGCCATCGTCATTAAATGGCTGATTGGCAAAATGGGCCATACTGCTATCCCAATATGAAATACGCTTTTTCCCACAAAAAGCCGTGAAGGACAAGCGGTGGTGGATTTTCTGGCTGAGCATCCAGATCCGAGGGCAACCGAACTTTACGAGGATCTCCCAGATAAGGTCGCTGAAGTTTGTCTAACCCAGATATCTTTTGAAAGACAAGTGTGGCAACTTTTCTTTGACGGTGCATCGAGAACAGGTCCAAAAGGACATGTCATAGCAGGAGTGGGGGTAGTACTCGTCTCCCACAGAACTATGTGATTCCTCGAGCCTTCTCATTAACCAGCCCTGCTCCAACAATGTAGCGGAGTACAATGCCCTTTTGATTGGATGCAACTCGCCGATGAGATTGGCGTTAAAAATCTCGAGGCATATGGTGACTCTAAACTTATCGTCAACCAAGTTCGTGGGGAGTACGAAGTCAGACATGAAGATCTAGTACCCTATTACAACGCAACTGTCCCATGGCCGAGAGGTTCATAAACTTTTACATCGACCATGTACCCCACCAGCAAAATGCGCATGCAGATGCACTGGCGTCTCTCGCTACCTCTTTAGCCCTTTTAGCTGGAGTAGTAGAGAAAATACTTGTCCACAGCCACGACTTGTATTGCTCAAGAATCGCTTCTGAGGATTACCAGAAGCCGACAGGAGACTGTCAAGTCAAAGAAGCTCTTGAGTCGTCAACTGAGACAGAGCCTAGAGACTGGCGATTCCCTTACGTTGATTATGTCTTGTACGACATCCTGCCTGATGATACCAAAGAAGCGGCTGCCATTAGAAGGAAAGCCCCCAAATTCTACTATAATGCGATCACGCGAACACTGTATCGTCGGTCGCATGACGGGATCTTGCTTCGCTGTCTATCACAAAAAGAGGCACAAGAGGTATTGAAAGAAGCGCATGACGACATGTGTGGAGCCCATCAACCTGGTCCAAAACTTGGGGATCGACTCCGAAGATTGGGATATTATTGGCCTAAGATGATCCCTGACGCCATCACTTATGCCAAACGATATCACGCCTGCCAAGTTCATGACGATTTCATCCATCAAGCACCAGGATACCTCCACTCTACAACTTCTACCTGTCCATTTGAGATGTGGGGCATGGACATAGTTGGCACTATAAGCCCACCATCATTAAAAGGACATCGGTTCATCTTAACCATAACTGATTACTTCTCTAAATGGGCTGAAGCCATTCCTTTGAGAGAAGTAAAGTCATCTGATGTGACCAAATTCGTTAAACATCACGTCATCTACCATTTTAGTGTACCCTGACGAATTGTCCATGACAATGGACCCTAGTTCATCAGTCAGGCTTTTCAGAGGTTCTGCACTAAGTTCAGAATTCAGAGTGTGTCCTCAACGGCCTACTACCCCGCCGCTAATGGCCTTGCAGAAGCTTTCAACAAGACCATTGGCAAACTTCTCAAGAAATTCGTCTCGAAAAGTTAGCGTGACTGGGATGACAAATTAGGTGAATGCTTATGGGCCTATCGCACGACAATTCGAACCCCAACAAAAGCTACACTATTTTCTTTGGTACATGGGTGTAAAGCCGTGCTTCCACTAGAAATCTAAATTCCATCTCTACGTGTCGCCTTGATAACAAAGATGACAAATGAAGAGAAGCATCGACTGCGACTCCAAGAACTGGAGGCCTTAAAAGATAAACGTCTGCAGGCCCAACAGCAAATCGAGCTCTACCAAGTCCGGATTATCAGAGCCTTCAACAAGAAAGTTAAGAAGCGAACTTTCAAGAAAGGTGACCTTGTCTTAGCCGTCAGAAGACCTATGGTAATGACACATAAGACAAAAGGAAAATTCCAGCCCAAATGGGAAGGACCATTTGTAGTAGAGTCAGTCTACTCAAATGGAGCATATCGCCTCATAACTTCAAATGGTGATACACTCATGATGCCAATCAATGGCAGATTCTTGAAGAAGTACTATCCTTGATAGTACTTTTTCTCCGATCAAGTTAATATTACACCTCTGATCAAAACTCCAGATCCAAGAAAAGCTTCTTTCCTTTACTAGATCACATCACGATAGATCAGTGACAAGCTAATCGAGCACTGACTGCACCATGATGTATGATGTAAATATTGAGAAAGAAACAAAAGACGAAACTTGGGTTTTAGTATTGTTCTCCTAATTAACATCCGACGCCTCCGACGGTTAATGACAGAGGAAAATGTTGGCTTCTAAGCCCAACATAAGTCTTCGACAACTCATCATGCTGAGGGGAATAGCATGGCTAGCCCAACTCAAACGGTAGTTGGTAAAGGCACACCAAATCCGTTGATTGCTAAGGGTTTGCTAAAAATCCTAAGTGGACTTGGTCCCACTCTCCCCTCCAAAGTCACTTACCAATTCTCACCCATAGAATGGTAGGACCATAAAAACACCGGTGTTCATCTCCCTAATGAAATGGACTGGATTGTGTCAAGTTAACATTAAACCTCTGACAAACCAGATTTTTCAATCCCCAATAGACCCTGTCAAGGTAATATTAAAACCCTTGACAACAAAACTCTTTAAAAATCCTCGCCACTATGTTAATAGTACACCTCTAACGCAAATTTTCAAAATCCCTTACCAATTCTCATACACAGAATGGTAGGTCCACAAAATACAGTCATTGCTACGTTAACATTATACCTTTGGCAATGAAAAATCTCAATACTCCCTAGTAAGTACAAAACTTACTTGTCTCAACTCTATATGGAGTAGCAAGCCTTCAAATTTGTCAAGTTAACACTACACCTCTGACACTTCAAACTTCACTTGTCAATTCTCATCAATAGAATGATAAGTCTTCAAAATTGCTTATATCGCAAATCAATCACTGTCAAATTAAAATTACACCTCAGACATTTTAAATTCTACTTGTCAATTCTCATCAGTAGAATGATAGGTCCTCAAATTGCTCCTATCACGAGCCAATTTCTGTCAAGTTAATACTATACCTCTGACAAATTACTGTTAAGTTTAATGTTACACTTCTAATAGTGATTAAGTTGCTGCCAAGTTCAATATTAAATCTCTGACAGTCACTTCCCCTCGACTTCCATACCGAAGCTGAGATGAGCGATGCTAAGTTTAACATCACACCTTTAGCGTCCAGTTCATTGCTAAGTTCAATGACTTTCCCTCGGACTTCCTTGTCGAAGTCGAGATGACCAATGCCAAGTTCAAAATTACACCTCTAGCATTATCCTCATTGTCAAGTTAAACATTACACCTATGACAGTGACACTTTCAATTTTCCCAAATGAAGCTGGAACGCTCTTGAGTTAAGTTAATATCACACCTCTGACTCACACCCTTGTCAAGTTAACATCACATTTCTGACAAGATTATTTTCAACCCGTTAAGTTAATATCACACCTCTAACGGTAAAAGTTCTCCTAAATTCCCTACGAGTCTAGTCTCACTTGTTATTCTTGTCAACAGAATAACAAGTCTACTTAAAAAAATTGTTAGGTTAACATTACATCGTTAATAGTTTTTTCATTAAATCCCCAGCTAGGTCTTAGTCAAGTTAATTCCAACCTCTGATGAAAACTCATCCTCCGTGGGGTACAAATTTCACTTGTCATTCTCATTTATAGATTGGCAGGTTCACAAGAATTATCTTACTCCTGTCAAGTTAATATCACACCTCTGACAACATTGTTGAATTCTTGAAATAGGATTTTTCTACAAACTTTGACTCGTTAAGATTATTATCATATTTTTAGCAAGTCAAAAATCCTTTACTTCTATTCGTCTGATTTTCAATGCAAAAAAGGAATTCAAGACAATAGAAGAAGATAAGAAAAAAGTGTCGCTTTTATTTATATTCAGACACATGAAAGTGATACAATACTCTCTCTTATACAATAAGATTGAGTGTTACAATAAAGGAGTACAAAGAAGTCCCTCTCTCTCAGTAAAAGGTTGCACTCACTCCCTGAAGCATTCTTATCACTCCTAATACAAGATGTTTGGAAGAGCGCCAAAGAAGTGCTGAGCACTATTGTGACGATCGGATGCTGATTACATCATGATGCATGGCGTAAGCATCGAAGGAGTCCATCATTGACCAAGAACAATGGTGTTTCTTGAGGTCGAAATGCAGCAGAACCTTCTGATTTAACCCGATCAACTGGTGTAGGCTATGATCCTTCGTTGATGAACATCTCTACCACCAGAAAGTCATCTAATGAGTATGGGTTTTTCGTCGATGTCACTTCTGGGGTAAGATTGGTGAAGGGAGAATCTGAGACCTTACAGGTGACGTCCTCTTTCCCGTGACCTGCAAGAGGACCATACCCACCACCATACCCACTGTGACCATGACGAACCCGGGGGCATTGCCAGAGCATCATGTCCAATGAGGTCTTGACGGATGTCATCAGTCGCGCAAATCCTCGTCACCCATAAATAGGAACCTTGATTTCTTCTCCAGTGCTCGACCATCGAACAAGTTCGCTGGTCGATATATTCTCCCAAGGGCCCAGCGAATATGCAAAAGGCTGATTAAGGCTACCTGCAGGAAATAAAAACTAGAAAGTTAGAATTCTATTAAGACGGAAACAGAAAGGCTGAAGAACAGACGCGGCTATAGCTGTAAACTTCAGACGCAGGGATGACCAGTGTAGAAAGTCAAAATTCTGTTACGACAGAACAGACGCGATTGAAGTTGTAGACTTCAGATACGCACAGATCTGAACGCGGTCTAGTTTTAGACCCGCGTTCAAAATATAAGGCGCAAAAGTTGCCACATCCTTGTTCGAGAAATAGGGTTGCTACATCCAAGTCTGAAGGCCTCGAAAAGAATTAAAATTCTTTTAAGTCAGCAACCTCAAATGCGAGCTTTATATGCAAAGCTCGCGTCTCAAAGTCCAAGTACAGAGTTCATAACACTTGCGTCCAAAGGATTTTGAGTTAGAGTTCAGACTCAATCAACTCGCACTTCATCAAGAAATCTAAAAGACGCGACTTTCAAATAATGGGCGCACCGGTCAGACTTCAAGAGAAGGTCAAGAGAGCAAATCTCTTCAAGGATAGGAAAACTGAAACTCAGTGAGACTGAGTATTTCATGTTGACAAGTGGTTCCCACCCGCAGAAGAACCCTCTAGAGGTTGAACTTTATGCATCAAGGCACGAATATAAAAGGTATTCAGAGGGGTGCTTTTTAATCTTGAAATCACTTGGCAGTGATAATCTTCAGGAAAGATTAAAGGAAAGCATGAAAGGTTTGAATTTTCGCTGTCCATGGGGGGCACATCCCATTGAAGGAAGAAAGTTAAGTCAAGATGAAGACCCTCAGAGCGCCTGCTCTTAAGGGAAACAGTCTAAGCAATGAACTGTTAAGGGGCGAAGCCTATTTATAGGCGAGCCATAAGGCCTGTAATTAATGGCGTAAAAATCAGAGCCATCAGCTTTAATTCTCGCACGAACATCAAAGCCCAATAAAGAGCTGACGCGTGGATTGCCGCTTCGGAAAACATCGAAGGATACGAGTCCCCAATCGTCAACGCCGACTTGGCATTTAAAATCTAACAAGATCTTTAAGACGAGCTGCATGTGACGCTTAGAAGGTTACGTCCGGCACAGATTCAAAGGTCGCGTCCTGAGATCCGCGTCCTTTCATGAACCCGAAAAGTCGCGTTCCTTTCTTCCTTTCGAAAGGGCCACGACCGTGTCTCTGGGAATGATTCAGAGCCGCATCTCCTCAGCGAATTGGATTCATTCAGAGATTGCGTCTTGAGTTCGCATCAACTTGAAAGCTGCGTTCTGAAGCTTGCGTCCTTAACGACCAGAAAAGGCCCATGTCATTCTCGAGGAGCCCGGAACTGCGCCTCCATTCCTCCATCATAAACTCAATATAGCCTGAGTTTGCGCCTTATTAAGGGACCAGAGTCGTGTCTCTACTAAGCCAGTGCCGCGTCCCCATCAATTAGCTGAGATCCATGCGTCAGTCTTGAGGAGCCTAAGATTGCATCTCCACTGCATCATGAATTTTGCATCCTGACAGAATCAAGGGCCGCGTCCATGGATCCGCGTCCTTCCATAACCAGGGCCGCGTTGCGCATCTTCCTTGTTGAGCTTGAACAGCGTCTCCGTTAGCGAGTCAGAGTCGCGTTTCCCAGAATCGCGTCTCCACTGTAAATGAGAGCCGCATCTCGCTCAAGAACTCAGTTCAGCCTGAGTTTATTATTCATGGCCGACTAATGACTACATTTCACAAACAGTCAAAGATTATGGTTATGAAAACTGAGTTCATCTACAGTTAGCAAAGAACTTGAAGGGACAAAGATGGAGCAAAACTTTGAAGACTTTTATTATTTGATTCATGGTAAAAGTAATACAGACACTCTTAACAAATATGGTGTTTAAAAAAAAAGGGGTGAACAATACAAAAAGAAAAAGAAGGCTAATAATCCTGCTTCGTCAAAGAACGGATTTGTTCCCGGAGACGATGCATCTCGTGCTGACGTGCCCTTTCAGCCTCTACGAGAGCTTGGACCCGCAGCTCCTCCTCAGACAAAAATCTCTTCGCAACCAGTTGCGCTCGAAGAGACTCCAATATGGAGGAATGAGCAGAGAGGTTTTCTTCAACCTGTGTCCTGACAGTTTTCAGTTCCTCCAGTCTTTTTCTAGCAGCGATAAGCTTCTGCTCATTGGTCTCGATGAAGGCTTGTGCCCTGGCAATGGTAGCTCGAGTAGTGGCAATAACCTACTCTGCACTCTGTAAGACGATTTCAGATTCTTTGGAATCACCAATTAGCCTTTGGTGGTCAGCTTGGACATGCTGGAGATGGCGGGCCTCTTCAGCTATTTGTTCCTCCATCTTCTTTCGCTCATGTTCTTGAGCGGCAAGAAGCTTACTCAGAGTCGTCCGAGCCTTGTCTAGCCAGCATTCTCCAGAGTCTTGAGCTCCTTCAGGTGGCTCCCCAGCTGCTCCACCAGCATCAGACATGTCCTAGCCTGCGTAGGACTCCCAGTATGACCAATGTTCTCGATCTGATTTTCGAGAAGCATTCGGGCAAACTCGAAAGAGCTACCCCAAGAAAGGATGAGGTCAATACAAGATCTTATGGAAGTAAAAAATTGCTGCACCATTTGACGTGCTATCTTTTCTATGATGTCATTAGCTGGAGATAACCCTGCTGATGTACTCCCGGACCCCTTTCCATGACAGTGTGAGAGATGAGAACCAGTTCAGATTGCGCAGAAGTAAGGCCGATGATAGGTTCGTCAGGTACTGAGGTAGTCACCGATACCTCCGAGACGGTTATTGTCGTAGCAGCCTCCACTGCAACAGAAGCAATAACAAATCTTGCGGCATCGGGTTCCCCGGTCGAAGTTTGGACTGTGCTATCTTCTGCGTCAATGCTTGCCGCAGGATCCTCTACTTGAGCTACCCCAGTGCTCTCTAAAATGTCAGTGATAACAATAAAAAAGAGAATATTCAAATACGTCAGTATTCTCTAACCAAGTTGAGGATCTAAAGATGGTAAATTCCTGGATAGGTCGTGTGGGGTTGAGGCCTCCCTGACCTCGACGGTTGCACTCTCTTGAGGCATTCTGGTAATAGGAGCCTCAAGGCCCTCCTGCTGGGCCAACTCTTGAATCATCTCCTCAATATGAGAGGAAGTTGTAGCTTCACTGTCGACAGCCAGCCCTATAGCAGAAAATCAAAAGGAAATGTCAGAACCCTTCCCTAACTTGAGGAGGAGTCGGTTCAAGAAACAAGGAGAGTACACTTGGTAGCAGCAATTATTGCTATCGGCGAAGCCGTCACAAGGTCGCATCCCTGTATCTCTTCCTCTGAAATATGCGAGAATTTGCTCGTATCAGGAAGAGCGGGTTCGTCGCCAAAATTGACTTCTTCGCCAGAATAATACCCATGTTCTTCGAACGATGAAGATGACAGTTCAACATAAGAGGTCTCAGCAATCGAGATCTTACTACTGAGTACCCCAGTAGTAGGGCTGGGATCGACAACCCGCGAAGTGGGCATCAATACACTGGGAGACCCAGCCTGTTGCATCTCAACCCTTCTCTCATGAACTGAAGAAGACCCAGGCTGAGTTGAGACCCCCGGGATCTCAACGTCATCCCTCCCTACCAAGTCAACTTCGGGTCGCTTGGCCTTTTCAGCCATGGCGGGTTCACATGTAAGTTCCCCTTCTTTCAGGATCATGGGGCCCCTGCTGTGTAGACCGCGAGGACGAAGAAGGGGGATCTCCTCTTCATCTTCCTCTTCCTCCCTCTGCTCCTCAACACTAGAAGGAACTATCTCGGGCATCGAAGCTTCAGCCTCCGATTCCCTCCTAGCCTTCTTCGGGATAGGCTCGCCCTTGGAAGCAGAACCGTGGGAACATTTGGACACAGCCTGCCGACTCTTTTTAATGGGCTGCTCCTTGGGTTCTGCTGCCCTTGGTCCCGTCCCTGTTTCCCCTCCTGTTTCTTTCTCGGCTGCCTGATATTCGTTCATACCTCGCATGCGTTTGTTGGACTCCAAATTATCCTTATAAGACGCTTTGATGCTCTTAATGCACGAGGTATTTATTCCAAAATTAGGCATCTTACTAGCCAGGGAGTACCAAGTACAGAAGCTGAGACTAGTATAACAATTGGGCGTCTTGTGAGGCAAGCTGAAAACAACTTTTGTCCTTCAGCCACACTATAGTACCATGCCCGAGCACCTTCAAACAAATTCCCGCTGAAGGAGAGATTAGCATTGGGGTTGCTGATATATAATTGATCATAGCCAAACTGTCGAGCAAAACGACTCGGCATGTAAGGCTCGATCGTACATGAATTCCCTTGCCGAAAGAGCAGATACCCAGGCCGAATATTAATCAGCCACCAGAAGACTCCCGATGGCAGCCTTGTGAAATCATCTAGTCCCGCAAGGTCGGCGAATTTATCCCCGTAAGATGCATCAGCAATCTCGGGGAAGCAACGGTCGAGCTGATAGTTCGAAGCGTTCAGAATACATTTCCGAACGTAGAACATATAATAGTTGGACCAGCTCAAATTCTCCAGCTTCTACACAAAAGGGACAAACCCCGCAGACAGAGGCACCGTCGTCATCAGCGAAGGGCAATGCATAACATACCAAGCCATCAGATATGTATATGGGAGTTTGATCCTGGGGTTAGGGGTCTTCACTCTCGGCCTTCCCTCCGAATCAACCTCTGGTCTGCCCTTGGAGTCGACAACGGCCTCCACTTGGCACAGGCTTTTGACCAGAGCCCGTAACCCACTTTGAATTCTGGCCACCATTGCTGGAAGGAGGGTGATGGACTTTCCGTAGGCCAGCAAAACCGTCGGATATACCACATCGGCGACAATTACTTCATGTGGCAGTGTTGGCACCACACAACGCTTCAGCCATATCATAAGGAAGCCCGCCAATAGCGACCGGTCAGAAATGGGAACTTGGGCTTGATGATGAAAACTTTCAAAAATCGTATCAGGTTTGAAAGTATCCTCATTTGACTCCGTGGTATAAGAGCTCGCAGAGGCAATTGATCCTCTCAGCAATTTCTTCGTCAGTGCAAGGAGCCAGGCTGGTCACTGGGCTATCCTTCTCATTTATACCATTGAATAGGTAACTCGCCCAGGAATCTGCTTGACACCCCTGTTCCTCCAAGAGGTTATTTGGCCGCAGATATGGAAGTGGCACAACACTTCCCAGTATATCTCGTACACCTGATTCTCCTTCTTCAGAGATGAAGTTCTTCAGAAGTCAGAACGTATTCTTCATAAGGGACATCTCCCATAACAAAGCCCCGAGACTTCATATAGTTCATGAAGAGCGAACCCCATCTCTCCGACTGGAGTAAAAAATGTGTTTGTCAAAGGATTATAATGCTCCAAGATGTCATAAAAATTGTGAGAACTTTGCGGAAGGCCATACTGTACGGCCCTGACCAAGTGATACAGCCCCACCTGCTGCAGCAAAGCTCCAAGTTCGACAAGGACAAATCCAACCATCCTACCCCACCAGGATCTGTTGGAAGAATGAACCCACCCAAGCGGACGGAAGTCGACGGGAAATGACCCCTCACTTTCATGAACTGGTTGATGAAGGTGATGCCAAGTTGTGGGGTTTCTCCTCTCGGATATTCAGATCTGACCAATCCGGAGAATAAACCAAAGACCTCTTTCCCATGACCGCAGAGTGTATTTCTTTGGCACCTAGTCTGCCAAGAGAGACACCGGAGACAAATCAGGAAAGATCCCAATCCATCGCACGATGAACAGACATGTGTTGTAGATAGGATAAGGGATACATCCTCTCCATATTGGGAAGAAAGAACCTCATGTCCCCTATCTGACGAAGCCACTTATAATCCCCATCATGTAGAATCCTATCGTCCTCGTCAATGTCGTCACCGAAGAGGAAGACAGGCTTCCGTAATGGAGTGCGAGAATCCGTCTCAAATAGTCCATCAGAGATAATCTCCCAGAGGGTCACCATACTGGCCTTGGAGATCCTCTCCTTTCGCTCCTTCGACTTACCAGTAGTCACAGGAGCAGTTCTCTGCAGCACGAAGGTCAGATTACGATCAGCGCTACCTACATGCCCAAAATGGTACTTTTTGGACAAAGGGTCGGAGGAGTATCATATTGCAAAGAGGACACCACTTGGTCAGAAATCTAAAAAAAAAAGGGCTAAGTGCTTGAAATGCAAACGCAAGAATGAGCTCAGACGCGGAAATCAACAAAATCCGCGTCTAGACTCAAAAATGCAAAGCTTGCATGTTGCCTGCATTTCAAAATCCAGAACTTAGAAAAAATTTCTAAGTATCAGACTCAGACGCGAGATTCATTAAAACTTGCATCTGATTTTACAAGATGCAAGAATTGTAAGAAGTCTGCGTCTGAACTCCTCACACTTAGAAAAATTTTGAATGCTGAACTCAAGACACAGGGCTCAATGAGGCCCGCGTTCAGCAAACAGATACAGACTCAGATTGATGAAGCAAAGATGCGAAAGTCATCAAACTCGCATCTTGTCCACCAATTCAAGAACTGCGTCTGACGATCAAACACGGGCATGAGCCTCGCGTTGGCGGTTCACATTCAAAAGGGACTTAAGAGTTGAAAGAACTCTATAAACCCTTCAATGGCAGAAACCAAATCAGATGGTTTTACTACCTGAAATAGGGGCCTCCTGCATGGAAGAACCACCCATTTGAATCTCCGGAGCAACAGCGCTTGAGGACGAAGAAACGGGTTTGGTCTTGGGTGCCATTTCGACCGTGAGATCACTGTTGAAGATGGTGAAAATGGAAAAAAGCTTCGAGCTTTTTTTAACCCTAAAAGGCTCGGCGAAGAAGAAGAGTCTAATGATGACTCTTGGAAGACTGTTGTCTTTTATAGGCACAGAAATCCCCAGAGATACGCGGCGCTTGGCTCGAGGCCTAATCCCCGTATGACGTGTGGCGTGCATATTAAATGCAACACAAAATTCGCGCGCCAAAGGAAAGATGTCCCTTCAACTCCGCCGGACATGTGGCAACGCGCCCACAACACGGATTCGTGTTTAATGAAAAATCGCGTCCCTCCAAAAGTCGCGCCTCTTCAACAAGGCTAAGCCGCGCCTAGTTCACATAGTGAGAGCTGCGTCTTCATCTCAAAGATTGCGTCCCTATAAGAGCCGCGTTTCTTCAGCAAACTAATGATGCGTCCCTACTCCAAATGAGGACTGCGTCTTTAAAGCAACATGACCCCTGCGTCTACAAGACTGGCATTCAGTCTTTACTTCTGCAATTCAGTTCAACAGTACACTAGCACAAGCAGATGACTGATCACCCCTGATTCAAAGTACACCAATAACAAGCTCAGAGCACTGGGGAGGTCTAAACTGCGTACCTAGTCACTCGCCATGATCATTTCTGATGGTTTCAAAGGTTTTCACAGTACACTAACGAAGACCATATTTCAGATAGGATCAAGCTCAGGGCATCTCAAATGATTGTTAGTCCAATCATGAGAAGTATGAATTTAACCAAAGTCCAAAATATTTCGATATCCGTCCCAGTCAACCGCGGAATATCGAAAACTTTGGAGGGGGTTCTTTAGGCTGTCTAAAAATCATTAAAGACAAGTCATCAAAAAACAGAGTCCAAATTCCAGACGCAGGGCAAATCATAGCCATCACTGCAGCGCCAAGACGCGAAGGACGAAATTCGCGTCTCAGCATCACTGCAGCACCAAGACGCGAGGGTCGAAACCCGCGTCTCAGTATCACTGCAAGCATTACTTCAGCAACAAGGCGCAAGGCTCAAAACCCGCGTCTCGGTTATAACTGCCCTCGTTATTGGGTCAATTACTGCCCACGTAATGAGGGAGTTAACCCCATTATGGAGCGTTTTTAGGGGGCACGTTCACCCCCTGAAACCTCTATAAATAGCCCTGTTTGCTATGGAGAAAGGATCGGTCGATCGGATAATTCTTGAACCTCCACTGAAAGGAAAAAGAGAGTTCAACTCTTCTAACAACTTGCTGCGTACAAGTTTGTCTTTGCCTACAATCTCTTTGAGATTCCTGGTGGACAAGAGCTGTGTTACTCCGTCTGCTATCCAAAAGAGGATTCCCAAGAGGTCCTGACGTTCACCTGATCAACGGAAAATAAGATTCACTTTCCACCGCCACATCAAGAACCCAGCACTAAACAAGGGGAAATTCAAGTCTAAACATCTTCCTCCCTTGTAGTAGGAGTATTGATCCGTTATAATTCTTCGTTGATTCAAGGAAATTTTATGAGGAACTTTCTCCCACCAAACAGACACCAACACGAAGCCAAGCCGGCGATGGGACTGGCCAGCCGGCGTCGGCCAAGGGAAGAGAGAACGAAAGGATAGTGAAGAGGAGGAGATAGGAGAAGAAGAAGAGGAGGAATTAAATTGGAAAGAAGAGAGATTAGAATGACATTATGATTAAGAAAGGGGATTAAAAGGGGGTCACACTGGCGGACGCACGTGGGGGCGAGTGGAGCGGTCGCCCCCACTAAAATTCGGGCATGTGTCAAATTCTTGAAATCCGTCTTCGAATCGGGTTCTTGAAATTCGCCCACCCGCCTTCATAAAAAAAACCTAGCATCGAACATCCGATCCATTTTCTCTCACTCCAGCGTCGATCCTCTCTCTCCCCCTCCTAGCGCAGGCGCAGCCCCGAGGCCGAGCCCTAATCCTCCCCCCCCCCCCCCCCCGCGATCCTTTCTTAGTTTCTCTTGCTCCCAGCACAGGTGCAACCCCTAGGGCTGAGGCCGACCACGATCATCTCCCCCCTGTCGCCTTCCTCGTCTCCAAGGGCATCCAGAAGGCTGCAAGTCCAAATTTTCTGTTAATATTTTTTCTTATTGATTTTAGACAAAATTGCATCAATTTCATTTTGGCAATTTAATGATTTGTTGTGCCCAATTGTTTTTCACATAGATATGGAAACAGAAGTTGGAGCATATGAGGGCTACAACTGAGGACCGTCTTTCCAAAAGGCCACACATGTCTTTACTGTTGATTCTAAATTTCTAATGCACTTCTCTAGCAACTGCATCGTGAGAAGTTGAGGCATTTAAAAAAAGAAGTGAGTTTTACCTTCTAACTCTTTCTTTTCTTTTGATGTTAGTAGTAGTCTCATTACAATGGTACATTTCTTTACAATTAGTAGTGATTTTAACTGGAAATGCAAGAAGCATTTCTATGCAGGTCTTTAGAATGTTTTATGTAGATGTCTTGATAAAAGTGATTAAAGTTCTTTCCTTCTTTTTCCCCTTATATTCCTTGTGTTTAGCTGTTGTCTTATTGGTTAATGTGTATTGGGTATTATATGTTATTGCTTAATGTGTATTTCATATTAATGACAATTAATTTATTTAAAACAGTTCTAGAAAGATACTTTAAAAAGAAAAATTGGTGAGCCGTCTTCCAATGTGGGTCCTAACATTAAACACACACATGCTTGAGAAGAGGTCAATTAGATGCTCTTATTAGTGATCCTGTGCTAAGAAAAAGTATATATGAATATGATCCTAAGGATAGGAAGAGAGTGATAGTGGGCTAAAAATGGTTCAGTTGAAGAAGGATAAACCTATAATTTGGTATATTTGCTCGTAAAGGTGGCATTACTCTTACCCGTTGCAACTGCAATTGTCAAAAGAGCGTTCTCTGTAATGAAGTTTATCAAGAATTCACTGCGTAATATAATGGGTGATGAGTTGAAGAAGGATTGCTTGGACATAAATTGAAAAGGACATATTTGACAGCATTGACAATGAATCAATCATTCAACGGTTTCAAATATGGCCCCTTGAAGAAGAGCATTATAATTTAGAGTAGTCGCCCCTCTGCTTTTTTGGTAATATTGAAACTTGAGATGTATTGTTCAGTTTTTATAAATTTTCAATTTTGGTTTATAATGTCTCCGCCCCCACTGAGTGAAAATCCTGCGTACGCTACTGGGGGTCAGCTGCTGGCTCGTGGCTTCTCGGGGAAGGAAAAAAGAAGAAAAGAGGGAAAAAAAAAGAAAAGAAGAAAAGAAAATTCTAGAAAGGAAAAGAAGGGAAAAGAAAAGGAGAAAAAGAAAAAAGAGAAAGAAAAAAAAAAAAAATGGGTAAAGTAGGAAAATGGAAAAGAAAAGAAAAGTGGAAATTTTAGATAAAAGAGTGGAGAAGAGAAAGAAAAAAAAGAAACAACAATTAATTAATATTATTTTAATCGAAAAAATTTAACTAATTTAGAACGGTATTCAAAATTCTATAAAATAAAAAATATTACATGGAAGAGCAATGTGAAATCAGATTAAAAAAATTCAATTTTATTTCCCAATGAAAAATCTCAGAATCAATCGAGGATACTAGTCGACACCGATATAGCTAGATTTTTGACTAATTCAGAAAAATCTTTAAAAATACATTAAAATAGAAAATATGATCAAGAAGAATAAAATGAAAGTAGATTCTTGAAATTCAACTCCGTTTGTAAATTAAAAATCATGGAGTCGATTACCGGCATTGATCGATACCGAATTCGGAGATTTTCCAAAATAATCTAGAAAAATTTCATAAAATTTATAAAATCTAAATCATTAGAAAATATTATCTAGAGCTTAGGCTAATCTAATTATCAGAAAGGTCAAATCAAATTTGTACACTGAATCGAGTACTAATACTGCGACACTTACATTTAGAGTCAGGGGTGACTCCAGAGGCCTCGACCTTAACGTCATTCACACCAACAATCACTATCTCCTCTATTTTGATCCCTAATTGCAGTGGCAGTGGCTCATTAAAAGTGTAGATTCTTTTTCTTCGTTTCTCAAAGAGAATTTTTGATTAGATCATAAGCTAAAAAGTTTATATAATAAAAGATTTTTGATCAAATCAGAAGCTATACTCTCATTGCTATAAGACCATTGACATTATTCTCAATAGATGCAGAAGAGTCTTTTGGAGCCAAAGTGTTGAGCACCTCGAGAGCCACGGAGAAACTTTGTCTGAGCCATTTGACCCAACGATGAGGCTGATATAGCGGCGACAACAGGTTCTATCTCTCCTCAAGTTCTTGGATTTTGATTACTGATTTCTTCCATTTTAGACCGAACAAAGTGCATCCAGCAAAACGAGCAATGAAAATGAAAGAAGTGATGGCACCAAGAACCACCCCATCACACAGTGTTTTTTCCATTCACTGTTAATCGCCATCCACAGAAGATGACAACTGTTATCGATGGGAGGGTTGAAGAGCGGAACGCGTGCCCTACAACACAGTCTCACTATGATATTCACCATGACAAGAAGAACAATTCAAAACCTACTTATTTAGCTGCATGCCATATCGATTTCAGTTGCCTCTAATATCTCGTAAGTGTGTTTCAGATGTGTGAGGAAATTGATAGGAAAAAAAAAGGCTAGATTTAATTGTAAAATATTTCAAATTATCAATTTTTATAACTGATTTATGTTAAGAATCCCCATGCGATTACCTTGTTTCTTCACGGTGCCAAAGACTATAAGCATGAAAGTGTTCACTTGAAATACATGAGCCACTAGAGAGTAGTTGTTGGCATCCAATTCATAATAACTATGTGACTTTCTTTTGGTAAATAATTATCATGTGACTTTCGTTTTGGTGGCTTTGGGTAACCTTCCATATTACCTAGATTTGCTAGATGACTCGTAACTGCAACACGACCAATACGAACCCATGAATGCTTTAGTTACTTCCGCAAAGGTATTATAAATTATAAAAATAATAATAATAGTGGAAGATTATGTAGGATAATTTTGTTAACTTCTTTTTGACTGATGATAGGGGAAAATTGGAAGGAAAAGAAAAGCATAGTCTACTTATTTTAACAAATTACTGAAGATTGGTGTTCTTTTTTTTTGTTTTTGTTTTGTTTTTTTTTTAGTAATGGCATTAGGAGCCCATTAAACATCATATGAGAGTTTACAGATACACATTACAAAGTATTACATAGATTTAAGAGATTTGTTGGCCATGTTGGACTTGTATGTGTAGATCCTGTGCACGGTGTTTTAGAATGTGTTGAGGGCAGTAATCAGTCCAAATGGATTCAAAAACTTCATCAGCAGTTGCAGCTTCTTTTGCTAAATTATCTGCCACAAAACTACTCTCCCTATCTTCAACTGTAATTTAGTGATGTCATAGTGCCAGCTCCAAACATTCCACCAAGGTTTATTGGACGGGGGAGAATGGACTGTACGATATGAGTCTCCTTCAATGATTATATATTCATCGTATACCTTTATTACATGTTGCAAGGCCCACTAAAGATCATACATCTCAACTTGGTTGGATGTGAAAGTATGGGAGCAGTGAGCTTTTTCTGCCAGCCATGAGCGGATAGCCATCATGATTTCCGAGAACCCATTCCTTGTGTTGTCTTAGAGCTATCAAAATTTAATTTTTGACAAGAGGGTTGTGGAGGAGACCATTGTATCCAGTATTCCTTAGAATAGAGGATTAGGGAATTTTGTAACATGATAGCCAATGTTTATGTATCGATTGTGTGAATTCTCAAGTTTTAAGCTTAAGTTGCTCCATAATTTGAGCTTCACAATAGGCCCAATCAATTTTAATTGGGGATTGAGATTGCTGAAATAACATTTTGTTTCTTCTTTTCCAATTGTCCAAACAGTATAGAAGATAGTTGTGATTTTGATGCAGAAAAAATTGATTGCTCGTCTTTAGAATTGTACAACGAGTTTGTCATAAAAGACTGAGGAATGAAATTGGACATTTTAAGATGCTGGATGTGTATTGCCATATGAAGTTTGAGAAAGAACAGGAGAAGAAAAGATGATTTATGTCATCTTCCAGGCAACAATTGCAAAGAGCACAGGTGGTATCAATTTGAACGAATTTCTGGGTACCGACTACAATGAGAGGAACCAGAAGGTAACTCGCTCTTGAATGGATTTCCAGGCTGGCCATCACGGCCAAGGCAGACGTCTACAACGACGGGGTGATGCTTTTTGAAATTATTTCTGGACGAGAAAACTCTGAACACAGTACTTAAGGAATAAACTCAGGTTTTTTCCTACTCGGCTTATGGAAGGAGATGCCGTCAGCTTGTTGGATGGCAGATTGGGGAGCATTCGAACTTGGAGGAGCTGATCAGAGCTTGTTAGGTGTAAGGTTGCTTGCTGGTTCATTCAGGATGATGAAAATTCTAGGCCGTCAATGGGGCAGCTGGTTCAGATTCTTCAGGGTGTGCTTGAAGTGAATACGCATCCGATTCCGAGAGTGCTTCAGATATTTGGAGACAACCCAGGGAACATAGTCTTCTTCTTAGAGCCATCTTCAAACAGTTCCAATACGAAGAGTACTAGTTAGATTGCTTCGGATGCTAAAACCACTTCTTCTACGAGCTCTAAAGAAGAAAATTAGAAGTATTAGTTTCAAACTCTATGTATCACTTCTAAATAGCGCGTGTATCTATGTTAAACAGCTTTCAATATCTTCAAGTTAGAATGTGTTAAGAGGAGTCAAAAAGGGATGGCTATCCACACCCACTCCCGTCAATTCCCCATCAAATCCACTGTGCTCCATTAATGGGTTTACTATGCGCTGATGCAAGCGATGACGCAAGCGACTTCATAGTGCCCTCAAGGTTTTCCTATAAATAGGCCCTTCCTGATTCATTTCAATGTACACAAATTCAGAAATCAATAAGAATTCCTACTTCTACTCTGCCTCTAAAATTCTCTGCTTTGGTGTTATATTCTCGGAGTTTTTACAACACGTTATCAGCACGATCACTCTAGTCTGTCCCCAGCCTCTACCTCCGTCAGCTCAGGGAAAAAGCCTACCACGTCAAATTTCTCTGCCTCCATTAGCTTAAGGTAAAACTTATCACGAGCCTCTGCTTCCATTGCTCAAGGAAGAGTCCTATCACAAGTCCCAGCTTCTACCTCTACAATCTCAAGGTAAAATTGGCAAGTTACTATACTTATGATATTCGTATAACACCACTACTATAATAAAAGGAGGCTCTGCCACCTATTTATAGAAATGTGATGTGATTACGAAAACTGAATTATTATACTAATTATATTCATATAACATCATTACTATAATGAAAGGAGGCTCTGCCATCTATTTATAGTAAAGTGATGTGATTATGCTATCTTTACTAACATCTAACTTGATGCTTGCGTGGATTAAACCCCAAGCTTCTAACATTATATATTTTATTATTCTACTATTATATCTGGACAAACACCCACTGAAAGGTTTACCGAGTAGCGTGGTGTGCCAATATTTATTTCAATAATTACTGCTTTATTAATTATGCCTGCAAAACACCCACCAAGTAGAGTGGCGTGCATATATTATATCTCGTAAATATATATAGTACAATGCATTTATTTTACCATTTCCTTAATTACAATATTTAATTATATAAAATCTAAATTGTTTTTCTCTCTCCCCAAACGGCTAAAAACCCCCCAACGGCTATACCCCCAACGGCTAAAAAACCCCCAACGGCTATAATCCCCTAACGGCTATTAACCCCAACGGCTGTAAACGGCTGTTTTTTCTCCTATAAATTGGTGAGTTCTCAACCACACAACTCACTCCTCAATCTCTCTTCATTCTAAAAATTTTCATCATCTCTAGAAGCTTTGCGTTCGAGTTTTTTTTTTTCGCATGATGCTTAGTCCAGCTTTGATGTTTCTTATTGCCGTCATCATCATCAACACTTCTATCGTTTTTCTTGGAGATATGGATCCAAGTGAATTGTACCCGTATTTTTTTATTTTAATGTTCACTTTTCCTCTTCTACTTGTAGCTATTATGGTTGACATGCAAGTTTTCTTTGAGAAATAAAAATGTTGTGATTCTAATTATTTTTATATTTTGTTATAGTTATCACCATGTCAAACTTTGCAAAGCTTGAGTTCATTCCACTTGATATCACGGGGAGAAATTATATGTCTTGGGTTATTGATATTGAGATACATCTTGAGTCAATGGGTCTCACTGAGACCATTAAAGAAATAAATTCTACGTCGTCACAAGATAAGGTAAAGGCGACAATCTTTATCCGCAGACATCTTGATGAAAGTCTAAAGTGTGAATATCTCACTGTTAGAGACCCAAGTGCTTTATGGAAAAATCTCAAAGAAAGATTTGATCATCAAAAGGAAGTTATACTCCCTGCCACCCGTGATGAATGGAATGCTTTGCGCTTCCAAGATTTTAAGAAAGTTAGCGACTACAACTCTACAATGTTCAGAATAGTATCCCAGTTGAAATTCTGTGGGGTAGATATCACAGATGAAGAAATGTTGGAGAAGACTTACTCCACATTTCATGCATCTAATATAACACTGCAACAACAATATAGGTTGCGTGGCTTTAAGAAATATTCTGAACTAATTTCATCTCTTCTTGTGGCAGAGAAAAATAATGAACTTTTGATAAAAAATCATCAGTCCCGTCCTACTGGTTCAGCAGCATTTCCAGAAGCAAATGCTGCATTTTCTAAAAATTTTGGACGAGGATATAATTATGGCCGTGGCCGTGGACGCGGTCGAAGTGGTTTTTACAACCCTTCACAGAATAACGCGATCCACAAGAAGTATCATGTGAAAAGACATGAAAAAGGAAAAGATGTTCGTGAAAGTTCTCTTCGGAATCCTGAAGATTCCTGTTACAAATGTGGCTCCAAAGGACACTGGGCTAGAGTGTGCCGAACACCGGAGCACCTTTGCAAGCTCTACAAAACATCCTTGAAAGGAAAAGAGAAAGAAGTGAATTTCACTGAACATGATGATCCTATGGATGATTCAACTCATCTTGATGCTTCAGATTTTACTGATGATTTTGTTGATCTTCCAATCCATCATGATACTGGTGATAATTAGACATTTGATTATGTATTATCATATTTTGTTATTTGTAATCTTCAAATTTCTTTGAATAAAATATTTCTCTTATAATAATATGTTTCAAAATTTATTCTTACCAAATTGTTTATTTTGCATGAAGCTTGATATGGATTATTCTAATGATGAAGTCAAGACCAAAAGTGGAGAGATTTGCATACCGGATAGCGGTACTACACATACTATTCTCAAACATAAAAGGTACTTCTCTGAATTAAAACCAACAAAGGCAATCATCAATACAATATCAGGTCCTGTAGACTTGATTGAAGGGACTGGTAAAGCCAGCTTCATATTGCCAAATGGAACAAAGTTTTTCATAAAAGATGCTTTGTTTTCACCAAAATCCAAAAGAAATTTGTTGAGTTTTAATGATATATATCTTCATGGATATGATACTCAGTCTGCAACTGAAGAAAATATGAAGTATATGTATCTTACTACTTATATATCAGGTAAGAAGTACATACTAGAAAAACTACCAAAGCTTTCCTCAGGATTGCATTATACATATATAAATGTGATAGAATCACATATGGTAGTTAAAGAGGATACAGAGACAGTAACTCTGTGGCATGATCGTTTAGGTCATCCTGGTTCAATGATGATGCGAAGAATTATTGAGAATTCACATGGACATACATTAAAGGGCCAGAAGATCCTTCAAGTTAGTAAAATTCCATGTGAGGCTTGTTCTCTAGGAAAATTAATCACAAGGCCATCACCAGCTAAAATAAAACAGAATCACCTACATTCCTTGAACGTATCCAAGGTGATATCTGTGGGCCTATACATCCATTGTGTGGACCATTTAGATATTTTATGGTATTGATAGATGCCTCTAGTAGATGGTCACACGTTTGTTTATTGTCAACTCGCAATGTGGCATTTGCGAGATTTCTTGCTCAGATAATTAGATTAAGAGCACAATTTCCTGATTATACAATCAAGAAAGTTAGACTTGACAATGCTGGTGAGTTTACGTCTCAGGCGTTTAATGATTATTGTATGTCTATTGGAATAGTTGTTGAACATCCTGTTGCCCATGTACATACACAAAATGGTTTGGCTGAGTCGCTGATTAAGCGCCTCCAACTTATTGCTAGACCATTAATAATGAGAACAAAGCTTCCTATTTCTGTATGGGGTCATGCAGTTTTACATGCTGCAGCATTAATTCGCATCAGACCAACTGCATATCATGAATACTCCCCTCTACAATTAGCATTTGGTCAAGAACCAAATATTTCCCATCTTAGAATTTTTGGTTGTGCGGTATATGTGCCGATTGCTCCACCACAACGTACAAAGATGGGTCCTCAAAGGAGACTGAGAATATATGTCGGCTATGAATCTCCTTCTATTATAAGATATCTGGAGCCTAAAACCGGTGATGTTTTTACGGCTCGATTTGCCGATTGCCACTTCAATGAGGCAATTTTCCCAGCATTAGGGGGAGAAAAGAAACAGCTGGAGAAGGAGATTACATGGAGTGAACCATCCTTATTGCATCTTGATCCTCACACAAGACAATGTGAGACAGAAGTGCAAAAGATTATGCATTTACAAGAAATAGCAAATCAATTGCCAGATGCGTTCACTGATACAAAAAGAGTGACTAAATCATATATACTAGCTGTAAATGCTCCTGCTCGGATTGAAATCCCAAAAGGACAACCCGAGAATGAAGTCACTCATGAGTCTAAGACACGCCTGAAGCGTGGTAGACCAATCGGTTCCAAAGATAAAAATTCTCGAAAAAGAAAAGGAGCAGATAAGCACGATGACCCCAATGTGCAAGAATGTGTTCCAGAAGAAACACAAAATAAGCAAGAATGTGTTCCAGAAGAAACACAAAATAAGACAAATCAAGAGATGAAAAATCCTGAAGATATAGAAAATCATGAAATCTCTATTGATTATGTCAATACAGGAGGATTATGGAATCGCAATAAGATAGAAAATATAGATGAAATATTTTCCTATTCCGTAGCATGTGATATTGTTAACGGAAGTGAGGATCCTGAACCAAGATCCGTCACTGAATGCCAAAATAGACCTGATTGGACAAAGTGGAAAGACGCTATACAGGCTGAATTGAGTTCGCTTAATAAGCGCAAAGTATTTGGGCCTATTATCCTCACGCCTGAAGCCGTGAGGCCAGTAGGATACAAATGGGTCTTTGTACGAAAACGCAACGAGAAAAACGAGATTGTAAGATATAAAGCTCGACTTGTTGCTCAAGGTTTTTCGCAAAGACCTGGAATTGATTATGAAGAAACGTATTCTCCAGTAATGAATGCAATTACGTTTAGATATTTAATCAGCCTAGCAGTTTCTAAAAATTTAGAAATGCGTCTTATGGATGTTGTTACAGCTTATTTATATGGATCGCTTGATAGCGATATTTATATGAAAATCCCTGAAGGATTTAAAATGCCTGAAGCATTAAGTTCAAAACCCAAAGAATTATATTCGATCAAATTGCAAAGATCGTTATATGGGTTAAAACAATCAGGGCGCATGTGGTATAATCGCTTAAGCGAGTATTTATTGAAAGAAGGATATGTAAATAATCCTATATGCCCATGTGTTTTTATAAAGAAAACAACATCCGGATTCATTATCATTGTTGTATATGTTGATGATTTAAATATTATTGGGACTCACAAAGAGATCCTAGAAGCAATGATATATTTAAAGAATGAATTTGAAATGAAAGACCTTGGAAAAACCAAATATTGTATTGGTTTACGGATTGAGCACTTTCAAAGTGGAATACTTTTGCATCAATCAAATTATACTGAAAAGGTCTTAAAACGCTTTAACATGGATAAAGCAAACCCTTTGAGCACTCCAATGGTTGTTAGATCATTGAATGTGAAAAAAGATCCATTTCGCCCTCGCGAAGATAATGAAGAGGTTCTTGGTCCTGAAGTACCATACCTAAGTGCAATTGGAGCTCTTATGTATCTGGCTAATTGTACCCGACCAGATATAGCATTTGCTACTAACTTATTAGCAAGATTTAGCTCATCTCCTACACGGAGACATTGGAATGGTATTAAACATGTATTTCGTTATCTTCGAGGAACAACTAACTTTGGTTTGTTTTATTCCAGAGGATCAAAACAAGAAATAACTGGTTATGCAGATGCAGGTTATTTGTCAGATCCACATAAAGCCAAGTCTCAAACAGGATATGTATTCACATGTGGAGGTGCAGCGATCTCTTGGCGTTCACAAAAGCAGACACTTATTGCCACTTCTTCTAATCATGCTGAAGTCATAGCACTCCATGAAGCAAGCCGAGAATGTGTATGGCTAAGGTCTGTAACTCAACACATCCAAGAAACTTGTGGATTACCAGTCAACAGAGATCCAACAATACTGTTTGAAGACAATGCTGCATGCGTCGCTCAAATGAAGGAAGGTTTCATCAAAAGCGACCGTACCAAGCATATACCCCCAAAGTTCTTCTCATTTAGCCAAGAGCTTGAAAAGGATAAGCAAATTACTATTCAGTATATCCGATCAAGTGATAATGTGGCAGATCTCTTTACAAAGGCACTTCCCCCTACAACTTTCAGAAAGCTTATTCATGATATTGGAATGCGTCATAAGCGAGATTTATGAAGAAGAACTACTCATGTCAACTTGAGGGGGAGCTTACGTGGCTGCACTCTTTTTCCCTTACTATGGTTTTGTCCCACAGGGTTTTCCTGGTAAGGTTTTTAACGAGGCAGCATAGAACACGTATACAGAGATGATGTACTCTTTTTCCCTTCGCTATGGTTTTGTCCCACTGGGTTTTCCTAGCAAGGTTTTTAATGAGACATCATGTATGATGGATAGCCAAGGGGGAGTGTTAAGAGGAGTCAAAAAGGGATGGCTATCCACACCCACTCCCGTCAATTCCCCATCAAATCCACTGTGCTCCATTAATGGGTTTACTATGCGCTGATGCAAGCGATGACGCAAGCGACTGCATAGTGCCCTCAAGGTTTTCCTATAAATAGGCCCTTCCTGATTCATTTCAATGTACACAAATTCAGAAATCAATAAGAATTCCTACTTCTACTTTGCCTCTAAAATTCTCTGCTTTGGTGTTATATTCTCGGAGTTTTTACAACAGAATGTTGTTTTTTGAAAGGTTTATATTGACATTTAGGGCAAGTTTGTTTTCTTGCAAGAGAGAAGAAGAGAGCTCTCTTCCTCAACTTTGATGTTTAGTTTGTCGAGGAAGAGAGCTCTATTCCTCCAGCCTGGCACTGACGTGGTTGATTATCTTCCAAAATTCTTCCAAATTTCTTCGGCCCAAAAAATGAGCTGAAGAGAGCTGGTGCTCCCCAATCAACATATTTAAATTATTTTGAGATACAGTTGCCAAGTCTCAGATCTGAGCACCTCATTTCCCTCCATTTCCTCCCCATCATTTCCCTCCATTTCCTCCCCACCCTCCATCTCCTTCTCGTGCCCTCTCTCTTGTCTACGATCTTCTCACGTCAGTCGAAGTTGGGTTCGATCTTGTCCTAGCATCTCGGATTCGATCTCTTCTTTATTAAGTTCAATCTCCTTTTTCTTGGGTACAATCTCTTCGGCTGCTCATGGATTTGATTTTCTCACTGCGTCTCGGATTCAATCTCTTGGTTCCCTCTTGGTCTCCATCTCCTTGCTCTATCGTGGGTTTGATCTCATCGGCTGGTCATGAGTTCGATCTCGTCCATGTATCTCAGATTTGATCTCCTTTCTTGGGTTCGACTCCTCTTTCTTGGATTCGATCCCCCCCCCCCCCCCCAACCCAACCCACACCCCCCATAAAAAATAAAAAAAAGGTTACTGTCCCTCCCTCCAAATTACAATCCCTGGCGATGGAGGCCCTCACCCAACTTAATGGCCATGGTGAAGGTTGTCTGAGCCACTGTCTGTCCCCCGAAGCATTACTCGTCAGTGGTTTTCTCTATTGTAGTGTTGGTTGTTCTTTAGAATCTCTTGGTTTTCTCTGATGTAGTGGTCCTTGTTCTCTTTCAGCTTTCTAGTGCATAATGTGCACAAGGTTCAATTCTGTAACTTTATTAAGACAAGAAAGTTTATGAAGAGTAAGAATTGCAATCAAAGCATGAGTTTAGCATTTTATTAAAGATTATTGCTTCTTTAATAGTTTTATTATCATGTGTATACGGAGCAGGGACAATGTCAAGACGTGTTGCAAATTTAAGGGATAAACCTTAGATTAAAATCTTTTGATTGTAGATTGAATCAGTTTACCAACGAGTCAGGCCTCAAATACAAAAAAAAACTACTTCTGTTCGAGGCCAGTATATTGGCTTAATTATATTTAAGCCTCTTGCCTCTTGGACAAAGAATGAGATGGATTCTATCTGATTTCATTCTTAAACTTTTACTGAAACTTGCAGCCCATGGGCCTGCCTCCCCGCTGAGTATCAATTAAGCTAATGATTTAAAAAATAATAATAAAGTGATAATAAAACCTATACAATATAAAAAGTAAAACTTTTCCTTCAAAAAGTTCTAATATAGACAACTATATTACTAAGATTCCTTTTAATTTTCTATTAAAGGTGACATAAAATTTTGCTTATTATGGTTGCTACAAAAGAATTTTATTTCATAACTGGGGAATCAACCATTATAAAAAAGAATCAAAAGCCTTTCACTTTTTATGTTATTTGCTCATAATTGTTTTCATTAAAAACTTATTAATAAAATGTGATAAAGCCTTTCACTATTTTATGCATTTTATTCATTTTCAGATTTGTGTAGAAACTAATGCTAGAACATGCCAATACGCAAGTGGAATTGGAAATGCTAGCAACCAAAATCCTTTTTCTCATAGCTCTTATAGTTTCTGTTGAATTCAAGCAAACAAAGCAGTGCAGTTCCATTTGGTAAATAAGAGTTACATATCAAGTGTTCAGTTTGATTGATATATTGTCAGCCCCAAACTAGTGTCACAGTCAATTGTAGGTAGATACTCTTCTTCTATGAAGTACAAAGATCGAAGATATGGAAATATATATTTGCAAATGTCTGCGTTCAAATTGGGTAAGCTTACTGAACTTGGTCTGAGCTTAACAATAATAGCTTTAAACTGCGTAACTTCTGTAAGTAGGTGAGTTGAATGCTATTTGATGTACCATTGTCATTGTTGTTGCTATGCTGTAGTTATTTGTGGTGTCATGTACAAGTTTATGAAACTAAGTTTGTGTGTTTAGAGGATGTTTAAAATATAACTGATTGCTTGATACAGTCCATTGCAACCTTGTGATTATACAAAGATTGGATTTTTTTTTTTTTTTGCATTTTCAATTTGATCTTCTGGACCTTAGGATCCAGTGTTGAATCATTACATGTGCTAATAGTTCCTATTCCATCTACAATAAATACCTTCAGTGTAAAACAACCACATCAAATCCTGTTACAAAACAATTTGTCATTCTTGGCAAATAAAAAAAAAATCCTGTCATAAAAAATTACAATTCTAATCAATCTAGATTCTCCATCTAATTTGGGTTGTTTTTCAAATTAGAATTCCAATAAAACAACTATATCAAGGTTCTTTCCCAAATAATACCCTAACTAAATTAGAACCACAATATATAGAGGGTTTTCTTTGGATATCCCCTCAACTCAAATTATTTTATTTGGAGATTGCTGAAATAACAGTTTGTTTCTTCTTTCCAAACTGTCCAAAGAGTGTAGAAGATAGTTGTAATTTTGATGCATAAGAATGTTGATTGCTCACCCTTTGATTTGCACAAAGAGTTTGTCATATCTGAATAGATTGAGGAAGGAAATTGGACATATATTGCAATATAAAGTTCAAGAAAGAAAGAAAAGATGATTTATCTCCTCTTCAAAGACATGACACCCCTCAAGTTTTGCTCTCATAGCAATTTCAATATGACATGACACTCCCTCAAGTCCCCTCTGACCCTGAAGAGGAAAGAAAATAATATTTCAATAACACACTTGTGGGCCAGATCAAATAAAAAAAAAGCTGTATGATATATAATAGGAACTGTAAGTAGAATTGTAAAATTAGTTCAAAGACAACTAGTTCAAAGGCAAGTATTGAACAATCTGAGCATAAAAACACATTGAATATCAAAGCAAAACTGATGAGACATAAATGATGCTTTCTGACATAGAATAATAATGCACAAATACGAACACACATGCAATGTTGCCCTGATGGAAAGAAAAACAACATATCTAGCAACAGAAAGTATGACAATCCAGTAGCATTAGCAGCATGTCAAAAATTAACACGTACAGAAAAAACCTTGCCATTAAAATCCACCACTGGGCCACAAGAACAAAACACGATGTATATTGTCTTCAGACATTACAAACCCCTTTCTACCAAGATTATTAAATCAGTTCGCAATGTTGATAGTAGTGGACTACATAATGCAGGCAGACTGGTTTGTGAAAATGCACAACCAATCAACTTAAGGAACCGGTGTGGAGCGTTAAGGGAATTAGTGTGTAATTCAATTAGGATAATGCATATAAAGCATGTGGGGCAATGTAACCCGACACTTCTATTGTGAAGCCAAACCCGTGTCGAACACACCAACACTTGTGTCAACACTTATACTTCTTGGAGACTTGGACACTTTTCAAACATGTCCTCAATTGTATACTATATTTTTAAATTTAAGACACTTTTCACACATTTTGACAAATTTTGTGTGCATGCGTGTGTGCGTGCGTGTGTGCGTGTTTGAAAGGTTAAGGTATTCATTAATTGCCAAACTTTACAATACAAATCCTGATTAGAAGATGTAATTACACGCCTAAGCTTGAAGAGAGGGGAGAGGACCCTCACCGCGTTACCCTCACTTAGCTCAAATGTGCAACCATCAACTTCATAGGATTTGACACACAAATACAAGTTCTCCCTCACTCTCATACAAGCCAGGTATCCAAGTGCAAGTCTCATGCCTACCACTAATTACAGAGGGAGACCACACCCCTCAAAGAGATTATACCCCTCCATTACATTATATCCCAATTCTGTAGAATATCAGTGTGCACACGGTCATTTCCTTCATTCCATTTATATGATTGTACCAGTGTGTGTGTGTGTGTGTGTGTGTGTGTGTGTGTGTGAGTGTGCGAGCGCGTGCGTGTAGCAGAGTTAAGCAAGGTAATCTTACCCTTAGGACAGGAATCTGCATTACCATCCAGCGAATCTCAATTAATCTTACTGATAAGAGGAAACCAGTCCATCTTACACAGAGGTCAAGCCTTAAGAGGAAGGCCAAGATACAGTGATGGGATGATTACCCAGGTGGGAAGTTGGAAATCAAATTCACCAGGAAGCTAATCATCCTCGGCTCTTAGGAAATTCAGAGAGCTTATGCTTACTAATCTCAAGTCATTAGCATATCTCAAAACATAACAGGATTCACTCTAGGATCATTGCTAGGCAATTCCTCAGCCAGATAGATTAATAACAAAATTGTAGTCTCTTCTATAGCTCAAAACCTAGATAAGACCCAAGTCCCTACGCCTTGCAGTCATGAAGTAAATCTCATGAGTAACAAGGGGGGAAAAAATTAAAGGAGAAAGGGGATTGCCCTGTCTTAAGCCCGACCTACAAGAAATCTCCCTAGCACATCTTGCAGTCATAATTTCCTCCATTTTGTGCAACTCTTGAAACTTAAGAGTAGAGGTCTTTTAAGGTAGCCATTTCAGAGATTAAGGTCCCTAGCCTCCTGAACTTTCTCCAAGGAATCTATATGCTCTTCTTCCCTGACCTTCTGTTTGTTATGTGTATTTATTCACTGAAAATATCTTGATTCAGAAGTAAATTGAATATATCTTCATTATATAGATATATTCCATCCAACAATGTAACTGATCTTTAATTACAAATTAAAAGAACCCTGTAATTAACGTATGTACCCAAAATATAGTAAAACTGTATTGTCAAAACAAATGGGTATAGAAGCAGAAGAACACCAAAGTTGCATAAAAATCTTGGCTTAATGAACCTTTGATGAGCAGAGAAATTAACGAAATCAAGATTCTTGAGGAGTTAAACATGAGTGCTTCATTGAACTGAGATGCAAGCTGACCTAAAAGTTTAAACTCTTTACTGGTTTATAACCACTAGCCTTACTTTGTATAGATAACATAAACCTAGTGAAGTTGTTCACATGCCAAACAACTTGAGATCAATAATCCTACTAGATGTTTTGATCTGTTTAAGCAATCGTTCTGCACCCCCTTCCCCCCACCCACCAAAACTCTCTCACACACACCCCCTACTTCCCATCACCCCTCACTCAGCGTTCCACCCACCAAAACTCTCTCTCTCACACCCCCTACTTCCCATCACCCCTCACTCAGCGTTCCATTAAAAAAGCAAGTAAAGTACAATATCCAGGTAAAGAAGTAAAAGCCAGAAGTGCCCCCTCCCCATCTCCCAGTTCGAGCAATGCAGTTACAGTCTCAAAACATAAACATACAGTTTCTTATTTTAAAAGATGCAAAGAAATATGAATTGATCTAAATATATTCTCCCATGTTGAAAGAAATATTAGGTAGAACATAGAAATAGAGTTAATACTCTTAAGTTGCACGCATGACTGAAGATAAATTCATAAATAACTCCTAATTGAGGCACTATAGCTAGTTTAACCATCATATGAGCTAAACAAATGAAAAGAGAACAAAATATAGCAAAGAAAATGAGTAAATAAATGTCAAACATTTCTATGTCTTCCAAATTAATCCATCATCCTGTTCCATACTGGAATCCCTGACTGAAAAGAAAATGAGAGTGAGAGAGATTAACCGAAGGAAAATTTGATTTTAAATGTAATAAAAAACAGATTTTTAGGATAATTCATTTACAGAATTCTGGCCCGCCTCGATCTTGGCGTCATTGTCACCAACAATTACTATCTCCTCTTTTTTTATCCCCGATTGTACTGGCAGTGGCTCAGAAGTACTGATTTCTTCTTCGTTCCTCGAGGAGAATTGATTTGATAATTCATTCTATATGATTATATAAAATTATATAAAATTAAGTCACTACTACTACTGACTAAGAATAAACAAAGAAGGTTATTTACCAGACTAGAATTATACTGTCATTTTCAGGAGTCCACCAGTCGGTGTAGATTGAATAGGTTGAGCTGGTGGCAGGCCAGATGGCAGTAAATTCTGTCTCTCTTCAAGTTTTCTGATCTTCATTAGTGATTTGCTCCACTTCAAACACAAGAAACCGCATCTAGCAAGAAGAACAGTGAAAATGAAAGAAACCACTGCACTAAGAAGCAGCCACAGCCATGCATTGTTCCCATTCATGGTTGCTCCTCCTCCCAAGCCTCCTCTCGATGAACAAGAGAGAGCAACTGTAATCTGGAGGGCTGGCGACCAAGAAGGAACGCGAGTTGGAGGGCCAAAAATCCTAAAGTAAAACATCGGTCCAAACTAATTAGAAAATTAAAATTAAAATTAAATTAAATAGTTAGAAATAATGAAAAGAATTAGGACCGTCGAAACCCTAATTAATTTCATTTTCTCTTTCAATATCTCTTAAGGAGAAGAAGGATCAGGACGGTCGAAACCCTAATTAACCTCGTTTCTCACTTTCAATATCTATTAAAGAGAAAAAAATCTAAACTGATAGATCAACACAGAACATAAAATTGAACCGTCAAATCGAGATCCATATGAAATTAAGTTTCGAGCAGGAGATTAGATTCGGTCAAAGATTAGATTAAAATCAAAAACTAAAGCAAGACAAATTGCTTCATTAGAAGAACAAGGGAAAAAAAGAAGCACAAGAATCTCTACAACCCAAGAACTCGGATCTGAACTGTCCTCCATCTCGATCGCGGATCAAGATCTCTATATCATGATCGCAATCGATTATCTGTGGAATTCTACACGATCGTGATCTAAACTCTAATCAACTTCGTTTCCCCTCTTTCAATCTCTGTCTCTCAAAATCAATTTGATCACAGAATCTTAATTCAAACCTTAGTCGGTTTCGAATCATACCTGCATTCGCCTCTAGCCATTCCTTCAACACCCATCAGCTGCAGAATGCTTGTCCCATCCCTCTCTCTGGATGTGAGTCTCTCAGATTTCGAATTTTGAGAAGGAAAGTTTTAGGGAAGAGGGGGTATTTATAAGCGATTTGAGTCGGTTGGAAGGCAGCCGGGTTGTGGTGACGGTCGGTGAATTTAAGGTAATTGTTACTTAACTGAGATAATTCTCGGATCATTCTTATAATGGTAGAGATAATTCTCGGATCATTCTAGAACAGTCTAGGACTAACCAGGGAGTCAGTTTATGGAGTCTCATTGAAGGGGATGTAACTCAAGATCTGAGTTCTTGAGTTGTAGAGATTCTTTTGCTTTTTTTTTCTTGTTCTTCTAATCAAGCAATTTGTCTTGATCTAGTTTTTTATTTTAATTTAATCTTTGATCCTCATCTAATCTCCTGCTAGAACCTTAATTTCGTATGGATCTCGATCTGACGGTTCAATTTTATGTTCTGTGTCGATCTATCGGTTTAGATTTTTTTCTCTTTAATAGATATTGAAAGTGAGAAACGAGGTTAATTAGGGTTTCAACCGTCCTGATCCTTCTTCCCCTTAAGAGATATTGAAAGAGAAAATGAAATTAATTAGGGTTTCGACGGTCCTGATTCTTTTCATTATTTTAATTTAATTTTAATTTTAATTTTCTAATTAGTTTGGACCGATGTTTTACTTTAGGACTTTTGGCCCTCCAACTCCCGTTCCTTCTCGGTCGCCAGCCCTCCAGATTACAGTTGCTCTCGTCTGTTCATCGACAGGAGGCTTGGGAGGAGGAGCAACCGCGAATGGGAACAACGCATGGCTGGGGCTGCTTCTTGGTGCAGTGGTTTCTTTCATTTTCACTGTTCTTCTTGTTGGATGCGGTTTCTTGTGTTTGAAGTGGAGCAAATCACTAATGAAGATCAGAGAACTTGAAAAGAGACAGAATTTACTGCCATCTAGTCCGCCACTTTCGTTACCTCAACCTATTCAATCTACACCTAATAATGCTGGTGGACTCCTGAAAATGACAGTATAATTCTAGTCTGATAAAAAACCTTTTTTTGTTTATTCTTAGTCGGTAGGTAGTAGTGACTTAATTTTATATAATTTTATATAATCATATAGAATGAATTATCAAATCAATTCTCCTCGAGGAACGAGGAAGAAGAAATCAGCACTTCTGAGCCACTGCCAGTACAATTGGGGATAAAAAAAGAGATAGTAATTGTTGGTGTCAATGACGCCAAGATCGAGGCTGGCCAGAATTCTGTAAATGAATTATCCCAAAAATCTGTTTTTTTTTATATTTAAAACCAAATTTTCCGTCGGTTAATCTCTCTCTCACTCTCATTTTCTTTTCAGTCGGGGATTCCAGTCATTAACAGGATGATGAATTAATTTGGAAGACATAGAAAGGTTTGACATTTATTTACTCATTTTCTTTGCTATATTTTGTTCTCTGTTCATTTGTTTAGCTCATATGATGGTTAAACTAGCTATAGTGCCTCAATTAGGAGTTATCTATGAATTTATCTTCAGTCATGCGAGCAACTTAAGAGTATTAACTTTATTTCTATGTTCTACCTAATATTTCTTTCAACATGGGAGAATATATTTAGATCAATTCATTTTTCTTTGCATCTTTTAAAATAAGAAACTGTATTTATATTTTGAGACTGTAACTGCATTGCTCAAACTGGGAGATGGGGAGGGGGCACGTCTGGCTTTTACTTCTGTACCTGGATATTGTACTTTACTTGCTTCTTTAATGGAACGCTGAGTGAGGGGTGGTGGGAAAGTAGGGGGGTGTGTGAGATAAAGTTTTGATGGGTGGGGGGAAGGGGGTGCAGAACATTGCTTGAACAGATCAAAACATCTAGTAGGATCATTGATCTCAAGTTGTTTGGCATGTGAACAACTTCACTAGGTTTATGTTATCTATACAAAGTAAATGTTAGTGGTTATAAACTAGTAAAGAGTTTAAACTTTTAGGTCAGCTTGCATCTCAGTCCAATGAAGCACTCATGTTTAACTCCTCAAGAATCTTGATTTCGTTATTTTCTCTGCTCATCCAAGGTTCATTGGACTCATTGAGCCAAGATTTTTTATGCAATTTTGGTGTTGTTCTTCTGCTTCTATACCCATTTGTTGTGACAATATAGTTTTACTATATTTTGGGTACATACGTTAATTACAAGGTTCTTTTAATTTGTAATTAAAGATCAGTTACATTGTTGAATGGAATATATCTATATAATGAAGATATATTCAATTTACTTCTGAATCAAGATATTTTCAGTGAACAAATACACATAACAAACAGAAGGTAGGGGAAGAAGAGCATATAGATTCCTTGGAGAAAGTTCAGGAGGCTAGGGACCTTGATCTCTGAAATGGCTACCTTAAAAGACCTCTACTCTTAAGTTTCAAGAGTTGCACAAAATGGAGGAAATTATGACTGCAAGATGTGCAAGGAGATTTCTTGTAGGTCGGGCTTAAGACAGGGCAATCCCCTTTCTCCTTTATTTTTTTTCCCTTGTTGCCCCATGAGATTTACTTCATGACTGCAAGGCTTAGGGACTTGGGTCTTATCTAGGCTTTGAGCTGTAGAAGAGACTACAATTTTGTTATTAATCTATCTTGCTGAGGAATTGCATGTGCTTATAGTTCCTATTCCAGCTACAATAAATACCTTCAGTGTAAAACAACCACATCAAATCCTGTTACAAAACAAATTTGTGATTCTTGGCAAATAAAAAAAAATCCTGTCATAAAAAAATTACAATTCTAATCAATCTAGATTCTCCATCTAATTTGGGTTGTTTTTCAATTTAGAATTCCAATAAAACAACTATATCAAGGTTCTTTCCCAAATAATACCCTAACTAAATTAGAACCACAATATATAGAGGGTTTTCTTTGGATATCCCCTCAACTCAAATTATTTTATTTGGAGATTGCTGAAATAACAGTTTGTTTCTTCTTTCCAAACTGTCCAAAGAGTGTAGAAGATAGTTGTAATTTTGATGCATAAGAATGTTGATTGCTCATCCTTTGATTTGCACAAAGAGTTTGTCATATCTGAATAGATTGAGGAGGAAATTGGACATATATTGCAATATAAAGTTCAAGAAAGAAAGAAAGATGATTTATCTCCTCTTCAAAGACATGACACCCCTCAAGTTTTGCTCTCATAGCAATTTCAATATGACATGACACTCCCTCAAGTCCCCTCTGACCCTGAAGAGGAAAGAAAATAATATTTCAATAACACACTTGTGGGCCAGATCAAATAAAAAAAAGCTGTATGATATATAATAGGAACTGTAAGTAGAATTGTAAAATTAGTTCAAAGACAACTAGTTCAAAGGCAAGTATTGAACAATCTGAGCATAAAAACACATTGAATATCAAAGCAAAACTGATGAGACATAAATGATGCTTTCTGACATAGAATAATAATGCACAAATACGAACACACATGCAATGTTGCCCTGATGGAAAGAAAAACAACATATCTAGCAACAGAAAGTATGACAATCCAGTAGCATTAGCAGCATGTCAAAAATTAACACGTACAGAAAAAACCTTGCCATTAAAATCCACTACTGGGCCACAATCACAAAACACGATGTATATTGTCTTCAGACATTACAAACCCCTTTCTACCAAGATTATTAAATCAGTTCGCAATGTTGATAGTAGTGGACTACATAATGCAGGCAGACTGGTTTGTGAAAATGCAGAACCAATCAACTTAAGGAACCGGTGTGGAGCGTTAAGGGAATTAGTGTGTAATTCAATTAGGATAATGCATATAAAGCATGTGGGGCAATGTAACACGACACTTCTATTGTGAAGCCAAATCCGTGTCGAACACACCATCACTTGTGTCAACACTTATACTTCTTGGAGACTTGGACACTTTTCAAACATGTCCTCAATTGTATACTATATTTTTAAATTTAAGACACTTTTCACACATTTTGACAAAATTTGTGTGCATGCGTGTGTGCGTGCGTGTGTGCGTGTTTGAAAGGTTAAGGTATTCATTAATTGCCAAACTTTACAATACAAATCCTGATTAGAAGATGTAAGTACACGCCTAAGCTTGAAGAGAGGGGAGAGGACCCTCACCGCGTTACCCTCACTTAGCTCAAATGTGCAACCATCAACTTCATAGGATTTGACACACAAATACAAGTTCTCCCTCACTCTCATACAAGCCAGGTATCCAAGTGCAAGTCTCATGCCTACCACTAATTACAGAGGGAGACCACACCCCTCAAAGAGATTATACCCCTCCTTCATTACATTATATCCCAATTCTGTAGAATATCAATGTGCACACGGTCATTTCCTTCATTCCATTTATATGATTGTACCAGTGTGTGTGTGTGTGTGTGAGTGTGCGAGCGCGCGTGCGTGTAGCAGAGTTAAGCAAGGTAATCTTACCCTTAGGACAGGAATCTGCATTACCATCCAGCGAGTCTCAATTAATCTTACTGATAAGAGGAAACCAGTCCATCTTACACAGAGGTCAAGCCTTAAGAGGAAGGCCAAGATACAGTGATGGGATGATTACCCAGGTGGGAAGTTGGAAATCAAATTCACCAGGAAGCTAATCATCCTCGGCTCTTAGGAAATTCAGAGAGCTTATGCTTACTAATCTCAAGTCATTAGCATATCTCAAAACATAACAGGATTCACTCTAGGATCATTGCTAGGCAATTCCTCAGCCAGATAGATTAATAACAAAATTGTAGTCTCTTCTACAGCTCAAAACCTAGATAAGACCCAAGTCCCTACGCCTTGCAGTCATGAAGTAAATCTCATGAGCAACAAGGGGGAAAAAATTAAAGGAGAAAGGGGATTGCCCTGTCTTAAGCCCGACCTACAAGAAATCTCCCTAGCACATCTTGCAGTCATAATTTCCTCCATTTTGTGCAACTCTTGAAACTTAAGAGTAGAGGTCTTTTAAGGTAGCCATTTCAGAGATTAAAGTCCCTAACCCATGGTTCAAAGACTCGGCCGAGTCGGAGACGAGTCGGCCGAGTCGTATCCGTCTCGGCCCACTCCGAGACGAGTCTGAGTCACGAGTCGGTTGACTCAACTCAGAGGAGACTGACTAGGCCGAGAATCGGAATTGACTCGGTCGATTCGGTATTATGATGATAATTTTGTGCCTCATCGCAATTCAATGTGGAAATAACTACATTAACATGTATTTATGAATGTAGTTTGTTCAATTTGCTATATTGTGCATGTATTTGGATATGCTTTTACCGACGACGCGTGTATTTATACTTTCGCTTTATGTTTATTGTGCTAGGTGATATATTTTAGACATGTGATACCTGAATCTACATTTTTTTAAGATTTATCGTGATTTTTTTCAGAATTTTTTAGCTTTCTATGTAGCGTTTTGCGCGTATCACCCGATACCGATCCGAGTCACCGAGACCGATCCGTCTCAGTGCCGGCCGAGTTGGCGGCCGAGACCGCGACTGTGAACCATGCCCTAACCTCCTGAAGTTTCTTCAAGGAATCTATATGCTCTTCTTCCCCTACCTTCTGTTTGTTATGTGTATTTATTCACTGAAAATATCTTTATTCAGAAGTAAATTGAATATATCTTCATTATATAGATATATTCCATCCAACAATGTAACTGATCTTTAATTACAAATTAAAAGAACCCTGTAATTAACGTATGTACCCAAAATATAGTAAAACTATATTGTCACAACAAATGGGTATAGAAGCAGAAGAACAACACCAAAGTTGCATAAAAAATCTTGGCTCAATGAACCTTTGATGAGCAGAGAAATCAACGAAATCAAGATTCTTGAGGAGTTAAACATGAGTGCTTCATTGAACTGAGATGCAAGCTGACCTAAAAGTTTAAACTCTTTACTGGTTTATAACCACTAGCCTTACTTTGTATAGATAACATAAACCTAGTGAAGTTGTTCACATGCCAAACAACTTGAGATCAATGATCCTACTAGATGTTTTGATCTGTTTAAGCAATCGTTCTGCACCCCCTTCCCCCCACCCACCAAAACTCTCTCTCTCACACACCCCTACTTCCCATCACCCCTCACTCAGCGTTCCATTAAAGAAGCAAGTAAAGTACAATATCCAGGTACAGAAGTAAAAGTCAGAAGTGCCCCCTCCCCATCTCCCAGTTCGAGAAATGCAGTTACAGTCTCAAAACACAAACATACAGTTTCTTATTTTAAAAGATGCAAAGAAATATGAATTGATCTAAATATATTCTCCCATGTTGAAAGAAATATTAGGTAGAACATAGAAATAGAGTTAATACTCTTAAGTTGCACGCATGACTGAAGATAAATTCATAGATAACTCCTAATTGAGGCACTATAGCTAGTTTAACCATCATATGAGCTAAACAAATGAAAAGAGAACAAAATATAGCAAAGAAAATGAGTAAATAAATGTCAAACATTTCTATGTCTTCCAAATTAATCCATCATCCTGTTCCATACTGGAATCCCTGACTGAAAAGAAAATGAGAGTGAGAGAGATTAACCGAAGGAAAATTTGATTTTAAATGTAATAAAAAATAGATTTTTAGGATAATTCATTTACAGAATTCTGGCCCGCCTCGATCTTGGCGTCATTGTCACCAACAATTACTATCTCCTCTTTTTTTATCCCCGATTGTACTGGCAGTGGCTCAGAAGTGCTGATTTCTTCTTCGTTCCTCGAGGAGAATTGATTTGATAATTCATTCTATATGATTATATAAAATTATATAAATTAAGTCACTACTACTACTGACTAAGAATAAACAAAGAAGGTTATTTACCAGACTAGAATTATACTGTCATTTTCAGGAGTCCACCAGTCGGTGTAGATTGAATAGGTTGAGCTGGTGGCGGGCCAGATGGCAGTAAATTCTGTCTCTCTTCAAGTTCTCTGATCTTCATTAGTGATTTGCTCCACTTCAAACACAAGAAACCGCATCCAGCAAGAAGAACAGTGAAAATGAAAGAAACCACTGCACCAAGAAGCAGCCACAGCCATGCATTGTTCCCATTCATGGTTGCTCCTCCTCCCAAGCCTCCTCTCGATGAACAAGAGAGAGCAACTGTAATCTGGAGGCCGGCGACCAAGAAGGAACGCGAGTTGGAGGGCCAAAAATCCTAAAGTAAAACATCGGTCCAAACTAATTAAAAAATTAAATTAAAATTAAATTAAATAGTTAGAAATAATGAAAAGAATTAGGACCGTCGAAACCCTAATTAATTTCGTTTTCTCTTTCAATATCTCTTAAGGAGAAGAAGGATCAGGACGGTCGAAACCCTAATTAACCTCGTTTCTCACTTTCAATATCTATTAAAGAGAAAAAAATCTAAACTGATAGATCAACACAGAACATAAAATTGAACCGTCAAATCGAGATCCATATGAAATTAAGTTTCGAGCAGGAGATTAGATTCGGTCAAAGATTAGATTAAAATCAAAAACTAAAGCAAGACAAATTGCTTGATTAGAAGAACAAGGGGAAAAAAAGAAGCACAAGAATCTCTACAACCCAAGAACTCGGATCTGAACTGTCCTCCATCTCGATCGCGGATCAAGATCTCTATATCATGATCGCAATCGATTCTCTGTGAAATTTTACACGATCGTGATCTAAACTCTAATCAACTTCGTTTCCCTTCTTTCAATCTCTGTCTCTCAAATCAATTTGATTACAGAATCTTAATTCAAATCTTAGTCGGTTTCGAATCATACCTGCATTCGCCTCTAGCCATTACTTCAACACCATCAGCTGCAGAATGCTTGTCCCCTCCCTCTCTCTGGATGTGAGTCTCTCAGATTTCGAATTTTGAGAGGGAAAAGTTTTAGGGAAGAGGGGGTATTTATAAGCGATTTGAGTCGGTTAGAAGGCAGCCGGGTTGTGGGACGGTCGGTGAATTTAAGGTAATTGTTACTTAACTGAGATAATTCTCGGATCATTCTTATAACGGTAAAGATAATTCTTAGATCATTCTAGAACAGTCTAGGACTAACCAGGGAGTCAGTTTATGGAGTCTCATTGAAGGGGATGTAACCTGGAAGATAAAGGTTGATTGTTGGTGCATTCAGGCCAATCAGGGAACTTAGGAGTTTTTTTTCTGAATTGTCTTCAAACTCCAGTCCGCAGATGCACATAATTTCTGCTAGAGTTGATAGTAGAAGTCTCCTATGAAATGGAGGGGTATTTGCAAATATCCAGGATTCAAATTGAGTAAGCATACTTCATTATCTTAGTTTGAACTTAAAATTTTTTCTAGTTTTGTGGAGACTTGAGTGCTAATTGATATATTATTGTCATTGTTGGTCACTGTATTTATGGTGTCCTGCACACAAAAATGCTTGATTGTTTAAATGAGTCTAAACATAGAGCTGATTGCTTAATAAAATTTATTGAGGACTCTCTCTGATCCCATTTTCTTCTTTGGTTAGAGGATACTGGAAGGTCAACTAGAGGAAGATTGTGGCATGGACCTATTTCCCAATGCATTAATAGTTTGTTATCTGTAATAAGATGTCATGCAGCTATAAATTACTATCTATGTTCATCATTATTCTGAATTTTTTTTTACAATTTAAATTGTTAGAGAGAATCAAGTGAGTAAAACTCTTTTCTTCTGTTTTAGACAATGACTAAAGAGATCCTTATAGAATTCTGAGACAGGTATGTGTGTTCATACTCTTTTAACCTTATTACAAGTTTCTCTGAGTAGGTTATCATTTTAATTGTCTTGGATGACTTGAAAACAGATTGTTGTTGTCTTGCGCGACTCCACTATTCTGCTTTATATTTTATGCAGATGTGTTCCTATAGACGAGCTTGTGTTTCATTTAGTAAAGCTTTGCATCTATTTTGTTTTATCCTATTTTTGAAATATAGGTAAAATTTTGTGCCCCTTCCATTATATACAATTTTTGGTCTCTCCTTTCGAGAAATTTGCATCAATACTGCTTGGTGATTTTCTTCACTTCTTGAACTTGTATGGCACTAACTTGTTATTTCCTATGGTGCAATATTAACAATATATGAGACTTACCTTTCTGATATGCAGCATATGAATTAATTTGCTCTCGTGTTATATAGCCTCTGAAGTACCTTTGAGCACATTTGTACATATAAAATTTACATTTCTCTTCTCAGGCCTTAAAATAATTGCCTACACTCTTATATCTCCTTCAGTCATAACAAAAGTCGGGATGCATGGAAGCTAAACTAACTTTAATATAAACGAGATTATCATCATGTTTATCAGAGTTTCACTTTTATCCTTTAGTTCTTTGACCTATACTTAATTTTCCTTTTTTTTTGTAAGTTGTATATGAGCTTGGTATCAAATTTACTTGATCGATCTACGAACCTGTTGTTTTATTTTCTTCAATGATACATTTTTCCTATTAAAAAGGAATTTGAAGATGTTAGAAGAGCTTTTAATTATTGTTGGAAAGGATGAAAGTTTAAAGATATTCGTTCTCTGCAATTTAGAAGAATTTTCGTCCATATAAAGTCAGAAGGTTGATTATCAAGATATAATGTTGAAAGTGCAAGTTATTCACATTATTCGTTAACGCAAATATATGCATAGAAGAACGCCATCTCTCTCTAAGATCTATCTGAGAGTACATGCCTTTCCTTTTTAAATTGTGAAAACACAAGCACACATGCGCACACGGCCACGTGAGCACACACACAGAGAGACAAACACACTCGCACACACCCGCGCACGCGCGCACACTTATAATTTTTTTTTTGAGGAATGTTTGTTTACTGATGTATTTAAAGCCCTTTTGTTGGTGTGTTTTTTTTTTGGGTTTGGGGGGAATTGAATTCTATAACATAGTCTCATGTCTTGTATTATTTGCTTAAGAAATACAGTAAATTAATTCACATTTAGAGGATTTCAAACTTTTTAATATGAAATCTTGGACAATTCTTGAATAGAAACTATATATCATTAGAAATCATATCTTAAGAAACTAAAGACTGTTACATTTACATCGCACATAGCCAGGAATTAATTCACATAAAGGTTCTTACTTTATGCATATTCGAAGAGCTGGGACCTCCGTCATATCAGTTTTCTCATTGGATGAGAAATGATGCTAATCAGGCCAGGAATTTGTGGATCTGGGGTTCTGATTCACTGAGGGCATTAGTTTTACAGTAGATAATGTAAGCTGTCAACAATTTTGCATCACTTCAAAAGTTTCTGGAGACTTGTTCGAAGAAATGCCTCAACCACTGAGAATTCTCCCTCTCAGTCTCAGTAAATAGCGTTCAAGTGGTAGTACTTGATATCCTGTGTAGAAGGTAAAAAGAAACGTAATATATCATCTTGAAGTTTGTCAGGTTGACCCCTATAAATCTTAAATGAGCATTATATGATGACTGGGCCTACGTTCTGTTGGTTGAGGATAGAAGCATTTTGTCGCAGCCGTCACATATGATACTGGAACTCACATTTGGTGGCTTTTCAAGTATCTATAGTAGGAACATGCAAGATCAGATTTATTTAATTTTTTTTTTTTTGGAACTTTTTCCTTTTGTGGTTTGTGCATATGTAGCCCCAGATCCTCCTTCAGTGTCATAATTCTGGCGGGAATGGTTGTATTATTATTGGCCTTTTTGTGGATTTGGTTCAATTAGCAGACATTATTTCCACAGACTCTGTAAACCAACAACATCATTGTCCCAAACATAATCAGCGGATTATCATATATTACTATGACTTGATGACACCTGAAGACGTAATTGCCACATTATCATTCAATGAAGACACATGTTTACCAGATAATACAATATGACCATAAGCTCTTGGGATGCTTCTTCCTCTAAGCAGCGGTTCTCTTTTTGCTCCGGTAACTAACCCCACTGCCTTCGTGAGGCTTGTTCCTTTAGTTATGGGTGGTACTGGTCCTAATTTTTTTTATTTTTTGACTTGAGCAGTGCTGGTCTCAAGTGTTCATTGAGTAATCTTTTGACAGGTAGATGAAAAGACAAACCAAATTGATCTCGTCTCCTTAAAAATGTCATTAATTGGAACTGCTTGTTATCTGGTTTATTTCCATGAACACTGTAGAAATTGCATCATTAATTGTGACATCAAGCAAATGACATTCTCTTGGATTCTTTTTTTTGTTCCAAAAGTAGCTGATTTTGGCTTAGTTAAACTGAATCGCCAAGGCTTGAGCAAAGTTCTAACTACAATCAGAGGAAGCGAGGGTATCTTGCTCCTGCATGAATTTACGTCTGGCTATTACAGCCAAGGCTGATGTCTGTAGCTGTGGGATGATGTTATTAGAGATATTTCAGGGAGGAGGAATGCGGAACAGATTGAAGATGCCTCCTATCCCAAGATCGTTTCAAATATTTGCAAATAACCTGGGGAAGGCAGTTTTCTTCTCAGAGTCATCTTGCAAACATGGTTTCAAGACTGAAAACAGTTCTTCCCAGACTGTGTTCTATGTGTTCTATAGATTAAAGGGTTTGGAGTGTGTATGCAGCAAAATTCCAACTGGGTAAGCCCACTATGTTATTCTTTACATTTAAATTAGAAGTAAAGGTCCAGACCATGTCTTAGCTATTGGTTTTAAATGGTAAGAAGTTAAATTGTTGCTCTAAATATCTCTACACTGATCATTCAATATGTCATTACTTCTGTGAAAAACTTGCACGTTTTATAGGCTTCAGCTTTCCATTGCATATGCTGTACTAATACTCGCTTCTGCAGTCCTTAAAACTCGTATGACAATGCAACACTGATCATAATTTACTGTTGTTTGTTTCAAAGTTCAACTTTACTATTATAGACCACACATAGATCAGTAGTCACTAGCTTAACTGCTTGCTATTGGATATTTTAGTATGGTGCTACTTCTATTATCAGTGTAGCAATTTCTTTTCCACATTATTGTTATTTGTCTGAGAAAGCACTTGGCAGTTAAAAATAGTTCTGAATACAAATGAGAGGTTCTCATGATGGGAAATGATGTCCCTTGGATTCCTTAAATTTGTTAGTGGCATATCTTTATCCTTGGGGTTTCCATAAATAATTTTTCTTGCACTCCAAGTTCTTGAAATTTGTTGGTGAGACACTTCATTTTCAGTTATCATTGTGTCCTGTATCCATACTTGAAGCCTATATTTTAACAGGAAAAGATAAGCTTTTAGGTTGGAAGAAGTTTAAACTAGGACTGATTCCTTGATGTAATTGGTTGAAAGATTTCCTGTCCACACAAACTTTTGCAAATACAACAGTGCTAGTCGCGGTGTAGTATGTGTATCATGAAATACATAAATGTTTAAAGCATAGTTACTATGTCAAATTAGACACAGAATCTACCGAATACATGTAAATGTAACAGCCTTTAGTTTCTTAAGATATGATTTCTAATGATATATAGTTTCTATTCAAGAATTGTCCAAGATTTCATATTAGAAAGTTTAAAATGCTCTAAATGTGAATTAATTCACTGTATTTCTTAAGCAAATAATACAAGACATGAGCCTATGTTATAGAATTCAATTCCCCCCAAACCCAAAAAAAAACACCAACAAAAGGGCTTTAATTACATCAGTAAACAAACATTCCTCTAAAAAAAAAATATAAGTGTGCGCGCGTGCGCGGGTGTGTGCGAGTGTGTTTGTGTCTCTCTGTGTGTGTGCTCACGTGGCCGTGTGCGCATGTGTGCGTGTGTTTTCACAATTTAAAAAGGAAAGGCATGTACTCTCAGATAGATCTTAGAGAGAGATGGTGTTCTTCTATGCATATATTTTTTGCGTTAACGGATAATGTGAATAACTTGCACTTTCAATATTATATCTTGATAACCAACCTTCTGACTTTATATGGACGAAAATTCTTCTAAATTGCAGAGAACGAATATCTTTGAACTTTCATCCTTTCCAACAACAATTATAAGCTCTTCTAACATCTTCAAATTCCTTTTTAATAGGAAAAATGTATCATTGTAGAAAATAAAAACAGGTTCGTAGATCGATTAAGTAAATTTGATACCAAGCTCATATACAACTTACAAAAAAAAAGGAAAATTAAGTATAGGTCAAAGAACTAAAGGATAAAAGTGAAACTCTGATAAACATGATGATAATCTCGTTTATATTAAAGTTAGTTTAGCTTCCATGCATCCCGACTTTTGTTATGACTACAGAAGGAGATATAAGAGTGTAGGCAATTATTTTAAGGCCTGAGAAGAGAAATGTAAATTTTATATGTACAAATGCGCTCAAAGGTACTTCAGAGGCTATATAACACGAGAGCAAATTAATTCATATGCTGCATATCAGAAAGATAAGTCTCATATATTGTTAATATTGCATTATAGAAATAACAAGTTAGTGCCATACAAGTTCAAGAAGTGAAGAAAATCACAAGTAGTATTGATGCAAATTTCTCGAAAGGATAGACCAAAAATTGTACATAAAGGAAGGGGCACAAAATTGTACCTATATTTCAAAAATAAGTTAAAAAAATAGATGCAAAGCTTTACTAAATGAAACACAGGCTCGTCTATAGGAACACATCTGCATAAAATATAAAGCAGAATAATAGAGTTGTGCAAGACAACAAAATCTGTTCTCAAGTCATCCAAGACAATTAAAATGATAACCTCCGCAGAGAAACTTGTAATAAGGTTAAAAGAGTATGAACACACATACCTGTCTCAGAATTCGATAAGGATCCTTTAGTCATTCTTTAAAACAGAAGAAAAGAGTTCTACTCACTTGATTCTCTCTAACAATTTAAATTGTAATAAAAAAATTCATCATAATGATGAACATAGATAGTAATTTATAGCTGCATGGCATCTTATTACAGATAACAAAATATTAATGCATTGGGAAATAGGTCCATGCCACAATCTTCTTCTAGTTGACCTTCCAGTATACTCTAGCCAAAGAAGAAAATGGGATCAGAGAGTCAATAAATCTTATCAAGCAATCAGCTCTATGTTTAGACTCATTTAAACAATCAAGCATTTTTGTGTGCAGGACACCATAAATACAGTGACCAACAATGACAATAGTGTATCAATTAGCACTGAAGTCTCCATAAAACTAGAAAACATTTTAAGTTCAAACTAAGATAATGCAATATGCTTACTCAATTTGAATCCTGGATATTTGCAAATACCCCTCCACTTCATAGGAGACTTCTACTATCAGCTCTATCAGAAATTATGTGCGTCTGGGGACTGGAGTTTGAAGACAATTCAGAGAAAAAACTCTTGAGTTCCATGATTGGCCTGAATGCACCAACAATCAAAAGCTCTATTACCTCTTCCAATTTACATCCCTTCAATGAGACTCCATAAACTGACTCCCTGGTTCGTACTAGACTGTTCTAGAATGATCCGAGAATCATCTCTACCGTTAAAAGAATGATCTGAGAATTATCTCAGTTAAGTAACAATTAGCTTAAATTCACCGGCCGTCACCACAACCCGCCTCCCTTCCAACCGACTCAAATCGCCTATAAATACCCCTCTTCCCTAAAATTTTTCCCTCTCAAAATTCGAAATCTGAGAGACTCACATCCAGAGAGAGGGAGGAGGGGATAAGCATTCTCCAGCTGATGGGTATTGAAGGAATGGCTAGAGGCGAATGCAGGTATGATTCGAAACCGACTAAGGTTTGAATTAAGATTCTCTGATCAAATTGATTTTGAGAGACAGAGATTGAAAGAGGGGAAACGAAGTTGATTAGAGTGTAGATCACGATCGTGTAGAATTCCACAAATAATCGAGCGATCATGATATAGAGATCTTGATCCGCGATCGAGATGGGGGACAATTCAGATCCGAGTTCTTGAGTTGTAGAGATTCTTTTGCTTTTTTTTCTTGTTCTTCTAATCAAGCAATTTGTCTTGATCTAGTTTTTGATTTTAATCTAATCTTTGATCCTCATCTAATCTCCTGTTAGAACCTTAATTTCGTATGGATATCACGATCTGACAGTTCAATTTTATGTTCTGTGTCGATCTATCGGTTTAGATTTTTTTCTCTTTAATAGATATTGAAAGTGAGAAACGAGGTTAATTAGGGTTTCAACCGTCCTGATCCTTCTTCTCCTTAAGAGATATTGAAAGAGAAAATGAAATTAATTAGGGTTTCGACGGTCCTGATTCTTTTCATTATTTTAATTTAATTTTAACTTTAATTTTCTAATTAGTTTGGACCGATGTTTTACTTTAGGACTTTTGGCCCTCCAACTCGCGTTCCTTCTCGGTCGCCAGCCCTCCAGATTACAGTTGCTCTCGTCTGTTCATCGACAGGAGGCTTGGGAGGAGGAGCAACCGTGAATGGGAACAATGCATGGCTGTGGCTGCTTCTTGGTGCAGTGGTTACTTTCATTTTCACTGTTCTTCTTGCTGGATGCGGTTTCTTGTGTTTGAAGTGGAGCAAATCACTAATGAAGATCAGAGAACTTGAAAAGATACAGAATTTACTGCCATCTAGTCCGCCACCTCCGTTACCTCAACCTATTCAATCTACACCGAATAATACTGGTGGACTCCTGAAAATGACAGTATAATTCTAGTCTGATAAAAAACCTTTTTTGTTTATTCTTAGTCGGTAGGTAGTAGTGACTTAATTTTATATAATTTTATATAATCATATAGAATGAATTATCAAATCAATTCTCCTCGAGGAACGAGGAAGAAGAAATCAGCACTTCTGAGCCACTGCCAGTACAATTGAAAAAAGAGGAGATAGTAATTGTTGGTGTCAATGACGCCAAGATCGAGGCTGGCCAGAATTCTGTAAATGAATTATCCCAAAAATCTGTTTTTTATTACATTTAAAATCAAATTTTCCGTCGGTTAATCTCTCTCTCACTCTCATTTTCTTTTCAGTCGGGGATTCCAGTCATTAACAGGATGATGAATTAATTTGGAAGACATAGAAAGGTTTGACATTTATTTACTCATTTTCTTTGCTGTATTTTGTTCTCTGTTCATTTGTTTAGCTTATATGATGGTTAAACTAGCTATAATGCCTCAATTAGGAGTTATCTATGAATTTATCTTCAGTCATGCGAGCAACTTAAGAGTATTAACTCTATTTCTATGTTCTACCTAATATTTCTTTCAACATGAGAGAATATATTTAGATCAATTCATTTTTCTTTGCATCTTTTAAAATAAGAAACTGTATTTATATTTTGAGACTGTAACTGCATTGCTCAAACTGAGAGATGGGGAGAGGGCACGTCTGGCTTTTACTTCTGCTTGCTTCTTTAATGGAACGCTGAGTGAGGGGTGGTGGGAAGTAGGGGGGTGTGTGAGATAGAGTTTTGGTGGGTGGGGGAAGGGGGTGCAGAACGATTGCTTGAACAGATCAAAACATCTAGTAGGATCATTGATCTCAAGTTGTTTGGCATGTGAACAACTTCACTAGGTTTATGTTATCTATACAAAGTAAAGGTTAGTGGTTATAAACCAGTAAAGAGTTTAAACTTTTAGGTCAGCTTGCATCTCAGTCCAATGAAGCACTCATGTTTAACTCCTCAAGAATCTTGATTTCGTTGATTTCTCTGCTCATCCAAGGTTCATTGGACTCATTGAGCCAAGATTTTTTATGCAATTTTGGTGTTGTTCTTCTGCTTCTATACCCATTTGTTGTGACAATATAGTTTTACTATATTTGGGTACATACGTTAATTACAAGGTTCTTTTAATTTGTAATTAAAGATCAGTTACATTGTTGGATGGAATATATCTATATAATGAAGATATATTCAATTTACTTCTGAATCAAGATATTTTCAGTGAACAAATACACATAACAAACAGAAGGTAGGGGAAGAAGAGCATATAGATTTCTTGGAGAAAGTTCAGGAGGCTAGGGACCTTGATCTCTGAAATGGCTACCTTAAAAGACCTCTACTCTTAAGTTTCAAGAGTTGCACAAAATGGAGGAAATTATGACTGCAAGATGTGCTAGGGAGATTTCTTGTAGGTCGGGCTTAAGACAGGGCAATCCCCTTTCTCCTTTAATTTTTTTCCCTTGTTGCCCCATGAGATTTACTTCATGACTGCAAGGCTTAGGGACTTGGGTCTTATCTAGGCTTTGAGCTGTAGAAGAGACTACAATTTTGTTATTAATCTATCTTGCTGAGGAATTGCATGTGCTAATAGTTCCTATTCCAGCTACAATAAATACCTTCAGTGTAAAACAACCACATCAAATCCTGTTACAAAACAAATTTGTGATTCTTGGCAAATAAAAAAAATCCTGTCATAAAAAATTACAATTCTAATCAATCTAGATTCTCCATCTAATTTGGGTTGTTTTTCAATTTAGAATTCCAATAAAACAACTATATCAAGGTTCTTTCCCAAATAATACCCTAACTAAATTAGAACCACAATATATAGAGGGTTTTCTTTGGATATCCCCTCAACTCAAATTATTTTATTTGGAGATTGCTGAAATAACAGTTTGTTTCTTCTTTCCAAACTGTCCAAAGAGTGTAGAAGATAGTTGTAATTTTGATGCATAAGAATGTTGATTGCTCATCCTTTGATTTGCACAAAGAGTTTGTCATATCTGAATAGATTGAGGAAGGAAATTGGACATATATTGCCATATAAAGTTCAAGAAAGAAAGAAAAGATGATTTATCTCCTCTTCAAAGACATGACACCCCTCAAGTTTTGCTCTCATAGCAATTTCAATATGACATGACACTCCCTCAAGTCCCCTCTGACCCTGAAGAGGAAAGAAAATAATATTTCAATAACACACTTGTGGGCCAGATCAAATAAAAAAAAAGCTGTATGATATATAATAGGAACTGTAAGTAGAATTGTAAAATTAGTTCAAAGACAACTAGTTCAAAGGCAAGTATTGAACAATCTGAGCATAAAAACACATTGAATATCAAAGCAAAACTGATGAGACATAAATGATGCTTTCTGACATAGAATAATAATGCACAAATACGAACACACATGCAATGTTGCCCTGATGGAAAGAAAAACAACATATCTAGCAACAGAAAGTATGACAATCCAGTAGCATTAGCAGCATGTCAAAAATTAACACGTACAGAAAAAACCTTGCCATTAAAATCCACTACTGGGCCACAATCACAAAACACGATGTATATTGTCTTCAGACATTACAAACCCCTTTCTACCAAGATTATTAAATCAGTTCGCAATGTTGATAGTAGTGGACTACATAATGCAGGCAGACTGGTTTGTGAAAATGCAGAACCAATCAACTTAAGGAACCGGTGTGGAGCGTTAAGGGAATTAGTGTGTAATTCAATTAGGATAATGCATATAAAGCATGTGGGGCAATGTAACACGACACTTCTATTGTGAAGCCAAATCCGTGTCGAACACACCAACACTTGTGTCAACACTTATACTTCTTGGAGACTTGGACACTTTTCAAACATGTCCTCAATTGTATACTATATTTTTAAATTTAAGACACTTTTCACACATTTTGACAAATTTTGTGTGTGCGTGCGTGTGTGCGTGCGTGTTTGAAAGGTTAAGGTATTCATTAATTGCCAAACTTTACAATACAAATCCTGATTAGAAGATGTAAGTACACGCCTAAGCTTGAAGAGAGGGAGAGGACCCTCACCGCGTTACCCTCACTTAGCTCAAATGTGCAACCATCAACTTCATAGGATTTGACACACAAATACAAGTTCTCCCTCACTCTCATACAAGCCAGGTATCCAAGTGCAAGTCTCATGCCTACCACTAATTACAGAGGGAGACCACACCCCTCAAAGAGATTATACCCCTCCTTCATTACATTATATCCCAATTCTGTAGAATATCAATGTGCACACGGTCATTTCCTTCATTCCATTTATATGATTGTACCAGTGTGTGTGTGTGTGTGTGTGTGTGTGCGAGCGCGTGCGTGTAGCAGAGTTAAGCAAGGTAATCTTACCCTTAGGACAGGAATCTGCATTACCATCCAGCGAGTCTCAATTAATCTTACTGATAAGAGGAAACCAGTCCATCTTACACAGAGGTCAAGCCTTAAGAGGAAGGCCAAGATACAGTGATGGGATGATTACCCAGGTGGGAAGTTGGAAATCAAATTCACCAGGAAGCTAATCATCCTCGGCTCTTAGGAAATTCAGAGAGCTTATGCTTACTAATCTCAAGTCATTAGCATATCTCAAAACATAACAGGATTCACTCTAGGATCATTGCTAGGCAATTCCTCAGCCAGATAGATTAATAACAAAATTGTAGTCTCTTCTACAGCTCAAAACCTAGATAAGACCCAAGTCCCTACGCCTTGCAGTCATGAAGTAAATCTCATGAGCAACAAGGGGGAAAAAATTAAAGGAGAAAGGGGATTGCCCTGTCTTAAGCCCGACCTACAAGAAATCTCCCTAGCACATCTTGCAGTCATAATTTCCTCCATTTTGTGCAACTCTTGAAACTTAAGAGTAGAGGTCTTTTAAGGTAGCCATTTCAGAGATTAAAGTCCCTAACCCATGGTTCAAAGACTCGGCCGAGTCGGAGACGAGTCGGCCGAGTCGTATCCGTCTCGGCCCACTCCGAGACGAGTCTGAGTCACGAGTCGGTTGACTCAACTCAGAGGAGACTGACTAGGCCGAGAATCGGAATTGACTCGGTCGATTCGGTATTATGATGATAATTTTGTGCCTCATCGCAATTCAATGTGGAAATAACTACATTAACATGTATTTATGAATGTAGTTTGTTCAATTTGCTATATTGTGCATGTATTTTGATATGCTTTTACCGACGACGCGTGTATTTATACTTTCGCTTTATGTTTAGTGTGCTAGGTGATATATTTTAGACATGTGATACCTGAATCTACATTTTTTTAAGATTTATCGTGATTTTTTTCAGAATTTTTTAGCTTTCTATGTAGCGTTTTGCGCGTATCACCCGATACCGATCCGAGTCACCGAGACCGATCCGTCTCAGTGCCCGCCGAGTTGGCGGCCGAGACCGCGACTGTGAACCATGCCCTAACCTCCTGAAGTTTCTTCAAGGAATCTATATGCTCTTCTTCCCCTACCTTCTGTTTGTTATGTGTATTTATTCACTGAAAATATCTTTATTCAGAAGTAAATTGAATATATCTTCATTATATAGATATATTCCATCCAACAATGTAACTGATCTTTAATTACAAATTAAAAGAACCCTGTAATTAACGTATGTACCCAAAATATAGTAAAACTATATTGTCACAACAAATGGGTATAGAAGCAGAAGAACAACACCAAAGTTGCATAAAAAATCTTGGCTCAATGAACCTTTGATGAGCAGAGAAATCAACGAAATCAAGATTCTTGAGGAGTTAAACATGAGTGCTTCATTGAACTGAGATGCAAGCTGACCTAAAAGTTTAAACTCTTTACTGGTTTATAACCACTAGCCTTACTTTGTATAGATAACATAAACCTAGTGAAGTTGTTCACATGCCAAACAACTTGAGATCAATGATCCTACTAGATGTTTTGATCTGTTTAAGCAATCGTTCTGCACCCCCTTCCCCCCACCCACCAAAACTCTCTCTCTCACACACCCCCTACTTCCCATCACCCCTCACTCAGCGTTCCATTAAAGAAGCAAGTAAAGTACAATATCCAGGTACAGAAGTAAAAGTCAGAAGTGCCCCCTCCCCATCTCCCAGTTCGAGAAATGCAGTTACAGTCTCAAAACACAAACATACAGTTTCTTATTTTAAAAGATGCAAAGAAATATGAATTGATCTAAATATATTCTCCCATGTTGAAAGAAATATTAGGTAGAACATAGAAATAGAGTTAATACTCTTAAGTTGCACGCATGACTGAAGATAAATTCATAGATAACTCCTAATTGAGGCACTACAGCTAGTTTAACCATCATATGAGCTAAACAAATGAAAAGAGAACAAAATATAGCAAAGAAAATGAGTAAATAAATGTCAAACTTTTCTATGTCTTCCAAATTAATCCATCATCCTGTTCCATACTGGAATCCCTGACTGAAAAGAAAATGAGAGTGAGAGAGATTAACCGAAGGAAAATTTGATTTTAAATGTAATAAAAAATAGATTTTTAGGATAATTCATTTACAGAATTCTGGCCCGCCTCGATCTTGGCGTCATTGTCACCAACAATTACTATCTCTCTTTTTTTATCCCCGATTGTACTGGCAGTGGCTCAGAAGTGCTGATTTCTTCTTCGTTCCTCGAGGAGAATTGATTTGATAATTCATTCTATATGATTATATAAAATTATATAAAATAAGTCACTACTACTACTGACTAAGAATAAACAAAGAAGGTTATTTACCAGACTAGAATTATACTGTCATTTTCAGGAGTCCACCAGTCGGTGTAGATTGAATAGGTTGAGCTGGTGGCGGGCCAGATGGCAGTAAATTCTGTCTCTCTTCAAGTTCTCTGATCTTCATTAGTGATTTGCTCCACTTCAAACACAAGAAACCGCATCCAGCAAGAAGAACAGTGAAAATGAAAGAAACCACTGCACCAAGAAGCAGCCACAGCCATGCATTGTTCCCATTCATGGTTGCTCCTCCTCCCAAGCCTCCTCTCGATGAACAAGAGAGAGCAACTGTAATCTGGAAGGCTGGCGACCAAGAAGGAACGCGAGTTGGAGGGCCAAAAATCCTAAAGTAAAACATCGGTCCAAACTAATTAGAAAATTAAAATTAAAATTAAATTAAATAGTTAGAAATAATGAAAAGAATTAGGACCGTCGAAACCCTAATTAATTTCGTTTTCTCTTTCAATATCTCTTAAAGAGAAGAAGGATCAGGACGGTCGAAACCCTAATTAACCTCGTTTCTCACTTTCAATATCTATTAAAGAGAAAAAAATCTGAACTGATAGATCAACACAGAACATAAAATTGAACCGTCAGATCGAGATCCATATGAAATTAAGTTTCGAGCAGGAGATTAGATTCGGATCAAAGATTAGATTAAAATCAAAAACTAAAGCAAGACAAATTACTTGATTAGAAGAACAAGGGGAAAAAAGAAGCACAAGAATCTCTACAACCCAAGAACTCGGATCTGAACTGTCCTCCATCTCGATCGCGGATCAAGATCTCTATATCATGATCGCAATCGATTATCTGTGGAATTCTACACGATCGTGATCTAAACTCTAATCAACTTCGTTTCCCTTCTTTCAATCTCTGTCTCTCAAAATCAATTTGATTACAGAATCTTAATTCAAACCTTAGTCGGTTTCGAATCATACCTGCATTCGCCTCTAGCCATTCCTTCAACACCCATCAGCTGCAGAATGATTGTCCCCTCCCTCTCTCTGGATGTGAGTCTCTCAGATTTCGAATTTTGAGAGGGAAAAGTTTTAGGGAAGAGGGGGTATTTATAAGCGATTTGAGTCGGTTGGAAGGCAGCCGGGTTGTGGTGACGGTCGGTGAATTTAAGGTAATTGTTACTTAACTGAGATAATTCTCGGATCATTCTTATAACGGCAGAGATAATTCTCGGATCATTCTAGAACAGTCTAGGACTAACCAGGGAGTCAGTTTATGGAGTCTCATTGAAGGGGATGTAACCTGGAAGATAAAGGTTGATTGTTGGTGCATTCAGGCCAATCAGGGAACTTAGGAGTTTTTTTTTCTGAATTGTCTACAAACTCCAGTCCGCAGATGCACATAATTTCTGCTAGAGTTGATAGTAGAAGTCTCCTATGAAATGGAGGGGTATTTGCAGATATCCAGGATTCAAATTGAGTAAGCATACTGCATTATCTTAGTTTAAACTTAAAATTTTTTCTAGTTTTATGGAGACTTGAGTGCTAATTGATATACTATTGTCATTGTTGGTCACTGTATTTATGATGTCCTGCACACAAAAATGCTTGATTGTTTAAATGAGTCTAAACATAGAGCTGATTGCTTAATAAGATTTATTGAGGACTCTCTCTGATCCCATTTTCTTCTTTGGTTAGAGGATACTGGAAGGTCAACTAGAGGAAGATTGTGGCATGGACCTATTTCCCAATGCATTAATAGTTTGTTATCTGTAATAAGATGTCATGCAGCTATAAATTACTATCTATGTTCATCATTATTCTGAATTTTTTTTTACAATTTAAATTGTTAGAGAGAATCAATTGAGTAAAACTCTTTTCTTCTGTTTTAGACAATGACTAAAGAGATCCTTATAGAATTTTGAGACAGGTATGTGTGTTCATACTCTTTTAACCTTATTACAAGTTTCTCTGAGTAGGTTATCATTTTAATTGTCTTGGATGACTTGAGAACAGATTGTTGTTATCTTGCGCGACTCCACTATTCTGCTTTATATTTTATGCAGATGTGTTCCTATAGACGAGCTGTGTTTCATTTAGTAAAGCTTTGCATCTATTTTGTTTTATCCTATTTTTGAAATATAGGTAAAATTTTGTGCCCCTTCCATTATGTACAATTTTTGGTCTCTCCTTTCGAGAAATTTGCATCAATACTGCTTGGTGATTTTCTTCACTTCTTGAACTTGTATGGCACTAACTTGTTATTTCCTATGGTGCAATATTAACAATATATGAGACTTACCTTTCTGATATGCAGCATATGAATTAATTTGCTCTCGTGTTATATAGCCTCTGAAGTACCTTTGAGCATATTTGTACATATAAAATTTACATTTCTCTTCTCAGGCCTTAAAATAATTGCCTACACTCTTATATCTCCTTCAGTAATAAGAAAAGTCGGGATGCATGGAAGCTAAACTAACTTTAATATAAACGAGATTATCATCATGTTTATCAGAGTTTCACTTTTATCCTTTAGTTCTTTGACCTATACTTAATTTTCCTTTTTTTTTGTAAGTTGTATATGAGCTTGCTATCAAATTTACTTGATCGATCTACGAACATGTTGTTTTATTTTCTGCAATGATACATTTTTCCTATTAAAAAGGAATTTGAAGATGTTAGAAGAGCTTTTAATTGTTGTTGGAAAGGATGAAAGTTTAAAGATATTCGTTCTCTGCAATTTAGAAGAATTTTCGTCCATATAAAGTCAGAAGGTTGATTATCAAGATATAATGTTGAAAGTGCAAGTTATTCACATTATTCGTTAACGAAAAAATATATGCATAGAAGAACGCCATCTCTCTCTAAGATCTATCTGAGAGTACATGCCTTTCCTTTTTAAATTGTGAAAACACAAGCACACATGCGCACACGGCCACGTGAGCACACACACAGAGAGACACAAACACACTCGCACACACCCGCGCACGCGCGCACACTTATAATTTTTTTTTAGGAATGTTTGTTTACTGATGTATTTAAAGCCCTTTTGTTGGTGTGTTTTTTTTTTGGGTTTGGGGGGAATTGAATTCTATAACATAGGCTCATGTCTTGTATTATTTGCTTAAGAAATACAGTGAATTAATTCACATTTAGAGCATTTCAAACTTTTTAATATGAAATCTTGGACAATTCTTGAATAGAAACTATATATCATTAGAAATCATATCTTAAGAAACTAAAGGCTGTTACATTTACATCGCACATAGCCAGGAATTAATTCACATAAAGGTTCTTACTTTATGCATATTCGAAGAGCCGGGACCTCCGTCATATCAGTTTTCTCATTGGATGAGAAATGATGCTAATCAGGCCAGGAATTTGTGGATCTGGGGTTCTGATTCACTGAGGGCATTAGTTTTACAGTAGATAATGTAAGCTGTCAACAATTTTGCATCACTTCAAAAGTTTCTGGAGACTTGTTCGAAGAAATGCCTCAACCACTGAGAATTCTCCCTCTCAGTCTCAGTAAATAGCGTTCAAGTGGTAGTACTTGATATCCTGTGTAGAAGGTAAAAAGAAACGTAATATATCATCTTGAAGTTTGTCAGGTTGACCCCTATAAATCTTAAATGAGCATTATATGATGACTGGGCCTACGTTCTGTTGGTTGAGGATAGAAGCATTTTGTCGCAGCCGTCACATATGATACTGGAACTCACATTTGGTGGCTTTTCAAAGTATCTATAGTAGGAACATGCAAGATCAGATTTATTTAATTTTTTTTTTTTGGAACTTTTTCCTTTTGTGGTTTGTGCATATGTAGCCCCAGATCCTCCTTCAGTGTCATAATTCTGGCGGGAATGGTTGTATTATTATTGGCCTTTTTGTGGATTTGGTTCAATTAGCAGACATTATTTCCACAGACTCTGTAAACCAACAACATCATTGTCCCAAACATAATCAGCGGATTATCATATATTACTATGACTTGATGACACCTGAAGACGTAATTGCCACATTATCATTCAATGAAGACACATGTTTACCAGATAATACAATATGACCATAAGCTCTTGGGATGCTTCTTCCTCTAAGCAGCGGTTCTCTTTTTTGCTCCGGTAACTAACCCCACTGCCTTCGTGAGGCTTGTTCCTTTAGTTATGGGTGGTACTGGTCCTAATTTTTTTTTATTTTTTGACTTGAGCAGTGCTGGTCTCAAGTGTTCATTGAGTAATCTTTTGACAGGTAGATGAAAAGACAAACCAAATTGATCTCGTCTCCTTAAAAATGTCATTAATTGGAACTGCTTGTTATCTGGTTTATTTCCATGAACACTGTAGAAATTGCATCATTAATTGTGACATCAAGCAAATGACATTCTCTTGGATTCTTTTTTTTGTTCCAAAAGTAGCTGATTTTGGCTTAGTTAAACTGAATCGCCAAGGCTTGAGCAAAGTTCTAACTACAATCAGAGGAAGCGAGGGTATCTTGCTCCTGCATGAATTTACGTCTGGCTATTACAGCCAAGGCTGATGTCTGTAGCTGTGGGATGATGTTATTAGAGATATTTCAGGGAGGAGGAATGCGGAACAGATTGAAGATGCCTCCTATCCCAAGATCGTTTCAAATACTTGCAAATAACCTGGGGAAGGCAGTTTTCTTCTCAGAGTCATCTTGCAAACATGGTTTCAAGACTGAAAACAGTTCTTCCCAGACTATGTGTTCTATGTGTTCTATAGATTAAAGGGTTTGGAGTGTGTATGCAGCAAAATTCCAACTGGGTAAGCCCACTATGTTATTCTTTACATTTAAATTAGAAGTAAAGGTCCAGACCATGTCTTAGCTATTGGTTTTAAATGGTAAGAAGTTAAATTGTTGCTCTAAATATCTCTACACTGATCATTCAATATGTCATTACTTCTGTGAAAAACTTGCACGTTTTATAGGCTTCAGCTTTCCATTGCATATGCTGTACTAATACTCGCTTCTGCAGTCCTTAAAACTCGTATGACAATGCAACGCTGATCATAATTTACTGTTATTTGTTTCAAAGTTCAACTTTACTATTATAGACCAAACATAGATCAGTAGTCACTAGCTTAACTGCTTGCTATCGGATATTTTAATATGGTGCTACTTCTATTATCAGTGTAGCAATTTCTTTTCCACATTATTGTTATTTATCTGAGAAAGCACTTGGCAGTTAAAAATAGTTCTGAATACAAATGAGAGGTTCTCATGATGGGAAATGATGTCCCTTGGATTCCTTAAATTTGTTAGTGGCATATCTTTATCCTTGGGGTTTCCATAAATAATTTTTCTTGCACTCCAAGTTCTTGAAATTTGTTGGTGAGACACTTCATTTTCAGTTATCATTGTGTCCTGTATCCATACTTGAAGCCTATATTTTAACAGGAAAAGATAAGCTTTTAGGTTGGAAGAAGTTTAAACTAGGACTGATTCCTTGATGTAATTGGTTGAAAGATTTCCTGTCCACACAAACTTTTGCAAATACAACAGTGCTAGTCGCGGTGTAGTATGTGTATCATGAAATACATAAATGTTTAAAGCATAGTTACTATGTCAAATTAGACACAGAATCTACCGAATACATGTAAATGTAACAGCCTTTAGTTTCTTAAGATATGATTTCTAATGATATATAGTTTCTATTCAAGAATTGTCCAAGATTTCATATTAGAAAGTTTAAAATGCTCTAAATGTGAATTAATTCACTGTATTTCTTAAGCAAATAATACAAGACATGAGCCTATGTAATAGAATTCAATTCCCCCCAAACCCAAAAAAAAAAAAACACCAACAAAAGGGCTTTAATTACATCAGTAAACAAAAATTCCTCTAAAAAAAAAAATTATAAGTGTGCGCGCGTGCGCGGGTGTGTGCGAGTGTGTTTGTGTCTCTCTGTGTGTGTGCTCACGTGGCCGTGTGCGCATGTGTGCGTGTGTTTTCACAATTTAAAAAGGAAAGGCATGTACTCTCAGATAGATCTTAGAGAGAGATGGTGTTCTATGCATATATTTTTTGCGTTAACGGATAATGTGAATAACTTGCACTTTCAATATTATATCTTGATAACCAACCTTCTGACTTTATATGGACGAAAATTCTTCTAAATTGCAGAGAACGAATATCTTTGAACTTTCATCCTTTCCAACAACAATTATAAGCTCTTCTAACATCTTCAAATTCCTTTTTAATAGGAAAAATGTATCATTGCAGAAAAAACAACAGGTTCGTAGATCGATCAAGTAAATTTGATACCAAGCTCATATACAACTTACAAAAAAAAAAGGAAAATTAAGTATAGGTCAAAGAACTAAAGGATAAAAGTGAAACTCTGATAAACATGATGATAATCTCGTTTATATTAAACTTAGTTTAGCTTCCATGCATCCCGACTTTTGTTATGACTATAGAAGGAGATATAAGAGTGTAGGCAATTATTTTAAGGCCAGGCCTGAGAAGAGAAATGTAAATTTTATATGTACAAATGCGCTTAAAGGTACTTCAGAGGCTATATAACACGAGAGCAAATTAATTCATATGCTACATATCAGAAAGGTAAGTCTCATATATTGTTAATATTGCATTATAAGAAATAACAAGTTAGTGCCATACAAGTTCAAGAAGTGAAGAAAATCACCAAGTAGTATTGATGCAAATTTCTCGAAAGGAGAGACCAAAAATTGTACATAAAGGAAGGGGCACAAAATTGTACCTATATTTCAAAAATAAGATAAAACAAAATAGATGCAAAGCTTTACTAAATGAAACACAGGCTCGTCTATAGGAACACATCTGCATAAAATATAAAGCAGAATAATGGAGTTGCGCAAGACAACAAAAATCTGTTCTCAAGTCATCCAAGACAATTAAAATGATAACCTCCTCAGAGAAACTTGTAATAAGGTTAAAAGAGTATGAACACACATACCTGTCTCAGAATTCGATAAGGATCCCTTTAGTCATTCTCTAAAACAGAAGAAAAGAGTTCTACTCACTTAATTCTCTCTAACAATTTAAATTGTAATAAAAAAATTCATCATAATGATGAACATAGATAGTAATTTATAGCTGCATGGCATCTTATTACAGATAACAAAATATTAATGCATTGGGTAATAGGTCCATGCCACAATCTTCCTCTAGTTGACCTTCCAGTATCCTCTAGCCAAAGAAGAAAATGGATCAGAGAGAGTCCTCAATAAATCTTATCAAGCAATCAGCTCTATGTTTAGACTCATTTAAACAATCAAGCATTTTTGTGTGCAGGACACCATAAATACAGTGACCAACAATGACAATAGTGTATCAATTAGCACTGAAGTCTCCATAAAACTAGAAAACATTTTAAGTTCAAACTAAGATAATGCAATATGCTTACTCAATTTGAATCCTGGATATTTGCAAATACCCCTCCACTTCATAGGAGACTTCTACTATCAGCTCTAGCAGAAATTATGTGCGTCTGGGGACTGGAGTTTGAAGACAATTCAGAGAAAAAACTCTTGAGTTCCCTGATTGGCCTGAATGCACCAACAATCAAAAGCTCTATTACCTCTTCCAATTTACATCCCTTCAATGAGACTCCATAAACTGACTCCCTGGTTCGTACTAGACTGTTCTAGAATGATCCGAGAATCATCTCTACCGTTAAAAGAATGATCTGAGAATTATCTCAGTTAAGTAACAATTAGCTTAAATTCACCGGCCGTCACCACAACCCGCCTCCCTTCCAACCGACTCAAATCGCCTATAAATACCCCTCTTCCCTAAAATTTTTCCCTCTCAAAATTCGAAATCTGAGAGACTCACATCCAGAGAGAGAGGAGGAGGGGATAAGCATTCTCCAGCTGATGGGTATTGAAGGAATGGCTAGAGGCGAATGCAGGTATGATTCGAAACCGACTAAGGTTTGAATTAAGATTCTCTGATCAAATTGATTTTGAGAGACAGAGATTGAAAGAGGGGAAACGAAGTTGATTAGAGTGTAGATCACGATTGTGTAGAATTCCACAAATAATCGAGCGATCATGATATAGAGATCTTGATCCGCGATCGAGATGGGGGACAATTCAGATCCGAGTTCTTGAGTTGTAGAGATTCTTTTGCTTTTTTTTTCTTGTTCTTCTAATCAAGCAATTTGTCTTGATCTAGTTTTTGATTTTAATCTAATCTTTGATCCTCATCTAATCTCCTGTTAGAACCTTAATTTCGTATGGATCACGATCTGACAGTTCAATTTTATGTTCTGTGTCGATCTATCGGTTTAGATTTTTTTCTCTTTAATAGATATTGAAAGTGAGAAACGAGGTTAATTAGGGTTTCAACCGTCCTGATCCTTCTTCTCCTTAAGAGATATTGAAAGAGAAAATGAAATTAATTAGGGTTTCGACGGTCCTGATTCTTTTCATTATTTTAATTTAATTTTAACTTTAATTTTCTAATTAGTTTGGACCGATGTTTTACTTTAGGACTTTTGGTCGCGTTCCTTCTCGGTCGCCAGCCCTCCAGATTACAGTTGCTCTCGTCTGTTCATCGACAGGAGGCTTGGGAGGAGGAGCAACCGTGAATGGGAACAATGCATGGCTGTGGCTGCTTCTTGGTGCAGTGGTTACTTTCATTTTCACTGTTCTTCTTGCTGGATGCGGTTTCTTGTGTTTGAAGTGGAGCAAATCACTAATGAAGATCAGAGAACTTGAAAAGATACAGAATTTACTGCCATCTAGTCTGCCACCTCCGTTACCTCAACCTATTCAATCTACACCGAATAATACTGGTGGACTCCTGAAAATGACAGTATAATTCTAGTCTGATAAAAAACCTTTTTTTGTTTATTCTTAGTCGGTAGGTAGTAGTGACTTAATTTTATATAATTTTATATAATCATATAGAATGAATTATCAAATCAATTCTCCTCGAGGAAACGAGGAAGAAGAAATCAGCACTTCTGAGCCACTGCCAGTACAATTGAAAAAAGAGGAGATAGTAATTGTTGGTGTCAATGACGCCAAGATCGAGGCTGGCCAGAATTCTGTAAATGAATTATCCCAAAAATCTGTTTTTTATTACATTTAAAATCAAATTTTCCGTCGGTTAATCTCTCTCTCACTCTCATTTTCTTTTCAGTCAGGGATTCCAGTCATTAACAGGATGATGAATTAATTTGGAAGACATAGAAAGGTTTGACATTTATTTACTCATTTTCTTTGCTGTATTTTGTTCTCTGTTCATTTGTTTAGCTCATATGATGGTTAAACTAGCTATAATGCCTCAATTAGGAGTTATCTATGAATTTATCTTCAGTCGAGCAACTTAAGAGTATTAACTCTATTTCTATGTTCTACCTAATATTTCTTTCAACATGAGAGAACATATTTAGATCAATTCATTTTTCTTTGCATCTTTTAAAATAAGAAACTGTATTTATATTTTGAGACTGTAACTGCATTGCTCAAACTGAGAGATGGGGAGAGGGCACGTCTGGCTTTTACTTCTGCTTGCTTCTTTAATGGAACGCTGAGTGAGGGGTGGTGGGAAGTAGGGGGGGTGTGTGAGATAGAGTTTTGGTGGGTGAGGGGAAGGGGGTGCAGAACGATTGCTTGAACAGATCAAAACATCTAGTAGGATCATTGATCTCAAGTTGTTTGGCATGTGAACAACTTCACTAGGTTTATGTTATCTATACAAAGTAAAGGTTAGTGGTTATAAACCAGTAAAGAGTTTAAACTTTTAGGTCAGCTTGCATCTCAGTCCAATGAAGCACTCATGTTTAACTCCTCAAGAATCTTGATTTCGTTGATTTCTCTGCTCATCCAAGGTTTATTGGACTCATTGAGCCAAGATTTTTTATGCAATTTTGGTGTTGTTCTTCTGCTTCTATACCCATTTGTTGTGACAATATAGTTTTACTATATTTTGGGTACATACGTTAATTACAAGGTTCTTTTAATTTGTAATTAAAGATCAGTTACATTGTTGGATGGAATATATCTATATAATGAAGATATATTCAATTTACTTCTGAATCAAGATATTTTCAGTGAACAAATACACATAACAAACAGAAGGTAGGGGAAGAAGAGCATATAGATTTCTTGGAGAAAGTTCAGGAGGCTAGGGACCTTGATCTCTGAAATGGCTACCTTAAAAGACCTCTACTCTTAAGTTTCAAGAGTTGCACAAAATGGAGGAAATTATGACTGCAAGATGTGCTAGGGAGATTTCTTGTAGGTCGGGCTTAAGACAGGGCAATCCCCTTTCTCCTTTAATTTTTTTCCCTTGTTGCCCCATGAGATTTACTTCATGACTGCAAGGCTTAGGGACTTGGGTCTTATCTAGGCTTTGAGCTGTAGAAAAGACTACAATTTTGTTATTAATCTATCTTGCTGAGGAATTGCATGTGCTAATAGTTCCTATTCCAGCTACAATAAATACCTTCAGTGTAAAACAACCACATCAAATCCTGTTACAAAACAAATTTGTGATTCTTGGCAAATAAAAAAAATCCTGTCATAAAAAATTACAATTCTAATCAATCTAGATTCTCCATCTAATTTGGGTTGTTTTTCAATTTAGAATTCCAATAAAACAGCTATATCAAGGTTCTTTCCCAAATAATACCCTAACTAAATTAGAACCACAATATATAGAGGGTTTTCTTTGGATATCCCCTCAACTCAAATTATTTTATTTGGAGATTGCTGAAATAACAGTTTGTTTCTTCTTTCCAAACTGTCCAAAGAGTGTAGAAGATAGTTGTAATTTTGATGCATAAGAATGTTGATTGCTCATCCTTTGATTTGCACAAAGAGTTTGTCATATCTGAATAGATTGAGGAAGGAAATTGGACATATATTGCCATATAAAGTTCAAGAAAGAAAGAAAAGATGATTTATCTCCTCTTCAAAGACATGACACCCCTCAAGTTTTGCTCTCATAGCAATTTCAATATGACATGACACTCCCTCAAGTCCCATCTGACCCTGAAGAGGAAAGAAAATAATATTTCAATAACACACTTGTGGGCCAGATCAAATAAAAAAAAAGCTGTATGATATATAATAGGAACTGTAAGTAGAATTGTAAAATTAGTTCAAAGACAACTAGTTCAAAGGCAAGTATTGAACAATCTGAGCATAAAAACACATTGAATATCAAAGCAAAACTGATGAGACATAAATGATGCTTTCTGACATAGAATAATAATGCACAAATACGAACACACATGCAATGTTGCCCTGATGGAAAGAAAAACAACATATCTAGCAACAAAAAGTATGACAATCCAGTAGCATTAGCGGCATGTCAAAAATTAACACGTACAGAAAAAACCTTGCCATTAAAATCCACTACTGGGCCACAAGCCCAAAACACGATGTATATTGTCTTCAGACATTACAAACCCCTTTCTACCAAGATTATTAAATCAGTTCGCAATGTTGATAGTAGTGGACTACATAATGCAGGCAGACTGGTTTGTGAAAATGCAGAACCAATCAACTTAAGGAACCGGTGTGGAGCGTTAAGGGAATTAGTGTGTAATTCAATTAGGATAATGCATATAAAGCATGTGGGGCAATGTAACGCGACACTTCTATTGTGAAGCCAAACCCATGTCGAACACACCAACACTTGTGTCAACACTCATACTTCTTGGAGACTTGGACACTTTTCAAACATGTCCTCAATTGTATACTACATTTTTAAATTTAAGACACTTTTCACACATTTTGACAAATTTTGTGTGTGCATGCGTGTGTGCGTGCGTGTTTGAAAGGTTAAGGTATTCATTAATTGCCAAACTTTACAATACAAATCCTGATTAGAAGATGTAATTACACGCCTAAGCTTGAAGAGAGGGGAGAGGACCCTCACCGCGTTACCCTCACTTAGCTCAAATGTGCAACCATCAACTTCATAGGATTTGACACACAAATACAAGTTCTCCCTCACTCTCATACAAGCCAGGTATCCAAGTGCAAGTCTCATGCCTACCACTAATTACAGAAGGAGACCACACCCCTCAAAGAGATTATACCCCTCCTTCATTACATTATATCCCAATTCTGTAGAATATCAATGTGCACACGGTCATTTCCTTCATTCCATTTATATGATTGTACCAGTGTGTGTGTGTGTGCGAGCGCGTGCGTGTACCAGAGTTAAGCAAGGTAATCTTACCCCTAAGGACAGGAATCTGCATTACCATCCAGCGAGTCTCAATTAATCTTACTGATAAGATGAAACCAGTCCATCTTACACAGAGGTCAAGCCTTAAGAGGAAGGCCACGATATGGTGATGGGATGATTACCCAGGTGGGAGGTTGGAAATCAAATTCACCAGGAAGCTAATCATCCTCGGCTCTTAGGAAATTCAGAGAGCTTATGCTTACTAATCTCAAGTCATTAGCATATCTCAAAACATAACAGGATTCACTCTAGGATCATTGCTAGGCAATTCCTCAGCCAGATAGATTAATAACAAAATTGTAGTCTCTTCTACAGCTCAAAACCTAGATAAGACCCAAGTCCCTACGCCTTGCAGTCATGAAGTAAATCTCATGAAAAACAAGGGGGAAAAAATTAAAGGAGAAAGGGGATTGCCCTGTCTTAAGCCCGACCTACAAGAAATCTCCCTAGCACATCTTGCAGTCATAATTTCCTCCATTTTGTGCAACTCTTGAAACTTAAGAGTAGAGGTTTTTTAAGGTAGCCATTTCAGAGATTAAGGTCCCTAACCTCCTGAACTTTCTCCAAGGAATCTATATGCTCTTCCTCTCCTACATTCTGTTTGTTATGTGTATTTATTCACTGAAAATATCTTGATTCAGAAGTAAATTGAATATATCTTCATTATATAGATATATTCCATCCAACAATGTAACTGATCTTTAATTACAAATTAAAAGAACCCTGTAATTAACGTATGTACCCAAAATATAGTAAAACTATATTGTCACAACAAATGGGTATAGAAGCAGAAGAACAACACCAAAGTTGCATAAAAAATCTTGGCTCAATGAACCTTGGATGAGCAGAGAAATCAAGATTCTTGAGGAGTTAAACATGAGTGCTTCATTGAACTGAGATGCAAGCTGACCTAAAAGTTTAAACTCTTTACTGATTTATAACCACTAGCCTTTACTTTGTACAGATAACATAAACCTAGTGAAGTTGTTCACATGCTAAACAACTTGAGATCAATGATCCTACTAGATGTTTTGATCTGTTCAAGCAATCGTTTTGCATCCCCTTCCCCCCACCCACCAAAACTCTCTCACACACACCTCCTACTTCCCACCACCCCTCACTCAGCGTTCCATTAAAGAAGCAAGCAAAGTACAATATCTAGGTACAGAAGTAAAAGCCAGAAGTGCCCCCTCCCCATCTCTCAGTTCGAGCAATGTAGTTACAGTCTCAAAACATAAACATACAGTTTCTTATTTTAAAAGATGCAAAGAAAAATGAATTGATCTAAATATATTCTCCCATGTTGAAAGAAATATTAGGTAGAACATAGAAATAGAGTTAATACTCTTAAGTTGCACGTATGACTGAAGATAAGTTCATAGATAACTCCTAATTGAGGCATTATACCTAGTTTAACCATCATATGAGCTAAACAAATGAACAGAGAACAAAATACAGCAAAGAAAATGAGTAAATAAATGTCAAACCTTTCTATGTCTTCCAAATTAATCCATCATCCTGTTCTATACTAGAATCCCTGACTGAAAAGAAAATGAGAGTGAGATTAACCGAAGAAAAATTTGATTTTAAATGTAATAAAAAACAGATTTTTAGGATAATTCATTTACAGAATTCTGGCCCGCCTCGATCTTGGCGTCATTGTCACCAACAATTACTATCTCCTTTTTTTATCCCGATTGTACTGGCAGTGGCTCAGAAGTGCTGATTTCTTCTTCATTCCTCGAGGAGAATTGATTTAATAATTCATTCTACATGATTATATAAAATTAAGTCACTACTACTACTGACTAAGAATAAACAAATTAAGTTATTTACCAGACTAGAATTATACTATCATTTTCAGGAGTCCACCAGTCGGTGTAGATTGAATAGGTTAAGCTGGTGGCGGGCCAGATGGCAGTAAATTCTGTCTCTCTTCAAGTTCTCTGATCTTCATTAGTGATTTGCTCCACTTCAAACACAATAAACCGCATCCAGCAAGAAGAACAGTGAAAATGAAAGAAACCACTGCACCAAGAAGCAGCCACAGCCATGCATTGTTCCCATTCACGGTTGCTCCTCCCAAGCCTCCTGTCGATGAACAGGAGAGAGCAACTGTAATCTGGAGGACTGGCGACCAAGGAACGCGAGTTAGAGGGCCAAAAATCCTAAAGTAAAACATCGGTCCAAACTAATTAGAAAATTAAAATTAAAATTAAATTAAAATAATGAAAAGAATCAGGACCGTCGAAACCCTAATTAATTTCGTTTTCTCTTTCAATATCTCTTAAGGAGAAGAAGGATCAGGACGGTCGAAACCCTAATTAACCTCGTTTCTCACTTTCAATATCTATTAAAGAGAAAAAATCTGAACCGATAGATCAACACAGAACATAAAATTGAACCGTCAGATCGAGATCCATATGAAATTAAGTTTCGAGCAGGAGATTAGATTAGGATCAAAGATTAGATTAAAATCAAAAACTAAAGCAAGACAAATTGCTTGATTAGAAGAACAAGGGAAAAAAAAGAAGCACAAGAATCTCTACAACGCCAAGAACTCAGATCTGAACTGTCCTCCATCTCGATCGCGGATCAAGATCTCTATATCATGATCGCAATCGATTATCTGTGGAATTCTACACGATCGTGATCTAAACTCTAATCAACTTCGTTTCCCCTCTTTCAATCTCTGTCTCTCAAAATCAATTTGATCACAGAATCTTAATTCAAACCTTAGTCGGTTTCGAATCATACCTGCATTTGCCTCTAGCCATTCCTTCAACACCCATCAGCTGCAGAATGCTTGTCCCCTCCCTCTCTCTCTGGATGTGAGTCTCAGATTTCGAATTTTGAGAGGGAAAAATTTTATGCGATTTGAGTCGGTTGGAAGGCAGCCGGGTTGTGGTGACGGTCGGTGAATTTAAGGTAATTGTTACTTAACTGAGATAATTCTCGGATCATTCTTATAACGGTAGAGATAATTCTCGGATCATTCTAAAACAGTCTAGGACGAACCAGGGAGTTAGTTTATAGAGTCTCATTGAAGGGGATGTAACCTGGAAGATAAAGGTTGATTGTTGGTGCATTCAGGCCAATCAGGGAACTTAGGAGTTTTTTTTTTCTGAATTGTCTTCAAACTCCAGTCCGCAGATGCACATAATTTCTGCTAGAGTTGATAGTAGAAGTCTCCTATGAAATGGAGGGGTATTTGCAGATATCCAGGATTCAAATTGAGTAAGCATACTACATTATCTTAGTTTGAACTTAAAATTTTTTCTAGTTTGAACTTAAAATTTTTTCTAGTATTTACATTCCTTCAATGAGACTCCATAAACTGACTCCCTGGTTCGTACTAGACTGTTCTAGAATGATCCGAGAATTATCTCTACCGTTAAAAGAATAATCTGAGAATTATCTCAGTTAAGTAACAATTACCTTAAATTCACCGGCCGTCACCACAACCCGCCTCCCTTCCAACCGACTCAAATCGCCTATAAATACCCCTCTTCCCTAAAATTTTTCCCTCTCAAAATTCGAAATCTGAGAGACTCACATCCAGAGAGAGAGAGAGGGGATAAGCATTCTCCAGCTGATGGGTAATGAAATAATGGCTAGAGGCGAATGCAGGTATGATTCGAAACCGACTAAGGTTTGAATTAAGATTCTTTGATCAAATTGATTTTGAGAGACAGAGATTGAAAGAGGGAAAACGAAGTTGATTAGAGTTTAGATCACGATCGTGTAGAATTCCACAGATAATCGAGCGATCATGATATAGAGATCTTGATCCGCGATCGAGATGGAGGACAGTTCAGATCCGAGTTCTTGAGTTGTAGAGATTCTTTTGCTTTTTTTTTCTTGTTCTTCTAATCAAGCAATTTGTCTTGATCTAGTTTTTGATTTTAATCTAATCTTTGATCCTCATCTAATCTCCTGCTAGAACCTTAATTTCGTATGGATCTCGATCTGATGGTTCAATTTTATGTTCTGTGTCGATCTATTGGTTTAGATTTTTTTTCTCTTTAATAGATATTGAAAGTGAGAAACGAGGTTAATTAGGGTTTCAACCGTCCTGATCCTTATTCTCCTTAAGAGATATTGAAAGAGAAAATGAAATTAATTAGGGTTTCGACGATCCTGATTCTTTTCATTATTTTAATTTTAATTTTCTAATTAGTTTGGATCGATGTTTTACTTTAGGACTTTTGGCCCTCCAATTCGCGTTCCTTCTCAGTCGCCAGCCCTCCAGATTACAGTTGCTCTCGTCTGTTCATCGACAGGAGGCTTGGAGGAGGAGTAACCGTGAATGGGAACAATGCATGGTTGTGGCTGCTTCTTGGTGCAGTGGTTTCTTCCATTTTCACTGTTCTTCTTGCTAGATGCGGTTTCTTGTGTTTGAAGTGGAGCAAATCACTAGTGGAGATCAGAGAACTTGAAAAGAGACTGAATTTACTGCCATTGGTCCGCCACCTTTGTCACCTCAACCTATTCAATCTACACCGAATAATGCTGGTGGACTCCTGAAAATGACAGTATAATTCTAGTCTGATAAAAAACCTTTTTTTTGTTTATTCTTAGTCGGTAGGTAGTAGTGACTTAATTTTATATAATTTTATATAATCATATAGAATGAATTATCAAATCAATTCTCCTTGAGGAACGAAGAAGAAATCAGCACTTCTGAGCCACTGCCGTACAATTGGGGATAAAAAAAGAGGAGATAGTAATTGTTGGTGTCAATGACGCCAAGATCGAGGCTGGCCAGAATTCTGTAAATGAATTATCCTAAAAATCTATTTTTATTACATTTAAAACCAAATTTTCCGTCGGTTAATCTCTCTCTCACTCTCATTTTATTTCAGTCGGGGATTCCAGTCATTAACAGGATGATGAATTAATTTGGAAGACATAGAAAGGTTTGACATTTATTTACTCATTTTCTTTGCTGTATTTTGTTCTCTGTGCATTTGTTTAGCTCATATGATGGTTAAACTAGCTATAGTGCCTCAATTAGGAGTTATCTGTGAATTTATCTTCAGTCATGCGAGCAACTTAAGAGTATTAACTCTATTTCTAGGTTCTACCTAATATTTCTTTCAACATGGGAGAATATATTTAGATCAATTCATTTTTCTTTGCATCTTTAAAATAAGAAACTGTATTTATGTTTTGAGACTGTAACTGCATTGCTCGAACTGGGAGATGGGGAGGGGGCACGTCTGGCTTTTACTTCTGTACCTGGATATTATACTTTGCTTGCTTTTTTAATGGAACACTGAGTGAGAGGTGGTGGGAAATAGGGGGTGTGTGTGAGATAAAGTTTGGTGGGTGGGGGGAAGGGGGGTGCAGAACGATTGTTTGAACAGATCAAAACATCTAGTAGGATCATTGATCTCAAGTTGTTTGGCATGTGAACAACTTCACTAGGTTTATGTTATCTATAAATAGTAAAGGTTAGTGGTTATAAACCAATAAAGAGTTTAAACTTTTAGGTCAGCTTGCATATCAGTCCAATGAAGCACTCATGTTTAACTCCTCAAGAATCTTGATTTCGTTGATTTCTCTGCTCATCCAAGGTTCATTGGACTCATTGAGCCAAGATTTTTTATGCAATTTTGGTGTTGTTCTTCTGCTTCTATACCCATTTGTTGTGACAATATAGTTTTACTATATTTTGAGTACATACGTTAATTGCAAGGTTCTTTTAATTTGTAATTAAAGATCAGTTACATTATTGGATGGAATATATCTATATAATGAAGATATATTCAATTTACTTCTGAATCAAGATATTTTCAGTGAACAAATACACATAACAAATAGAAGGTAGGGGAAGAAGAGCATATAGATTCCTTGGAGAAAGTTCAGGAGGCTAGGGACCTTGATCTCTAAAATGGCTACCTTAAAAGACCTCTACTCTTAAGTTTCAAGAGTTGCACAAAATGGAGGAAATTATGACTGCAAGATGTGCTAGGGAGATTTCTTGTAAGCACACTAAAACACCTAAACTACACTGTACATACAAAATAATAATAGAGAAGGGAAAAGAGAGGACTCATATAATAATGTGGTGATTTTCGGCGTACCGACGAAGGCTCCGGTGGAGGCGTCGGGACCGCGGAGGGTGTCGTTGGATAGAGAATATCGCCGTGAAGGACGTGGGTGCGTTCGCGCTCGTCAACGGTGATCCACGGCAATCCACGGAGAGCCCGAAAATGCCATCCCACACAAGCATCCAAAATAGTCAAAATGTAATATGAAAGAACAAACAAAAGGTTAAAGAGTTAGATACAAAAATAAAAAAATGACCATCTACAAAGGATTAAAAAATACACTTTAAATAAAAAATGACAATTGCCTTTATCCACAAAAATAAAGTGCCAAACGCGAAAATACAATGGGTTTACCACCACCCATGATGCTAAAATTAAGTCTTTTCCGCAAATGTTTAACCACGGATGTCCACAATTTCACACTCGGATTTACAATTATCATACTATCAAGCTTGAAGAATTTAAATGCTAGATATATGAAACAATAATAAAATGGATAAAACATCGGACCAGAACTTAATTATCAGTGAACTAAAACCTCGTAAACGAATAAAAAATCATGCTTTTAACAATTAACACATGAAGAACATTGATACCAACACTATCATCTTTTAACCTTCCAGATTATATTTAGATACAAAATTCAAAACTAAATCAAATATAACAGAACAAAAGAAATGAACTTGATTATATACGAAGACAACAGCACATCGAGCATAGTCAGAAGAAAGAAAGTTGAGAGAGATCAGGGTTAGCTGGCCTACCCCATTGAATGGGATTGGATGGAGCTCGGCGGATCTCTGGCGAAATGGAGAGGGAGAGCAGCTCTCTAGGGTTAAGGGATGCGCTAGGGTTCGGGTTTAGATAAAAGGGTAATGGGTATGCTAAGGTTAATGGGTTTGGTTTGTGGGCTTGCTCAAGTGGGCTTGGGCCTAAATGAAAACAAAAATAAAAGGAAAAATATGTAGGAAATGAAAAAAGAGCTTAAGATAATGGGTTGATGCAGAATAGAAAAAGGAATAAGAAGAAAAGAGAGATGGGCTTGATCATCATATACATAAACACATTTAAGTAATAAAAATAATAATAATCATGTCAATAAAAATCATAGATGAAATGATAATAGTAATAACTACTACCAATAATAACCATTAATAATAAAGATTATATAGAAATAGTGATAGTAAATAATTAAAAATATTGATAGGAGATAAGGATAATAATATATAAAGCCAATGTTAATATCTAAAAAAAAATATTTTGTATATCTAATAATATTAATAAGTCGCAAATCAAGTTTATAAATAATAACGAAAAAAATCAGAGGAACCAAAGAAATGCTAGACAATTAAAATACAGTAGTAGGGGATATTACATCTTTCTCTAAGATCTTTCTCAGAGTGCATGTCTTTCCTTTTTAAATTGTGAAAACACACGCACACATGCGCGCACGGCGCACGTGAGCACACACACAGAGAGACATACACACGTGACACACCCGCACACACCCGCGCACGCGCACACACTTATAATTTTTTTTTTTTGAGGAATGTTTGTTTACTGATGTAATTAAAGCCCTTTTGTTGGTGTGGTTTTTTTTTTTTTGGTTTGTTGTTTGGGGTGGTGGAGAATTGAATTCTATAACATAGGCTCATGTCTTGTATTATTTGCTTAAGAAATACAGTAAATTAATTCACATTTAGAGCATTTCAAACTTTCTAATATGAAATCTTGAACAATTCTTAAAAAGAAACTATATATTATTAGAAATCATATCTTAAAAAACTAAAGGCTGTTACATTTACATCGCACAGATCCAGGAATTAATTCACATAAAGGTTCTTACTTTATGCATATTCGAAGAGCCGGGACCTCCGTCATATCAGTTTTCTCATTGGATGAGAAATGATGCTAATCAGGCCAGGAATTTGTGGATCTGGGGTTCTGATTCACTGAGGGTATTAGTTTTACAGTAGATAATGTAAGCTGTCAGCAATTTTGCATCACTTCAAAAGTTTCTGGAGACTGTTCGAAGAAATGCCTCAACCACTGAGAATTCTCCCTCTCAGTCTCAGTAAATAGCGTTCAAGTGGTAGTACTTGATATCCTGTGTAGAAGGTAAAAAGAAACGTAAAATCTCATCTTGAAGTTTGTCAGGTTGACCCCTATAAATCTTAAATGAGCATTATATGATGACTGGGCCTACGTTCTGTTGGTTGAGGATAGAAGCATTTTGTCGCAGCCGGCACATATAATACTGGAACTCACATTTGGTGGCTTTTCAAAGTACTGGAACTCACATTTGGTGGCTTTTCAAAGTATCTATAGTAGGAACATGCAAGATCAGATTAATTTTTTTTTTTTGGAACTTTTCCTTTTGTGGTTTGTGCATATGTAGCCCCAGATCCTCCTTTGTTGGAGGAGAGAGTACAGTAGAGGAGGTGAATTCATGCCAGGTGCTGTTGAAGATTGCCAAGGAGTCTACGACGAAAGGCAAAGGAACAGCGGGCAGGAAAAAGCAGCAGCAGCAGAAAAAGACAGAGGTCGGTCGACCGGTCCGGTCGACCGACGTGCACAACGTGCACAGGATTTGAGCGGTCGACCGGCCGGTCGACAGCAATACTCTGTCTGCAGAAGACAGAGCTCTCGGGTTGTTTCGGTCGACCGGACCGGTCGACCGTAAGAGGGAGTCGGTCGACCGGACCGGTCGACCGACAGTCGGGTCTAGGCTGAAAACTGCTGTTTCGGGAAGTTATGTATTTAAGCCCTAATTGTATTTTCTAGGGTTGTGTGCCTAGAGAAAAATAAGATGCGGACTCTCTTGTGTTCATAGAGATCCAGAGCTATTGTAATCATCTTCCTAATTGAAACTCTCTCCGTAGATTGCCCCGAGGACGTAGGCATTCAGGCCGAACCTCGTTAGATCTGTTGTTTGCGATTGGGTGATTCTCTTCTTGGTTGTGATTGATTTCATTGTGCTAGGAGATCTGAGGATTCTCTGTTGGTTTGTTGTTGTGATTTGTCTGCGCTCACAACAAGTGGTATCAGAGCTTCAGGCTACGCTTGAGATTCTGAGGATTCGAAGGGCTCCAGATCTGATCAGGTGGAGATCGTGTGTCGATCTCAGGTCAGAGGTATTGGTGTTCGAGGAGATCGTGTGTCGATCTCAGGAGGACGCAAGGAGGGCTTGTTGAATCAGTGTTTGGAGTAGATCCGGTGAGAAACTCGATCTAGGGTTTCAAGAGGCAGGTAAAAAATCTCATTTTTATCTGAGTAGAGATCTATCTTCAATTTGGTTATTCTTCCGCATAAATAGAGAATCAAAGGTAGATCTCAATGGCAGAAGAAACTACTTCCGTTAAAACAATGAATCACTCAAGGATTGAAGTTGTTAAGTTCAATGAAACTAATAATTTCGGGATGTGGAGGTGTGAGGTTATGGATGCATTGAATGCACAGAACCTCGAGGACACGCTCCTATTAGAGAAGAAGAAGACCACTACCACTGATGAAGAGTGGGCAAAGATGAACAGGTCGGCATGTGGGTTGATACGTTCATGCTTGTCACAAGACATCAAATATCTTGTACAACATGAGACGTCAGCTAAGAAACTGTGGAATACTCTTGAGAAGAAGTACCTGACAAAGAGTGTGGAGTCTAGGTTGCAGCTGAAGAGTAAACTGTATCAGTTCAGGATGCAGAAGGGAAGCACAGTAAACGAGCACATCAACCGATATACGAAGCTTCTTACAGACTTGCTGAATGTGGATGTCACTGTAAGTGAGGAAGACAAGTCAGTCATTCTCCTGAACTCACTCCCACCGGAGGAGTATGAGACATTCACTATGACATTCATAAATGGAAGGCAAACCTTAGTTTATGATGAAATATCGTCTGCACTGATGAGTTATGAGACAAGGAAGAATGAGAGACATTCTGGTCAGTCAAGTTCATCAGCGGAGGCTTTGGAAGTAAGAGGCAGGAGTTCATCAAGGAAAGGCAAGGAGGTGAGAGGAAGATCAAAGTCTAGGTCGGGCTTCAGGGATCTTAAGAAAAACCAGTGCATGAATGCAAAGAGATTGGGCACTGGAAGGTTGACTGTCCAAAGTACAAGGGGAAGAAGAAGGAATCAAAGTCTGAGGCAAATCTGGCAAGAGTGACAAAGGCTACAAGCGGTAAATCACAGGCAGATGGAGCAGATTCAGATTCTTCAGTGTTCTCTTTTTCAGTGACTACTCCTGTTGTAGGTTACTCGGGGGATAACGAGTGGATCCTGGACACAGGTGCTACATATCATGTATGCCCTAATCGAGATTGGTTTACCAGTCTTGAGAAGTTGGAGGGGTGTTCGGTCGTCATGGGCGATGATCATCCGTGCATCATGGAGGGTGTAGGCACTATTCCGATCAGGATGTTTGACGGGATGGTGAGGGAGCTGAAAGAAGTAAGATATGTACCTCAGCTGAAGAGGAACTTAATCTCAGTAGGAGCTTTGGAATCATTGGGCCTAGGAGTGACTATTAAGGAGGGAGTCCTTAAAATGACAAAGGGTTCGATGGTGGTGTTGAAGGCTGATCGCCGGAGTAACCTGTATTACTTGAGGGGTAGTACAGTGACAGGACAGGTGGCAGCTTCTACCAGTCAGAAGGAAGATCTAACCCGGCTATGGCACATGAGGCTGGGACATGCAGGGGAGAAATCGATGCAAGCTCTTGTGAGGAAAGGGCTGCTGAAGGGTGCAGAGACCTGCAAGTTGGATCTATGTGAACATTGCATCATCGGCAAGAAGACGAAGGTGAAGTTTGGCACAGCTTCACACTGCACCGAAGGTATTCTTGACTATGTTCACACGGATGTATGGGGACCTTCCAAGACTGCATCAATTGGAGGTAACCACTATTTTGTGTCGTTCATTGATGACTATTCTAGGCGATGTTGGGTGTACACCATGCGACACAAAAGTGAAGTCCTAGAAGTGTTTGTGAAGTGGAAGGCTAATCAGGAGAGAAGCACGGGAAGGAAGGTCAAGGTCCTCCGTTCTGACAACGGAGGAGAGTACAAATCAGATCCTTTCCTACAGCTATGTCTAGATGAGGGCATAGAGAGACACTTCACAGTAAGGGAAACTCCGCAGCAGAATGGGGTGGCTGAAAGAATGAACCGGACTTTGCTAGAGAAGGTTCGGTGCATGTTGTCAAATGCAGGATTGCCAAAGAAGTTTTGGGCTGAAGCTTTGGGATATGCATGCCATCTTGTGAACAGGTTGCCGTCGTCTGCAATAGGGGGAAGACTCCTCTTGAAGCTTAGTCAGGAAAAGCTGCTATGGACTATGATTTGCTACGGGTCTTCGGATGTCCAGCCTACTACCATGTCAAAGAAGACAAGTTGGATCCAAGAGTAAAGAAAGGGGTGTTCGTTGGCTTCAAGCGAGGAACTAAGGGGTTCAAGATTTGGGATCAACAGGACAACAAGTTCATACTCAGCAGGGATGTCACATTTGATGAGGCTTCGTTGATGAAGCCTACGGTCTCTCAGCAGGTGGAGACCAACAAGACCAAGGAGCTATTGCAGCAGGTGGAGAGTGATGCAAATCCACCATGTCTAGAGGATTCAGTGTCAGTGAGGATCATTCCTGAGGTGACACAGGGAGGTGATCAAGTTGCAGAAGAAGATGCTGAAGTTGTTGAAGAGGATCAGGAGCAGGTCATGGGTACTGTTCCAGATCCTACTGCAGTTGAAAGACCACGGAGGAATACTAGGAGACCAGGCTGGCTCACCACCGATATGGTTGTTTCATATGCACTTCCAGTTATTGAAGAGGCTATTCCATCTACCTTCAGAGAAGCTGAGATCAGTTCAGAAGCAGATATGTGGAAGGAGGCCATGAATGAAGAGATGCAATCTCTTTATAAGAACAACACATGGGAACTTACTAAGTTGCCCAAGGGGAAGAAGGCCATAGGGTGCAAGTGGGTATTTGCTAAGAAGCAAGGATCTCTTCAAGAAGATACAGTGCGCTACAAGGCAAGGTTGGTGGCTAAGGGCTACGCTCAGAGAGAAGGGATCGACTACAACGAGGTGTTCTCCCCAGTTGTTAAACACTCGTCTATTCGGATCCTATTGGCCTTGGTGGCGCAGAATGAGTTGGATCTTGACCAACTTGATGTGAAGACCGCCTTTCTCCACGGCGATCTTGAGGAGGAGATCTATATGACACAGCCCACAGGTTACAAAGCTGCAGGGAAGGAAGAGTGTAACACCCTGATCCCGGTGTACGTATCACCGTATCGGTACGCGATACGACGTACAAAAATTGATTTAACCTTCGTAGTAGTCCGATTGAGCTAGTTTCAATGTTAAAATCATTTTCTAATATTTTAGATTTTTCAAGATTTTCTGAAATTTCTGGATTATTTTGGAAAATCTCTGGAGTCGGTGTCGACCGATACCGATAATAGGCTTTACGATTTTATTTCACTAATGGAGTTGTATTTTGAGAACCGGCTTTCACCATGTGCCTTAGAATCATGTTTTCTACGTTTGGTATTTTTGGGAAGTTTTCTGAATTTATCAAAAATCCGGCCAAACCGGTGTCGCCCGTATTGGCGAGACACTCCGAGATTTTTAATTTGCAAACCAAATCGAGTTTTTGCAAACCATCTTCATATTACGTCTCAGAATAATATTCTCTATTTTCTGTAATTTTTGGGCACCGTTCGGGATAAGTCGAATTTTAGGCCGAATTAAATAATATTATTTAATAATTAAAAACCCTTTTTCTTTTCTTTTCTTTTTCTTTCTTCTTCTCCAATTCTCCAGAGAACTCCATCTCCACCGCCTCCCTGTAGACAACCGACCTATCTCTCTCTTCCCTATTTTTTTTAAAATTTCCCCCTCCTCTCTCTCCCTCTTTAATTCATACTCTTTTTCTCTCTCCCAAACTCTCTCTCTCTCTAATTAGCCCTAATCACCTCTCCCCCTTTCTAAACTCCCTTCCCCTCTCTGTTCCACGGCCAAGGGGCGCCGCCAGCCAAGGGGCGTCACCCCCTTTTTTCTTCTTTTCCCTTTTCTTTCTTCTTTTCTCCTCCTGCTGCTTCTTCTCCTTCTTCTTCTTTTGATGCTGCTCCTTTCTCTCTCTCTCTCTCTCACTCTCTCTCTCTCTCTCTGTAGGCCGAACCCACCGCCGGCGGCCAGGCCCGCCGCCGGCGGGCTCCTCCGCCGCCGGCCAGCAATGCTGGCCGGCCATGGCTGCGTAGCAGCAGCAGCAGCCCCTTTGCTGCTGCTGCTGTTGATGAGAGGGTGAGAGTGTGTGGTGTGTGTGTGTGTGTGTGTTGTGGTGTATGTGTGGTGTTGTGTGTTTTGTGTGAGTGTGGTGGTGTGTGTTTTGTGTGTGTGTTGTGTGTGAGTGTAGTGGTGTGTGTATGGTGGTGTGAGTGCTGCTGTGTGTGTGTGAGTGAGTGTGTGTGTGTGAGAGAGTGAGTGGGTGTGAGTGTGCTGTATGTGTGTGTCTGTGTGTGTGTGTCTGTGTGTGTGACTGAGTGTGTGTGTGTGTGTTGAGTGTGTGCGTGTGTGTTGGGTTCTAGTTCACACCCGAACCCACTATAACCCGTTTGAGTGATTGGAAACCCATTACCCAATAAGCCTACCCACTAACCCGCTTCCACTTACGTCATCGGGTTTGGGTATTGGATCCAAACCCGACCCGTTATGAGCCCAAACCCGCATCCAAACCCATTACAGGTAATTTGTACAGAAAACCTCCTTGTACTTTTCAATATTTGCATTTAATATGTTATTTACATAATTAATCCTTTTGTATTATTTTCGTATTCGGGCGATATCTGGAGCATCCGGACTCCGATTCGGGCGATTCTGGATCCGTTGCGATCGTGGAAAAGAGAGCTACCTCCTCATGACCAGCTTGTGAGTGTTTTTCTTTTCTAAATTATATTTTACCATGTTTAGTGAAATTGATTGATAGATCTTGATTAGGGATAAAAGACGGTAACTATTAATTATTAACTAGTAATTATTGGACACTCATTGAATAGGAATAACCACTACTATTGTACTAGTGATGTAATAATAATAAACACTGCCATAGACAACTCGGACACAGATATCATGACTGTACCGCCACTGACCCACGAACCACTAGGTCACCATGTTAGTGGATACGATCACTTCATGTAATAGCTCACAGTTAAATAACTATCGTCACATGTATACTGATTCACGATACTTGACGACACTACACTGTCACTAGACATGACTGCTAGACACCATTAGTACATGCACTGATATCCTCCTTACACGGATACCGTAGTTCACTGGATATGGTATGCTACACTGACCACTATTATTACCACTATCACATATAGATATGACACGGATTCTTGCACACATATAACTTCCACTAGTAAACAGATAGATCAATGCACGGACTACCGCATTTCATATTATGTCATGTCTACATATTACTGTTACACCTGCATGTCATGTTACATATTACTGTTACACCTGCATGTCATGTTTACATAGTCCTGTTACACGTGCATGTCATGTTGACCTATCACTGTTACACATGCATGTCATACTTCCCTGTGACACATGCTTATATGGTTTCTCTATATTCTTGTCATATGGATCACCATGCATATTACATGTATTATTATTCCATGTTCCCGTATTCATGTTATATGATTGATTCCTGTTACAATGATATGGATATTTTCGATACTGGACATGAGAGCTGTTGATATGCTATATGTGGACTTCCACATCTATTGTTCATGTTTCCCGTTAGATTGTTCATGTTATATTGTTCCCGTTCTCGTTATATTGTTCTATGCTATCAACAGAACTCTGGTCCAGTTATCATGTTACCCGTATCATGTACTATATCTGTTCTTGTTACATCGTATACTTGACATATCAGATCATAATGATAACTTGGGTATGGGGGAGACTTGACGGTTGATTAGATCTTATCGGGTGATGTACTGGATCCATATTGTTTTCCCACTGCAGGGGACGGTAGTGCTACTACCAATTGCTCCATGAGCTCTTGTTACTTGATTCATGCTCCCCTCTTAGCGGAGGGCCCTGGTCCTGGCAGCCAGGGGCTTATTTAAGGCCGTGATCCCGGGTATGCACGGGATACATCCACCCGATAAGAACTCCTCGACCATGGGTTTCCAATTAACATAATAAAACAGTATACACAATAGTGACGTCGGGAACACTTGTTATTTGGTTACTCTCTCGTCTGGATAATGGTACCCGTAGGCCATGTCCGGATGTGTTCGACTGGAGTGCGGGCTCCAGTATGAACTGCCAGTGGTATGGGACACTGGAAGAGAGTAATTAAAATACCAGGTGGTACTGATTTCTACTATTGTATCAATCACATGACTTGCCTCAGACATGTATGCTATTGTTGTACATGACTTTGACATAACTTGCCCGATACATGTTTAGATCATTTACACTGTATGTAGTGGCATACTATGCATGTTCTGCATTGCATATATTTTATTGTTACAGACATATGCTCATCTGCATGTTCACCTCTATCACGCCACCACGACCATGTTCATGTCTATCACGTCACCACTAGATAATCTTATTTATTATATATTATATAAACTGGACACGACTATAGATATGACCAGAGGATAACCGGTTAGGTGGTGATGGTATTAAAAGACGACATGTCTGCATATTTCACTGCTTATACGTTTATATATTTCTATCGCTTATGATATGCTTATTATATGGTAGACACCATCATGTATCTATAGTAGTATCGTGCTTGTATTACTATGTATATATTACTGCTTCCTTCATTTTACCACTCACTAGGTCGCTTTCTGACGACCCTGGGTTTGCGTGCCCAGATTGGAGATCCGCATACCGAGAGCACCTTGGAGTCACATAGGAGATTCCTCGTCGAGACCCTACATAGGTATCCTTATGATTTATTTCTATTATTCAGTTGTCTCCCTTTTTCATATCTGTTATGATCACTGACCTCTTTCTGCAAGTATTCTTGTACTTATTTCATGCTGGGACCCATGTCTATATGGAGGGTATGTATTGTACTGAGGCTTAACGTACGCGTGAGCGTGTATTCACCTCGCGTATGTACGTCGCCATAACGTCCCCGTACCTACGGGATCGGGGCGTTACAAAGAGTTGGTATGCAAGCTGAAGAAATCGTTGTACGGTTTGAAGCAGTCTCCTAGACAGTGGTACAAGCGATTTGACAGCTTCATCAGGAAGAAGAAGTACACAAGAAGCCATTTCGATCCATGTGTGTACTACAACAAACTACCATCAGGTGAATATATCTATCTACTTCTTTATGTAGATGATATGTTGATTGCTTCTAGGTCAAGATCTGCTATTGATTCTCTGAAGAAGATGTTGTCGTCAGAGTTTGAGATGAAGGACCTGGGGGAAGCAAGGAAAGTATTGGGCATGGAGATCACAAGAGACAGAAAAGCTGGCAGAATAAGTTTGACTCAGAAGGGCTATCTGGAGAAGGTACTGCAGAGGTTTAATATCGGGAAAGATACTAAGACTGTTAGTATACCAATGGCGCCACACTTCAAATTGTCAGCGAAGATGTCTCCAAAGAGTGTTCAAGAGCGTGAACATATGTCTCATGTTTCATATGTCAATGCGGTGGGTAGCTTGATGTATGCAATGGTGTGTACGAGGCCAGATATTTCACAGGCAGTCTCCATGGTGAGTAGATACATGCATGATCCTGGACAGGGTCATTGGGAAGCTGTGAAATGGATTCTGAGGTACATCAAGGGAACTGTTGATGTAGGCCTAGTGTTCGAGAAGGACGACACCGGAAAGCAAGAGTGCATAGGGTATGTGGATTCAGACTATGCAGGTGACCTTGACAAACACCGGTCGACGACGGGATATGTCTTCACATTCTCGCAGGCACCGGTGAGTTGGCGCTCCACACTTCAGTCTACCGTCGCTTTGTCGACCACAGAGGCTGAATATATGGCTATGACAGAGGCCATGAAGGAGGCAATTTGGCTTCAGGGGTTGCTCGATGACTTGGGAGTGGAACAGGAGATCTTGAAGATAAACTATGACAGCATGAGTGCCATTTATTTGGCAAGGAACCAAGTCTACCATGCAAGGACGAAGCACATCGATGTCAGGTATCACTTTGTTCGGGAGATTCTGGAAGAAGGTGACATTGACTTGTTGAAGATTCACACTTCAGAGAATCTGGCCGATATGCTTACAAAGGTGGTGTCGGGAGTAAAGTTTGCTCACTGCAAAGACTTGCTCCAGATCCTTCAGGTGAATTGAGCTTACTGAAGCTCATGAAGATGAACTACGGATGGCTTGATCCCTTGGGCAAGGGGTACGTAGGCAACCAGATTGGTGCAGTCGCTGTCGAGTCGATGTTCGGCTCAGATTTGAAAATCTTCACCGAGGTGCAGAATTGTTGGAGGAGAGAGTACAGTAGAGGAGGTGAATTCATGCCAGGTGCTGTTGAAGATTGCCAAGGAGTCTACGACGAAAGGCAAAGGAACAGCGGGCAGGAAAAAGCAGCAGCAGCAGAAAAAGACAGAGGTCGGTCGACCGGTCCGGTCGACCGACGTGCACAACGTGCACAGGATTTGAGCGGTCGACCGGCCGGTCGACCGCAATACTCTGTCTGCAGAAGACAGAGCTCTCGGGTTGTTTCGGTCGACCGGACCGGTCGACCGTAAGAGGGAGTCGGTCGACCGGACCGGTCGACCGACAGTCGGGTCTAGGCTGAAAACTGCTGTTTCGGGAAGTTATGTATTTAAGCCCTAATTGTATTTTCTAGGGTTGTGTGCCTAGAGAAAAATAAGCTGCGGACTCTCTTGTGTTCATAGAGATCCAGAGCTATTGTAATCATCTTCCTAATTGAAACTCTCTCCGTAGATTGCCCCGAGGACGTAGGCATTCAGGCCGAACCTCGTTAGATCTGTTGTTTGCGATTGGGTGATTCTCTTCTTGGTTGTGATTGATTTCATTGTGCTAGGAGATCTGAGGATTCTCTGTTGGTTTGTTGTTGTGATTTGTCTGCGCTCACAACATCCTTCAGTGTCATAATTCTGGCGGGAATAGTTGTATTATTATTGGGCTTTTTGTTGATTTGGTTCAATCATTGTCCCAAACATAATCAGCGGATTATCATATATTACTATGACTCGATGACACCTGAAGACGTAATTGCCACATATTTATTCAATGAAGACACATGTTTACCTGGTAATACAATATGACCATAAGCTCTTGGGATGCTTCTTCCTCTAAGCAGCGGTTCTCTTTTTGCTCCAGTAACTAACCCCACTGCCTTCGCGGGGCTTGTTCCTTTAGTTATGGGTGGTACTGGTCCTTATTTTTTTTTATTTAATTTTTTGACTTGAGCAGTGCTGGTCTCAAGTGTTCATTGAGTAATCCTTTGACAGGTAGATGAAAAGACAAACCAAATTGATCTCGTCTCCTTAGAAAATGTCATTAATTGGAACTGCTTGTAATCTGGTTTATTTCCATGAACACTGTAGAAATTGCACTTAATTGTGACATCAAGCAAATAACATTCTCTTGGTTTCTTTTCCTCAAAAGTAGCTGATTTTGGCTTTGTTAAACTGATCGCCAAGGCTTGAGCAAAGTTCTAACTACAATCAGAGGAAGCGAGGGTACCTTGCTCCTGCATGAATTTACATCTGGCTATTACAGCCACGGCTGATGTCAGTAGCTGTGGGATGATGTTATTTGAGATATTTCAGGCAGGAGGAATGCGGAACAGATTGAAGATGCCTCCTATCCCAAGATGGTTTCAAATACTTGCAAATGACCTGGGGACGGCAGTTTTCTTCTCAGAGTCATCTTGCAAACATGGTTTCAAGACTCAAAACAGTTCTTCTCAAACTAAAAGTGTGCCTTCTATGTGTTCTAAAGATTAAAGGGTTTGGAGTGTGTATGCAGCAAAATTCCAACTGGGTAAGCCCACAATGTTATACATTTAAATTAGAAGTAAAAGGTCCAGACCATGTCTTAGCTATTGGTTTATAAATGGTAAGATGTTAAATTGTTGCTCTAAATATCTCTACACTGATCATTTAATATGTCATTACTTCTGTGAAAAACTTGCCCGTTTTATAGGCTTCAGCTTTCTATTGCATATACTCTACTAATACTCGCTTCTGCAGTCCTTAAAACTCGTATGACAATGCAACGCTGATCATAATTTACTGTTATTTGTTTCAAAGTTCAACTTTACTATTAATAGACCAAACATAGATCAGTAGTCACTAGCTTAACTGCTTGCTATCGGATATTTTAATATGGTGCTACTTCTATTATCAGTGTAGCAATTTCTTTTCCACATTATTGTTATTTATCTGAGAAAGCACTTGGCAGTTAAAAATAGTTCTGAATACAAATGAGCGGCTCTCATGATGGGAAATGATGTCCCTTGGATTCCTTAAATTTGTTTGTGGCATATCTTTATCCTTGGGGTTTCCATAGATATTTTTTCTTGCACTCCAAGTTCTTGAAATTTGTTGGTGACACACTTCATTTTCAGTTATCATTGTGTCCTGTATCCAAACTTGAAGCCTATATTTTAACAGGAAAAGATAAGCTTTTAGGTTGGAAGAAGTTTAAACTAGGACTGATTCCTTGATGTAATTGGTTGAAAGATTTCCTGTCCACACAAACTTTTGCAAATACAGCAGTGCTAGTCGCGGTGTAGTATGTGTATCATGAAATACATAAATGTTTAAAGCATAGTTACTATGTCAAATTAGACACAGAATCTACTGAATACAAATTATCTGGCTCAGTATTAACACCAGTGATAATAGTTGCTACAGTTTGCAGCTTTTTAGCTTTATTTTTACCAAATAGATTTAGTTTAAATACTATTTGTTTGAATTAATTTTTTTATAAGATTATGGAGAAGAAAGAAATGATCCTTGAGCTGATTGAGTCATAATATCTTGACTCTTAAAGAATCTGGAACTACATGTTGGATGCGTAGGTCAATATACAGAGAAATGGATGTGATCCCTAATGGGCAACCCCGTCGGCGCTTGAGTCCAAACTTATTTAGTCACCTAGCTATCATGTTCTCTTTCCAATATGGGACTAAATGTCAATTTCATTCCTTTTTAATATCAAATCCACTTGAACCTAACTAGAAGTGAGACATTCCGGCAGAAACTTTTGCTGGATTTTGTACAGCTAATATCTGCTTCTATTAGGGAAGATGAGGAATGCGCTTCCAGTTCAGATATCCATCTCTGGTAGAGAATAAGGGGTACTACTCTACTAATGTTTTTTTCCTCTGATTTCAGATTGAACCCTTGTGAAGTTTCTGCTAATTGTTTTTCAGTGGGATTTGATGAGATTGTTGGAATTGTAAGGGTCAGCATTTGGAAAGATTATTGATAACTTAGAATCTATGCGAATCGCCTCCGTACCCTAATGCTTAATTGGCTTCTTGGGTTACTGTGCTTAGTGGGATTGTTCCTTTGGACTCCAAATCGTACAAGGGGTCTGAAAAAATTATGCTCCTGATGCTGTCAGATCCTTTGGGTGGCTTGCAATACTAACAAGGTTCTGAGAACCGCTCAAATGGAAATGGATGAGAGATGCTACGTTTTCTATGTGATAATTAGTGTATTGAGCTGCTCAGCGGCATTCGTGAAAACTCCTTTAAAGCTGAAGAGGTCAGGTGCCGGTTAGACTTATTATGTTTTAAAGTCTAATTTAATTTGAGTTTAATCAAGTCAATTGGATATTTGCATCCGCTCACTTAAGCTATGTTGTTTGACCTAATAAAAAATTGATCAAGCTTAAATGGTTTGAGTCTAGACACGTTTTCAATTACAGTGTATTTAAATTAAAATGTGGGACTCATCTACACGTGAGGAAGTATGGATCAAGATTTCAGACCTAGATGAGTTGAACTTGATGCTATATATATCATGAGTAGGTTTCCCTCTCTATCAAAATGATCTAATCTCTCTGGAGGCCTCTCATCTCCTCTAAAGAGCAGGAAGAGAACTTGATGGCGGGAGAGAATAATCCTCTCCCTCAACTCCAGTGTACTCGAGATCATGCAACCTTCGACATCCCTTTTCGTGATGGAATAGGTATGCTTAAAACCCTCATTCCCTTTGATCATAATAAAGAGGCTATGCATGAATGAGATCTTGTGTGGAATAAAATTAAATCCAACAATTGGTATCAGAGCCATCACTTATCGGATCATCGGGATTTACAGAAATTTCGATCTCGATCTATAAATATTATGAATAATATCTCCTTTGATTCAATAAATATTTTGCGTCTTACACGTTGAATCGAAAATTAAAAAGGATGTTTTTTTTATTGAATTTTACGTGTGTGTATAAAATATTTGAAAATTTATAAGTGTATTAATTTACTACTTAAAATTTTCTGAAAAAAAGTTCTCTGTGGCAGGACGCATGCATGCGCCCTGAATTTTAAAAAAAAAAAAAACTATTGTATACATGTTGTGCTGCATGCATGCTTGCTGCGCAGCATGCATGCAGGCTGCCCGCACACCACTGTGCGTGGGGGCAGCGAGACCCAACCGCCCACGCACAACCGCGTGGGCAGCGTGGATCCGTGGTAACGGGAATTATTTTAAAAAAAAAAGGTTTATTTGATTTTGGGTTTTCCTAATTAAGCGGGATTATGTTTATTTGATTTTGGGTTTTCCTAATTAAGGGAGATTATGAGATTAGAAAGGACTAGAAAATTTAGAGATATAATTTTAATTTAATAAGGTAACTATTCTTAATTAATCTCATATAAAGTTTAAATTTAAATTGTTGAGACTGATTTGGATTTTAGGGTTGAGATAGAATTCTAGTTAGGGGTGAGCAGAGTTCGGTTATAACCGAAATAACCGACCAAAAATCGAAACCCGAACCCGAACCCGAACCGAACCGAATCGTTCTAGTTCGGTTCGGTTTCGGTTTTGTGTTTCAAAAACCGACTCGACCGAACCGAACCGAATCGTTCTAGTTCGGTTCGGTTTCGGTTTTGTGTTTCAAAAACCGAACTCGACCGAACCGAACCGAATCTCTCACCCTATATATCACCCCACCCAAATTCAATTTAATGAATCATGTTGTTCATAACAAAAAATGGTGAAAATTTATCTCATTACTTCTAACAATACCATCTTTTTTATGTTGAATATGTGAAAGTTATGTTAAGTACGCCATCACAATTAAGAATAATATTTATATTAATATAGTTCTTTTTTTTTATTCTTGCAATTAAAAGTTAGTAATAATTATGTGAGTTTTAATATAAGAGCCAAATATAACGTAAAAGTTTTAAAATATGAAACTTTTAATTCACATTAAGGTTAGCGTCTTTTTCTTATTTCTAATTTGGGTATTGAATATTTGAGATTAGAATATTAAAGGATGATAATATAATGGTGATAAAAAATGTAAGAAATGATGAAAAATATTGGCCTAACCGAAAAAACCGAAAAACCGAACCGAACCGAGTCAGGTTCGGTTCGGTTGCTAAGTCTAATCGGTTCGGTTCGGTTTTGCAAAAATTAGCAAAAACCGAACCAAACCGACCGATGCTCACCCCTAATTCTAGTCTAGGTAAATTTGGAATAGAATTCTAATCAAATAAATAAACTTAATCCTAATTAATCTCACATTAAATTTATTGAGTTTTATCCAGTTCATTAAATTCGACCTATTAAGAAACTCATAACTTAACCATTGCGGATCGAGCTGATCCAGACTCGATAAGCACTACACACCCGTTTTGACAATGAAACTTCAATTAGCCGTTACGGGCTCATCTGATCTCTGTTTTGGGCATATAAACATTCGTTTCGAAGATCTTGATGAGCACTATAGTATTACAGGACTATAAATGACAAAACAATAGTTAGTTGACATAAAGTAAGCATTGAAGTGTTTGTTTACTATAGTTTTATGTATCTTTATATGCTTCCACTTCATCAATATTATATTACTTTTATTGTTCTAGCACGATGAATATTGATGATTTCTACAGTTTGTAACACACAGATTAAAATATATACATGTTCAAAATTAAAGAATTTATAAAAGAGCTTATTTAATTGCGTATATAGTTCATGCGGGCAATAGCCGGCTCAAAGTAAGACTATTGTTTGGCCAAATTATGTACGACGTTGGATACTTGATGCGGGTAATGCAAGTGGAAAAATCTTTGTGTGTGGTGATCAACCCAAAAGAAACTTGTCACACTATAGGCCCATATTGTATTACCATCATCAACTTGTCCGATGGCGGAATAAGAATCCAAATGCATAGATTTGTGTGGCCAATGCATGTGACAATTGGCCCAAAGAAAAGTTATCATTATGGCCGGTGTTGGCCCAATGGCCTTCCACTCTAGTTTTGATGATGATCAACACTCATGTAGTTATGTTTACTAATATTCTTGTGTTTCTAGTTTCAGATCATTAACAGGATATTAGGTTGGTGATTAGCTTCAACAAGATGATTAGAAGCTATTCATGATGATTCCGGTGCCAAAGCTTAAAGATCATACCTTTGCACTTGGAGAATCACGGAGTTTTGGAGCAAGTCTACTTGAAGATGAAGATCGTCAAGAAGACTTAGGTATCTAGTTTAGAGTTTGTGTTTTAGATCCATATTTGTAAAGCTTAGTTTAGTTGATATACTCAAGTGCACAAATCACACACGTTTTATGATTGAGTTTTGGTTTTCATGAATAGTTTATCAAAACAAGTTTAAATTGATATATGTATAGTTGCTTCATTCTATACATGCATGCTTAATTTTTTTTAAACAAACTTATTTTGACTATCCTATTCATGTTTTGGAAAAATCAAGTTTGATAAAAATACAAGTTTTGTTTTTGATAAAATTGGCAAGACACAAAAATGAATTGATATGATTGATATATGTCTTGAAATTTTTATCACAAGTTTGGTTATCAAAGTAAAATGATAAAACAAGTTTTAGAAAAACATATTTTTAGAAAACAGTTTTTATTGTGATTAAAACTATTTTTTAGATTTACTGTGATTTTATGGGATTTTTATTGAGTGAAAAGACCTATTTTCAAATCCCGTATCTGTGCAGAACTGGGGACTGGCTGTCAGGCCAAGTCGGTCGACCGGACCGGTCGACCGCACCATAGGCCGGTCGACCGGGACGGTCGACCGACGTGCACAAGTCTGTGCACGTTTTGGAGTCTCTGGGACGGTCGACTGGGCCGGTCGACCGAGATGAGAGTTCTGCTCTCAGGATGTTTCGGTCGACCGGGCCGGTCGACCGCTTTTGCCCAACGGTCACATTTTTGACCGTTGGCGGTCGACCGGGCCGGTCGACCGATGCCTGTCAGAGCTGCCAGCTCAGCCTAACGGCTAGTTTTGTATAGGGGCTATATAAACCCATCTCTTTGGGGATTTTGGCCAAGTTTTTTAAGGAGAAAAATTTCTGGTTTCTAGAGGTTTTAAAACAAGTTTTCAAAAGTGTTTGGGGCTTTAATTCTTCAATCTTTATTGTTTTAGGTTTTTGAAAAAATCAAAGAAAAGAATATTTTGGGAGATTTGTCTTGGTTTTCATTCTATATCTTTTGGAAGGATTTTCCCAAGTGATTTTCTTTGTTGCTAGTTTTCCAAACACCTAGTTTTCCACACTTGAGCTATCTTCTATCCTAAACTATTAGGATTTTTGTTTTGTGGAAAAAGAAAGAAAAAGGAAAGAGGTTTGTGGTTGAAATATACCACTTGTTGTGAACCCTTGATTTCTTGAGTTGCTCCCTCTTTGGTAGAGGTGGAGATTGTTGTATTGGGTTGTTGTTTGGATCCCTCTTAGGTAGAGGTGATAGTGTTTGGTTGTGAGCCTCTTCGGTAGAGGTGTGTGGATTGGTTGTTGTATTGGCTACGGGCCTAACCCTCGATTGTGAGGAGGTTGTTGCTTGAGAGAGGAGTTTGGTACTCCTAGAGCTGTAAGAAATCCTCTTCGGTAGAGGTTCCCTCGGTGGGAGTTGAGATAGTGAAAATCCTACACGGTGGTGTAGGCGGGGATGTAGAGCAAGGTGCTCGAACCTCGAAACAAATCTTGGTGTTTGCGTTGTGATCCATTGTCTCTCTAACTCTCTCTCTTTATTATTGTGCAAAGCATCATAATTCATATTGCCATATCATATATTGCTTGTGTTGTGCCTTACATCTCTTATTGCTATATCCTTGATTGCTTGGCTTGATTGTGTGTGCACATTGCTTGAATTGCTTGTGTGTTTGTGCATCACCTATACTCATCCAACAAGAGCTTCACATAGCGCCTCAACCCATATCTAGGGGAATCAAGAGGAGTTAGTCCAGAGCCTCGCAAGGGGAATTCGGCTACACTTGGTGGATTGTATTAAGTGTGTTGCAACATTTGCATTAGCTTCCGCATTTAGCGCACTTAGTTTGCATTTAGTTTATTAGATTAGCACTTACACCTATTCACCCCCCTCTAGGTGTTTTTCAGTCATTACATATATTATATGGTTGATATAGATAACTTAAATTGTGAGACTAATCCTATAAAGGGACAGTCAACCTAAAGGAAGGTTGTTCTCTTTCATAGGACCTAGACTTTAGGGTATCTATATTGGGTCAGTACAGTGTTGGCATATAGAGACATAACTTGTTCTGAAAGTTTGGCCGGCAGCTCTATTGGTTAAACTGGTTGCATTTTCTGAAATTCATTTTTTTTATACCTATTACATTAGAATTTTGTTAAATGCAATTTTATGCTAAATTGATGAGAAATTGTACACTTATGTAGTCTAAATCGAATGATACAAACTTTAAGTGGCAAGACAATGTAAAAGATTGTTTTTGAATTCATGAACCTAGGCTACACCTTAAGGACTAATGGACCTCTACTATCACTAAAAAAGTTCAGTAAAGAAAAGGCCAATTATGATAAGTGGGAGAGATCTTATAGAATGTGTCTAATGATCATAAATCACACTATTCTTATAACTATTAAGGGTTTTATGCCTAATAAAGTCAGTGCTAAGATTTTTTCAGTTGAAGTAGCCGACCGGTTTATTAAATCGGATAAAGTTGGGCCAGCACGCATCTTAGCAAGCTGATAAATATGCGCTACAATGGGAAAAAAACATAAGGGAGTATATTATGAAAATGTTCAATTTGTTTCTAAACTAAAACCACTGAAATTGAAACTCTCTGAAGAGATTCTAGTGCACTTTATTCTAATCTCTTTTCTTATAAAGCATAACCCTTTTTTCAAGATTATTTATAATACTTAAAGGGAAAAGTGGAGTTTCATTAAGCTCATCAGTCACTATGTCTGAAAAGAGGAGATTGAAACAAAAAAAAAGACTGAAAGTGCTCACTTAGCATGTAGGGTAATACTTCTAATAAGAAAAGGAAAATTATAATTAAAGGGAGGAATATAAAACCACTATAGTTGTTGATCTTAAGTGGCAAAAGTGTAGGAGAAGAAGCCTAAGATCATTGCATGCTTCTTCTGCAAGAAAGTAAGCCACCTCAAGTAGGATTACATAAAGTATTAGAAATGCCTATTTAGCGGATATATCTCATATTTATATTGTTCTGAAATTAATTTAGCTTTAGTGTCACTTCATACATGGTGGATAGATAATTCATATAAGCAATTCAATGCGAAACTTTCAAACCTAAAGGAAGTCCAGCCCAGCTGAGCGATACTTATGCATAGGTGATGAAATAAAGTTACAGTTGAAGCTACATGAGTTTGTAGCCTTAGATTAGATTCTATTTTTTTATTTTAGATTTAGATGAGACTTTATATGTACCGTCATTTTTGACGAAATCGTATTTCTATTTTATTGTTAGACAGATTTGGTTTTACTGTCACTCTTGGTAATGAAATGATTAGTCGACTTTTCAAATCTAAAGTTATTGGTACTAGAATTCTGATTGATGGTTATATAAATTGAAATTTCATACTTCATATCCTGAATCTTTATATGTGAATAGCCTACGCACTAAGCGAACATTAAGTAAAAAATATTAGAAAGTTTGGTGCTAGACGGAGTTCAGATGTCTTGGATTTGGTGTATACAGACATTTGTGGTACATTCCCTACAGCTTCTTGGAATGGTCATGAATATTTCATCACTTTTATAGACAATCACTCTCGTTATGAGTACCTATACTTGTTACATGAGAACTCCCAATCACTGGATATGTTTAAAATCTATAGAGCTAAAGTTAAAAATCAACTAAATAGAAAAATTAAAGCTGTTAGATCGGATCGTGATGGTGAGTACTATGACAGATACGACGGATCAGATAGATGTCCATAACTATTTGTCAATTTCTGAAAGAGTGTGACATTGTCGCTTAGTGCACCATGCCAGGAACACCTTGTCAAAATGGTATTGCTGAGAGATAAAATCACACACTAAAGGATATAGTTAGGAGTCTGATAGCTCACACTACTCTACCAGAGTCATTATAGAGTAAAGCCTTAAAGATAGTTGTCACCTCCTTAATAGAGTACCTAGCAAAACAGTAATTAAAACCCCATATGAGTTATGGATTGAGAAATCTCCTAGTATTGGGCATCTATATGTTTGGGCTTGTGAAGCTTGACCATATAAACCATATGAGAAGAAGCTGGACTCAAGGGCAGTTAGCTGTTTATTCATAGGGTATTCTGAGAGGTATAAAGACTTTAGGTTTTACTGTCCCTTCACTAAGAATATAAAGACGGATGTTGCTAAATTTTTTTTGAGGATATTCAGAACAGTGAGAGTCAACTATATAAGAATTTCACATTTAAGGAAAAACATTTTTATTTTTTACTCATGACAACTTTTCCAAATGATGAAGTAGTTGTTCCGCTTCAGAATGAAAATACAGTTGTACCCTTACAAGGTACAGATACAGTTCATCCTAAAGTAGATACTACTAATGGGGTAGAATCTAAAAATTCTCAACCACAGGTGCCGAGAAGATCAACTAGAGAGAGGAGATCAGTCATTACAAATGACTATATAGTTTATCTCCAAGAGCATGAGTTTGATATAAGGCTAGAGGATGCCCCATATCTTTAAATGAGGCCAAACTCAGTATTCACTCCACTAAGTGATCAAATGCCATGAAAGATGAGTTAAAATCCATGAAGGATAATGATGTTTGGGGTTTAGTAGAGTTGCTTAAAAGAAAAAAACCGATTGGTTGTAAATGAATATTCAAAATCAAGCGGGATTTGAAAGGCAATGTCGAAAAGTATAAGGCACATCTTATCATAAAGGGATTCACTTAAACAGAGGGCATTGACTATAAGGAGACTTTCTCTTCAGTTTTTCATGAAGAATTCTTTTAAAATTATCATGACACTAGTAGCTCATTTCGACCCGGAGTTACACCAAATGGATGTTAAAATTGTCTTCCTTAATGGTAGTATTGAGGAAGAAATCTATATGGTGCAATCAGAAAGTTTTTAAAGTGAAAGTTTCTAATATTTGGTTTGCAAATAAAGAAATCCTTTTATAGTCTAAAGCAAGCATCCCGTCAATGGTATTTGAAATTTGATCAAGTAATATCCGATTTTTGTTTTAAGGAGATTGTAGATCAATGCATTTATCATAAATTTAAAGAGAGCAGACTTATAATTCTTATGTTTTATGTGGATGATATTATACTAGCAAGTAACAATATGATTTTTTTACTTGAGACAAAGAGTTTTCTCTCAAAGAATTTTGAGATGAAAGATCTTGAAGACGCTTCTTTGTGATAGACATCTAGATTCAATGTGACAGGACACGTGAAATATTAGATTTATCACAAAAGGTCTATATCGATAAGGTGCTAATTAGATATGGCATGAAGAATGCTTTAGAGGAGATAAGTTTATTCCAATGTTCAAGACGGCCTACAGAAAGAGAAAATGAAAGACATTCCATATGCTGTAGGCTGTCTAAAGTTCACTAGAAGACAAGTCACCAAAAAGCAGAGTTCCAAACTCCAGACGCAGGGCTAATTATGACCATCGTCTCAGCAGCACTGCAGCACCAAGGCGCGAGGGTCGAAACTCGCGTCTCAGCGGCACTGCAGCACCAAGGCGCGAGGGTCGAAACCCGCGTCTCAGTTATAACTGCCCTTGTTATGGGGTCAATCACTGCCCACGTAACGGGGAAGTTAACCCCCATTGTGGAGTGTTTTTAGGGGGCACGTTCACCCCTGATACCTCTATAAATAGCCTTGCTTGCTATGGAGAAGGGGTCGGTCAATTAGATCAGAGAAATCAGGGAGAAGAGCTTGACTTGAGAGCTTCAATAGAGAAGGAAAGAGAGTCCAACTCTTCAAGTAACTTGCTGCGTACAAGTGAACCTTTGCCTACAATCTCTTTGAGATTTCTGGTCGACAGAGCTGTGTTACTCCGTCCACCATCCGAAGAGAAGATCCCCAAGAGTTCCTGACGTTCACCCGGTCAACAAAAACAAGATTCACTTTCCATCGCCACCTGAAGAACCCAGCACTAAACAAAGGGGAGATTCAAGACTCAACATCTCCCATCCCTTGTAGTCGGGGCATTAGTTTGTTGTAATCTTTCAATTGATTCAAGGAAACTTTACACGAATCATTCTCCGTACCAAACAAGAGATGGCGACTCCGCTGGGGACAACTTTCTCTACTGATGAGCAGGTGGTGGCGCAAGGCGACGTCATTTACATGGGAAAAACGGTTGAATCACTTGTCGTAGAATTCGACCAGGCAAAGTACGAATAGTTCCTTTCCTCCGGCTCCAAGAGCCCAAAGGCCCGTGCCTACCGCAGGGTCTCTACGGGAAAATGCCCCGATGTTCGCTCTGAGATTCTCTCAGATGCAGCTGCTGTGAAGGATGTCGTGGCCAGTCGCGCCATGCGTGACACCCGCGCCAACGTCTCTCAGGAGACCCGCGTGGTCAACTTACCTGGTGTCCAGCCAATCTACCCTCTCTCTCAGCACCAAGTCGTCGGGGGTTCCCCTCAAATTCCACGACGCAACCGGAACTCTGAATGACGGCAGAGAAGGCGTGCGCGTCAACTACAAGTTGGAACGACCGATTGTCCAACGGAAGTAGGACGCGAGGCTCAGACCAGCGTACCACACCTGACACGTGAAGTCCGCGTTTGGCAGCCCAAACGCGAGGTTCACCAGACTGGCTCCTCTGAAGCCCCACTCCCCAGACGCTAAGGCGAAATTCGTATACCTTGTCAAGTACAAGAGGCACGCGCTTCTAGGCATGGGGCCAGCAGCCCTGCATTCCTCCAGCGTCTCTGCGCCGACGCAATTATCAGCAACGTGAGAGCTGCGTCTCTCGTCAGCAGAGACGCCAACCTCACGCTCAGAAGCCGCGACGCAAGAGTTGCGTTCAGGCGCCCCGCGTCTCTGAACCCTGCGTCCCAGCTGTACAGAGCAGGGACGCCTCCCGCCCTCGACATTGCGAGACTAATCTCTTTGATCCTCCTCCCACGGATCTAAGGGATTACTTGACGAAGAAGAGAAGTGCTAATCGGATCACTTCGTCATGTTGCTGTGAACGGCTTATCACAATGCTCTCTGAGTGCCGGTACAGTTCAGGTGCAAACCAGCAGTCTCTAGTCAGACAGCTGACCCTGATTCCCCGATCAGCTAAAAGAAGTCGTTCCCATAGGAGGAGGGTCTTTTCTGACACTGAATATCCCGAGCTCACTGCGAACATGGCGAGCAGGAGTAGGGAAAACAACCTGCAGTTAGCTCCGATGAGTCTGACACTGAACCGGAAGGAGTGTACCGACACACCCGCACCCGGACCGGGGCAATCCCCTCGATTGACTACAATGCTCTAGCCCGGGGCATTGAGGTGAATGACTCGCATTCCGCTATTGCAGAGTCACAGGCTTCAAACTCTTCTATAGAGAAAGAGGCCTTTATATACATGACCAGCACTCCTGAGGAGACCGCCAGGTGCTTGGAGCAGCAAGCCCAGGTCCAGAAGGAACAATTCGAGATGATTCGTGCTCAGCAAGAATCTATCGATTCCCTCAAGCAGATGCTCGCACAGTTGCTTGAGGACAAGAGGAAGTCAGCTGACAAAGCCTCCTCTAGAAAGTCTAAGGGCAAACGAAAGGAGGGAGAAAGCTCATCTTCTATACATGTAGAGGAGAAAGAGCAGCCTACTTCTGGTTCGTCCAAATCCTCGTCTCAAGGAAAAGACGATCGAGACCAGGAAAAGGTTCATTCTAAAAGAATGAATCAATTGGAGCAACGCCTTGAGGCCCTTACCAACCGGAAAGGCCTGCAAGAAGCAGGAGTGGTCCGGCCATATCCGACCGAGTGGGACCTTGTCCCATACCCTCCCAAGTTCAAGGCTCCGACCCTCAAGCATTTGATGGGAAGGGGTCACCGAACCAACATATCTACTACTTCAAGTCTCAAACAGGTAATGTGGTAGATAACGATGCCATCCTGGCACATTTGTTCATCGGCACCCTAAAAGGGCTTGCCTTCGAATGGTTCATGAAGCTCCCAGAAGGCTCCATTAAGAATTGGGGCGATTTGGAGAAGCTCTTCCTAACGCGCTTCTTTGAAGATGACTCGGAGGTCACCATGCCAACCCTTTTGGCCACCAAACAGCGAAAAGGAGAATCCGTCAAATCTTTTGTGGAAAGGTTTCAGAATGTAGCACTCCGATGTCCAAGCGGTATGACCCAGGTTACCCTGGTGGAAACATGCCGCCACAATCTCCAAACCTCGCTCCTCCAAATAGGAGTTGCTGAAAGCCGCACCTGGAAACAATTGATCCAACAAGGTGAACAGGCTGAGGAAATTGTCGCCCGCGTTAGGGCAGAAGAAAATAAACCCAGACCTGAGAGGTCAACGAGGCGTGCGCCAGACACATCCCTCCAAGCAAAACGGAAGGATAATTTGGCGACAGAGACCAAATCCCCCGTCAAACCTCAACCGGTTAAGGGAAGTGGCTCCTCAAGCCAATCGCGCGCCAGCAAGCAGTATTCCTTCAAGGATGAACATGTCGACTCGCTCTTTAAATTACTCAACAAGAGCAACAGACTGAAACTTCCCGAAGCTAGGCGCCCTGAAGAAGTCGGTAAAACCGATAATCCCAACTACTGCTTGTATCACAGGATGTTGGGACACCCCACCAAGAGCTGTTATGTCTTCAAGGACATCCTTCAGGCTCTGATTGACGCGGAGGTATTAAAACTCCGTCCAGAGCAGAAGAAGGTCATGGCTAATATGACGTCATTTCTCCAGTTTGGAAGACAACCTCCAACACCTTCTGGAGTGGTCCCTGTCCCAAGAGGAGAGCTAAGAGTGGTCAACACAGACCCTCACCAGCAGCAAGAAAAAGGCCTGGTACCTGTCCCTACACCTAGAGGAGAAGTCATGTGGGTTCATCCTGACCTTGTTGTTGGCCAACAATGGACTACTGTGACAACAGGAAGTCCAAGGGCAAAGCTAAGGCTACATCCTGTAATATAGTATGTGCCTCTTCTCAGGAAGCGGAGACTGATGTTCCCTCGCTGACTGATTCAGAAGAGGAAACAATAGCTTTGGCCACAGAACCTAACCAACTTGTGGCGGAAACCCGTTCGGGTCAGTCATATTTGAAAAGATATGACGAAATGGTGGCAACTCCTCCAAAACCCGCTACGGAGCCAGCCAAGTCCTCCACAAAATCACCCGTGGAAAGACAGAAAGTGCTTCGGTTCTCCAGAGTCCTCTCAAAAGATATCGCGGAAGGATCCGCAGCACCTTACCGCTTCGATGTCCTGGCTCAACTGGCCAATATCCCGGCCCGGATTACTCTTTATGAGCTCCTCAGGCTATCGAAGTCAAACCAGAGGAGCTCTACAAGAGGCCCTCGCTAATGCTGAGGTTTTCATGACTCATGTGCCAATCGGACCAAAGGAGGAAGATGTAGAGGATTGCCTCCATACCTCCCAAAATGTTCCCTGCATCACCTTCACAGCAGACGATATGCAGGTTAAAGGGAAATATGATCGACTCTTATACTTCACAGAGTATATTGGTTCATCTGAGGTGAACCGTATTCAGGTGGATCTGGGGTCCGCATTGAGCATCATGCCTCGCCGGGTCATGCAGCATCTGGGGATTCCTACTCATCATTTGAGCGCTACCCAGACTACCATTTATGGGTTCAATGCCAATGGTACCCGTCTAATGGGGAAGATCAAGCTCAAATGCCAGATCGGGGATTTAAGGTCAGAGGTGACATGCTACGTCATCGATGCTGACACTTCCTACAATCTGCTGGTGGGACGACCATGGATTCATCGTAATTCTATCGTTCCCTCCACTCTCCACCAAGTCATGAATTACATTGACGGGAGTGGAAAGGTGCGAACGTTGATTGCCGAAAGGCATCCGTTCAAGGGAGTTGAGAATTATTTCACAGATTCTCTCCTGTATCAGGACTCTGTGGAAACAGATGAAATCCCGTAACCAGAGGAGCCCGACTCTGGTAATGAAGCCGACACCGAGCCGAAAAAAGAAGAGTGCATGTGGGAACTAGGTCCACTTGTAACGGGCATTAATAAGCTCGATGTTGATAATACCTCCGATGATGTAGGCGGATGGTATATTAATGAAGACTTGGATCTGGCGTATTCTCTGTGTTTGCTTCTGATTCAGTGGCGTCAGATACTAGTACCGAAGTGGATGATGATCTCTGGTCGGCAATGGATGCCTTGACATCGTTGCATGTACCGGTGAAATCGTCCTTCGAAACATATCAAGATGTTGGTAGTGCGCAAGAATCCGTATTCATGGTTACAGCAAGACGGAAAGGCCAAAAACTAATCCTTTTTGGGCGAATTACGTCTGAACCGATGTCCCGTGAAGAATCAGAAAGCGAAGAGGAACCCCCTCAGTTCGGTCATTATGAGCCAAAGGCACTCAAAATGATGGAAAGTATGGGGTATGATCTAACAAGCGGACCAGGGTTGAATTTCGGCAAAGGAAGGAGAACGCTACTTCGATCTTTTGTGCCGAAAGGGAAAACCCCTGATTATTATCATCGGACTCGCAGGGGGTTGGGCTATGTATCAACTCCGATCCCATCAGCCTCTGACTCTGGAGAGTCATTGGGCCATGGTTGCTCATCGGGTACGTCCTCGTGGGAATCAGATGCTAGTGTCGGCAACATCTTCAGAGAACTTTCAGTGAACATGGTTTCAACAAGCCACCTGGAAGACGGAGATGAAGAAATGATCCAATCCGATACAGGTCCTTGGATCAAGCACTTAAATGCTATTTGGGATACTCGCTTTGAGCAGCGCGGGCCACCAACAGAAGATAAGGTTGTTCAGATCAATCTAGGAGATGAGGCTAATCCTAAGCCCATCTTTATAAGCGAAGGTCTGTCACCTTCGGAGAAAAGGGATCTAATATCTCTTGTGCAAGAGTATATAGACGTCTTCGCTTGGAATTACGAGGACATGCCTGGACTTGATCCTGAAGTGGCTATGCATCGCCTCAACATTAATACGGACGTAAAGCCTGTCAAACAACAACAGCGACGGTTCCGTCCAGAAATAATGGAGGCAATTCAATCAGAAGTCAGAAAGCTTATAGACTCTGGCTTCGTTAGGGAAGAACAACATCCTGATTGGGTAGCCAACATCGTCCCCGTTACTAAAAAGAACGGAAAGATCTGAATCTGCATTGATTTTCGTGATCTAAACGAGGCCTGTCCCAAGGATGAATTCCCACTGCCAATCACAGATGTCTGATAACACATGTGCATTCGAGCGAATGTCCTTCATGGATGGATTTTCAGGATATAATCAAATCAAAATGTATCCTGACGACGAAAAACATACCTCTTTCAGGACACCACTGGGGTATACTGCTACACCGTCATGCCCTTCGGACTGAAGAATGCAGGGGCAACATATCAAAGGGCCATGAATGCCATTTTCCACAAACACATGCGCAAAACGGTGGAATGCTATGTTGACGACATCGCAGTAAAAAGCCGCGCTAAAGGTGATCATATAACTGATCTAAAGGTTGTCTTCGACATCATGCGGGCCCATCAATGAAGATGAACCCTACCAAATCTTTTTTGGGGTGGCCAGCGGCAAGTTCCTAGGATTTGTCGTGACTTCCACCGGAATTCATTTGGATCCGGAAAAGGTTCGCGCTATCCAGGAGATGCAACCTCCGAGAAATCTCAAGGAGCTCAGGGGATTGCAAGGACGATTGGCGTACATCCGAAGGTTTATCTCAAATCTCTCCGGAAGATGCCAACCCTTTACCAAATTAATGAAGAAGGGTGTTTCGTTCATTTGGGACAACGCTTGCCAGCAAGCATTTGAGGAAATTAAACAGTACCTCACGCAACCACCAGTCCTTGCAGCTCCGGTATCGGGAAAGCCCTTCCTGATATACGTTTGAGTGATGGATCATTCTTTAGGAGCTCTACTAGCTCAGAATGATGATCAAGGACGAGAGCAAGCAATCTACTATTTGAGTAGAACAATGATCGGAGCTGAACATCGGTACAACCCGATCGAGAAGGAGTGTTTGGCATTGGTGTTTGCTATTCAGAAAATGCGACACTATCTGGTAGGCCAAACTATAAACGTCATATCAAAAGTCAACCCCCTGAGGTTACTCATGACAAAGCCTTCATCATTGAACGGCCGGCTGGCAAAATGGGCTATATTACTATCCCAATATGAAATGCACTTTTTACCACAAAAAGCTGTGAAGGGACAAGCTGTGGCGGATTTCCTGGCTGAGCATCCAGATCCGAGGGCAACCAAAACTTTACGAGGATCTCCCAGACGAGGTCGCTGAAGCCTGCCAGACTCAGACATCCTTTGAAAGGCAAGTATGGCAACTTTTCTTTGACGGTGCATCGAGAACAAGCCCAAAAGGACATATAGTGGCAGGAGTAGGAGTAGTACTCATCTCCCCACAGAACTATGTGATTCCTCGAGCCGTCTCATTAACCGAGCCTTGCTCCAACAATGTAGCGGAGTACAATGTGTTGGCCCAATGGCCTTCCACTCTAGTTTTGATGATGATCAACACTCATGTAGTTATGTTTACTAATATTCTTGTGTTTCTAAGTTTCAGATCATTAACAGGATATTAGTTGGTGATTAGCTTCAACAAGATGATTAGAAGCTTATCATGTTGATTCCGGTGCCAAAGCTTAAAGATCATACCTTTGCACTTGGAGAATCACGGAGTTTGGACCGAGTCTACTTGAAGATGAAGATCGTCAAGAAGACTTAGGTATCTAGTTTAGAGTTTGTGTTTTAGATCCATTTGTAAAGCTTAGTTTAGTTGATATGCTCAAGTGCACAAAACACACGTTTTATGATTTGATATTTGATTTTTATGAATAGTTGATCAAAACAAGTTTACATGTTTTATATGTATAGTAGATGTATTCTAGTTATACATACATGTTTTTAACTTGCTAAACAAACTTATTTTGATATCCCTATTCATGTTTTGGAAAAATCAAGTTTGATAAAAATACAAGTTTTGTTTTTGATAAAATTTGCAAGACACAAAAATAAATTGATATGTTGATATATTGTCTTGAAATTTTTATCACAGGTGTATGTTTTAATATAAAATGATAAAACAAATTTTGTGAATTTTTTTAGAAGTGTTAAAAGATTTTTAGAAAATATTTTACACTGTTTTTCTGACCCTGCACTGTGCCTGCCAGGCCAGTTCGGTCGACCGGACCGGTCGACCGCACCAAGTGGCCGGTCGACGGGGTCGGTCGACCGATGTGCACAATCGTGCACGCTGGCGACACATGTAGTCGGTCGACCGGACCGTCGACCGAGTTGAGAGCTCTGCTCTCGGAAATTTTCGGTCGACCGGACCGGTCGACCGCTGCTGCCCAACGGTCACATTTTTGACCGTTGGCGGTCGACCGGGCCGGTCGACCGGCAGTTGGTCAGACTGCCACATCAGCCTAACGGCTAGTTTTTCCTAGGGGCTATATAAACCCCATCTCTTTGGGGATTTTGGCCAAGTTTTTCAAGAAGAAAAATACCAGTTTTCTAAAGTGATTAAAAGAGTTTTAAAAGAGTTTTAAGTGCTAACAAGATTTATTCTTTGTGTTTTTGGGTTTGGGAAAAATCAAAGAAATTGGAATTTGGGATTTTTGTATTGGCTTTCATTCTTTATCTTTTACAAGAAATTTCCAAGTGTTTTTCTTTGAGTTCTTGTTTTCCAAAACACATAGTTTCCACACTTGAGCCATATCTTCTATCCTAAACTATTAGGATCTTTGTTTTGTGGAAAAAGAAAGAAAGAGAAGTGTTTGAGGTTGTTGTTGTAAACCTCTTGTGTTGTAACCCTCCTTTTATTTGTGAATCCCTCTTCGGTAGAGGTGATCGGAGTGGTATTGGTTTGGATCCCTCAAGTGTGAGGTGATTGGGATTGTGTTTGTAAGCCTCTTAGGTAGAGGTGTGGTTGTTGGTTGACACCTCTAGTGTGAGGTGTTGTGGTTTGTATTGAGAGAGGAGTTCGGTACTCCTTGGGTTGTAAGAAATCCTCTTCGGTAGAGGTTCCCTCGGTGGGAGTTGAGATAGTGGAAATCCTACACGGTGGTGTAGGCGGGGATGTAGAGCAAGGTGCTCGAACCTCGAAACAAATCTTTGTGTTAGCGTTTGATCCATTGTCTCTCTAACCTTACTCTCTTTACTTTGTGCAAGCATCATTTCATACAAGCATCATACTTTCATAGCATTCATATTATATACATTGCTTGTGTTGCCTTGCATCTTTCATATTATAATTTATCCTTGATTGCTTGGCTTGATTGTGTGTGCACATATTTCATATTGCTTGGATTGCTTGTGTGTGTGTGCCTAACTTATACTCATCCAACAAGAGCTTCACATAGCACCTCAACCCATTTCAAGGGGAATCAAGGGGAGTTAGTCCAGAGCCTCGCAAGGGGAATTCGGCTACACTTGTTGTATTGTATTAGTTTGTGCATAATTTGCATTAGCTTCCGCATTTAGCGCACTTAGTTTGCATTTAGTTTCTTAGATTAGCACTTACACCTATTCACCCCCCCTCTAGGTGTTTTTCAATTGTATCAGAGCTAGTGCTCCTGATACTTAGGCTTAACATCCTAGGAGTGATCCATTTGCTTGCTAATCTCATTTGCATTTGCTTGTTTGCACACATCTAGTTTATACCATGGACTTCATGACCCCTCCTAGCTTTGACCCTTCCAACATTGATGTTTGGAAGTATAGGATGTCCATGTACCTAAAGACCCTAGGTTTGCATGTTTTCCTTGCGGCCACCAAGAGATGTTATCTTGGTGATTGCAATCATATAGGGGCCAATGCACAAGCCCTAGAGGCTATTAGAAGCACATTACCTAAAGAATATCTTTTACATGTTTCTAATCTTGATTCCGCTTTTGCAGTGTGGAACAAGTTGACAACAACCACCAACACCTCCAAGCTTCAAGTCCAAATCCAAGAAAAGGAATTTAGTGGAGAATCCGATTCTCAATGCTTCATGGTCCAAGGGAATGACTCCCTTGAGGTACATTCGGAACCCCACTATGATAGTGATGATTGTGCTAGTTCTTCAAATGATTATGTTGATCCCCATGCCTTAAATGAAGAACTATCTATTGTGTGTGAAAAGTTAATAGAAAAGTATAAAGTTTTGAAAAAGAAAAGTCTAGAAATTGAAAAAGAAAATAAATGTTTGCATTCTAGACTTGATAATGCTTTGCAAGAGAAGGATGAGATTGCTAATGAAAAGGACTCATTAAAATCTCAACTTAATCTTGCTTTAAATGAAAATAAAATTTTGAAAAATAAAAATGATTGTGAAGATGTTTTGAAGAAAAATGATTATTTAACTTCAAAACTTGATTTTGTTTTAAAAAGTAACCATTCTTTGAAAAATGAAATTGAATTTATTTCAAAAGAATTAGAAATTTGTTTAAAGAAAAATATTATTTTGAAAAATAATATAGATGCACATGTTTGCCATGCTAGGGTAGTTTCACCTAGAACACCTATTGCATGCCACACTTCTTCTTTGATTAACAATGATATATCCATGCTTAAGAAGAGTGTTGATTGTTTGGGCTCCACTTTGAGCCAATGTGTAGTGGGCCATACACGCTTGGAATTTTTGTTTCGAAAGAAACAAGTTCCTTCTATTCTTGCACACCCTACACGGCATACACATGCTCCTCACGGACACACTTCTCACATGTATGCTCATGTGTACACTTGTACACATTGTGGACGTAAGGGCCACCTTGCTAAATTTTGCTATGATAGATTACATGTTGATAATTTAGCAAAGAAATTTGTTTGGGCTAGAGAAGGGACTAACCCCATGGACCCAAAAGAGTATGGGTACCAAAGACCACCCCTCCTATTATTTTTGATATAGGTGTGGGCTCTCACATGACGTGAGAGTGATGACACCTTGGAGTGGATGCGTTCCGGACTTAAAGGAAATCTATTGGATGCATCACTTTCAAGGGAAGAGATGGTGGAGAGGACCACCAAGTTTTGGAGACAAGGAGAGTTGCCTTCTAGGTTTTGGTAACGATTCCTAACTCCGTATTATTTATTTACATGCTTTCATATTCATTTGTTATATAGCATGTTTTCATTGTCTATGGATTAGTATGTACATGCCATGTTTATTAGATCCTTGACATACATGTATAGTTTTTGAGACACACTTGCTTATATGAACCCATACTTAGTGTTCTCACTTTTTGTTTAAACTATAATGTACATCATGAATCTAATACATGTGAATTTACATAATAATCATGTTTTAGTTTTATCATGATGATTTTTATCTTGTTTTTGATGCTTCATGTTAAGATTACTTGTTTAGATGTTAGTTTTCATTAAGACTAGGATTTATACTTGTACATATAGTGGGCCACAAATAAATCTATATATGTTTGAATTGAATGCTTATTTGAACCCATTAGATGTGCTAGTATAGTCTAGTTTTGATGATTCATACATTTCAAATTTATATTCCATTTTTTGATTTGTTTTATGATTGTGTGTTTCACTTCATGTATATGTTTGTATTGCCAAACTTTAAGATATACATGTATACCCCTTGAGTCATTTGCCTTTCATGCAAATCTATATATATGGACTCAAATTGTGTTTAGGGATATGTATGTATACTTATTGTGTTGACAATTCATACATATACCTTGAATTGAAAATTGTTGTTATGAAAATTTAGTCTTTCGTGATTTTCAAGTTTTCATGTGTTCATGTTTAACTTCATGTATATGACCATCTTATCCAAACTATTGACTATACATGAGTATCCTTTTTGAGCCACGTGCCTTCATGCATATATCTTTGTGGACTCATTATGTTTTGGATATGTATGTATACTTTAGTTTGTATTAGACATACATATGCCTTGAAGATTAGATAGTTTTGATGATTTTCATGTTTTAAGGAATAATTGAGCTTAATGAAAATATTTTTATGATTATGATATTCACACTTTATTTGTACACTCACCTTTATTGCTTGCTCATGTTTTGTTTTCATGAGTCTTATTTATGCCTAATTGAACTTGAGTGTTTGATATGATGTGAATTTCATGTTTATGGAAAACAATTTTGTTTTATTCCTTGCTTGAAGGATTTCGTACTAGTTAACAAGTTTTCCATTTAACTAGTTGCGATGTTCTTCACTTTGGTATAGTTTTTCAAACTAAGCTATAATTTTCAAATCTAATTTTGAAAACCCCTACCTTCCAAGGGCGGTAGGATGGGAGATCATGTTCATGTATGTCCTAAATTGAAAATCTTTAAAACTTGAATTATGATTGGGTGGTAGATAATATGATGTATACACTTGAACTTATTGTTATGTCAATTGGTATCATTGAACTCTTTCAATTGGTATCATTTTGATCTTCTTGTATACTCATATATGTTTTATATGTATGTATGCTTTAAATTCTAAGTATATCAATTTCTATTGGTATCTATCTTTCATACATATATATGTTTGTGTTTATGCTAGTGCTTGAGTTTCAATTTTGTTTAAATTGATTACTTTTAAATTGTTATCAAGACTATGCATGTCTTTAGTTTGTTTTTCATAAAGGGGGAGAAAATTTGATTTGTATTTCAATTGGTATTTGTACTCCCACTCTTATGATTAAAAGTTGTTATTTTGAACATATGATATCAACATCAAATTTGTTTATATATTTTCAAAATGAAATATATTCTTACAATTGGTATCAAAATTTGTGTTTAGACATTCAAAATTTGTTATGTTGTTTTACAATTGGTAATTTGTTATGTTTAATTACAATTGGTATTTTCAAAATTTTGTTTAAAGAAAATATTCAAAGTTTTGATTTGTACTTCCTATATGCAAGGAGAGCTTAACATCTCTCTTACATATAGATTCATGTTGAGTATATTATAAATTGAGGAGCTTGACAACTCTTCTTTATATGATATACGTGTGTAGGGGGAGCTTCACATCTCCTCTTATGCATTACATAATATGTGTTATGTGAATTGGGGCTTGTCATCCCTTCTTCATGTAATGCATATATGTAGGGAAGCTAACTTAGCGTCTTCCTCTTCATGAATGTATATAGCATATAACATATATTGATCCTTGTTTATTGGTATCAAGATGCTTCATTGACATATTTTTAATTGATATCATGTTTGTAGTCACCCCTTATTGATTTTGTTTTTTTTGTTTTAGACAAAAAGGGGGAGAACATTGTCTTTTATTATTTTGTTTGACATAAAGGGGAAGAAAGATTTTTACCCCTCGTTTTATTTATGGTTTTGATTACCCCTTTGTTGATGATTGACAAAAAGGGGAGAAGTATTTGAGTTTTGTTTTTATATATGCATGATTGTGTTTTTGCATATACCAAGTTCATGCATAGGGATAAATAATAAGATATGATGCATGCTTTTGTTTAGTATCATGTGCTTTCATTGCATATTTATTATGTTTATTGTGATGCATGAGTTAAGGGGGAGCTTCTTTGAAGCTTATCTTTAATCCATGCATATATAACTCCATGAGTTTTGTCATCATCAAAAAGGGGGAGATTGTTGGCCCAATGGCCTTCCACTCTAGTTTTGATGATGATCAACACTCATGTAGTTATGTTTACTAATATTCTTGTGTTTCTAAGTTTCAGATCATTAACAGGATATTAGTTGGTGATTAGCTTCAACAAGATGATTAGAAGCTTATCATGTTGATTCCGGTGCCAAAGCTTAAAGATCATACCTTTGCACTTGGAGAATCACGGAGTTTGGACCGAGTCTACTTGAAGATGAAGATCGTCAAGAAGACTTAGGTATCTAGTTTAGAGTTTGTGTTTTAGATCCATTTGTAAAGCTTAGTTTAGTTGATATGCTCAAGTGCACAAAACACACGTTTTATGATTTGATATTTGGTTTTTATGAATACTTGATCAAAACAAGTTTACATGTTTTATATGTATAGTAGATGTATTCTAGTTATACATACATGTTTTTAACTTGCTAAACAAACTTATTTTGATATCCCTATTCATGTTTGGGAAAAATCAAGTTTGATAAAAATACAAGTTTTGTTTTTGATAAATTTGCAAGACACAAAAATAAATTGATATGTTGATATATTGTCTTGAAATTTTTATCACAGGTGTATGTTTTAATATAAAATGATAAAACAAATTTTGTGAATTTTTTTAGAAGTGTTAAAAGATTTTTAGAAAATATTTTACACTGTTTTTCTGACCCTGCACTGTGCCTGCCAGGCCAGTTCGGTCGACCGGACCGGTCGACCGCACCAAGTGGCCGGTCGACCGGGTCGGTCGACCGATGTGCACAATCGTGCACGCTGGCGACACATGTAGTCGGTCGACCGGACCGGTCGACCGAGTTGAGAGCTCTGCTCTCGGGAATTTTTGGTCGACCGGACCGGTCGACCGCTGCTGCCCAACGGTCACATTTTTGACCGTTGGCGGTCGACCGGGCCGGTCGACCGGCAGTTGGTCAGACTACCACATCAGCCTAACGGCTAGTTTTTCCTAGGGGCTATATAAACCCCATCTCTTTGGGGATTTTGGCCAAGTTTTTCAAGAAGAAAAAATACCAGTTTTCTAAAGTGATTAAAAGAGTTTTAAAAGAGTTTTAAGTGCTAACAAGATTTATTCTTTGTGTTTTTGGGTTTTGAAAAATCAAAGAAATTGGAATTTGGGATTTTGTATTGGCTTTCATTCTTTATCTTTTACAAGAAATTTCCCAAGTGTTTTTCTTTGAGTTCTTGTTTTCCAAAACACATAGTTTCCACACTTGAGCCATATCTTCTATCCTAAACTATTAGGATCTTTGTTTTGTGAAAAAAGAAAGAAAGAGAAGTGTTTGAGGTTGTTGTTGTAAACCTCTTGTGTTGTAACCCTCCTTTTATTTGTGAATTCCTCTTCGGTAGAGGTGATCGGAGTGGTATTGGTTTGGATCCCTCAAGTGTGAGGTGATTGGGATTGTGTTTGTAAGCCTCTTAGGTAGAGGTGTGGTTGTTGGTTGACACCTCTAGTGTGAGGTGTTGTGGTTTGTATTGAGAGAGGAGTTCGGTACTCCTTGGGTTGTAAGAAATCCTCTTCGGTAGAGGTTCCCTCGGTGGGAGTTGAGATAGTGGAAATCCTACACGGTGGTGTAGGCGGGGATGTAGAGCAAGGTGCTCGAACCTCGAAACAAATCTTTGTGTTAGCGTTTGATCCATTGTCTCTCTAACCCTTACTCTCTTTACTTTGTGCAAGCATCATTTCATACAAGCATCATACTTTCATAGCATTCATATTATATACATTGCTTGTGTTGCCTTGCATCTTTCATATTATAATTTATCCTTGATTGCTTGGCTTGATTGTGTGTGCACATATTTCATATTGCTTGGATGCTTGTGTGTGTGTGCCTAACTTATACTCATCCAACAAGAGCTTCACATAGCACCTCAACCCATTTCAAGGGGAATCAAGGGGAGTTAGTCCAGAGCCTCGCAAGGGGAATTCGGCTACACTTGTTGTATTGTATTAGTTTGTGCATAATTTGCATTAGCTTCCGCATTTAGCGCACTTAGTTTGCATTTAGTTTCTTAGATTAGCACTTACACCTATTCACCCCCCCTCTAGGTGTTTTTCACAATGCCCTCTTGATTGGGATGCAACTCGCCGATGAGATTGGCGTTAAAAATCTCGAGGCATATGGTGACTCAAAACTCATCGTCAGCCAAGTTCGCGGGGAGTACGAAGTCAGACATGAAGATCTAGTACCCTATTATAACGCGACTGTCTACATGGCCAAGAGGTTTACCAACTTTTACATTGACCATGTACCACGCAAGCAAAATGCGCATGCAGATGCACTAGCGTCTCTCGCTGCCTCTTTAGCTCTTCCAGCCGGAACAGTGGAGAAAATATTTGTCCACAGCCACGACCTGTATTGTCCGAGAATTGTTCTTGAGGACTACCAGGAGTTAACGGGTGATCGTCGAGACAAAGAAGTTCTCGAGTCGTCAACCGGTCCGGAGTCTAGAGACTGGCGATTCCCTTACATTGATTATGTCCTATATGGCATCCTGCCTGAAGACACCAAAGAAGCGGCTGCCATTCGAAGGAAAGCCCCCAAATTCTACTATAATGCGATTACGCAAACATTGTATCGTCGATCGCATGACGGGATCTTGATCCGCTGCCTTTCACCAAAAGAGGCACATGAGATATTGAAAGAAGCCCATGACGGTATGTGTGGAGCCCATCAACCTGGCCCAAAACTTGCATATCGACTCCAAAGGTTGGGATATTACTGGCCCAAGATGATTGCTGACGCTATCACTTATGCCAAAAAGATGTCACGCCTGCCAAGTACATGACAATTTCATCCATCAAGCACCAGGTTACCTTCACTCTACGATCTCCACTTGGCCATTTGAAATGTGGGGAATGGATGTAGTTGGCCCTATCAGCCCACCATCGTCAAAGGGACATCGGTTTAAACGATTACTTCTCCAAATGGGCTGAGGCCATTCCTTTGAAGGAGGTAAAGTCATCTGACGTGATCAAGTTCGTTAAACATCACGTCATTTACCGTTTTGGGGTACCTTGGCAAATCGTCCACGACAATGGACCCCAGTTCATCAGCCAGGCTTTCCAGCGATTCTGCGCTAAATTCAGAATCCAGAGTGTATCCTCAACGGCATACTACCCCGCCGCTAATGGTCTCGCAGAAGCTTTCAACAAGACCATTGGCAAGCTCCTCAAGAAATTCATCTCGAAAAGTCAGCGTGACTGGGACGACAAGCTGGGTGAATGCTTATGGGCCTATCGCACGACTGTTCGAACCCCAACTAAAGCTACGCCATTTTCTTTGGTATATGGGTGTGAGGCCGTGCTTCCACTGGAATCCAAATTCCGTCTCTACGCGTCGCCTTGACAGCGGAGATGATGAAGGAGGAGAAGCATCGACAGCGACTCTAAGAATTGGAGGCCTTGGATGATAAACGTCTGCAGGCCCAACAACAGATCGAGCTCTACCAAGCTCGGATTACTAGAGCCTTCAACAAGAAAGTTAAAGTGCGAACTTTCAAGAAAGGCGATCTTGTCTTAGCCGTCAGAAGACCCATGGTGATGGCACATAAGACAAAAGGGAAATTCCAGCTCAAATGGGAAGGACCATTTATAGTAGAGTCAGTCTACTCAAATGGATCATATCGCCTCATAACCTCAAATGGCGATACACTCATGATGCCGATCAATGGCAGATTCCTAAAGAAGTACTATCCTTAATGGTACTCCTCCGCCGATCAAGTTAAAAGTACACCTCTGATCAAAACTCCATATCCAAGAAAGTTTCTTTCCTTCATTACATCACGATAGATCAGTGACAAGCTAATAGCGCATTGATAGCACCATGATGCATATATCGATAAAGAAACGAAAGGCGAAACTTGGGTTCTAATATTCCCATCTTCATTAACATCCGACGCCCCTCCTATGGCTAAGGACAGAGGAAAATGTTGGCTTCTAAGACCAACATAAGTCTTCAACAACTCATCATGCTGAGGGGAATAACATGGCTAGCCCAACTCAAACGGTAGTTGGTAAAGGCACCTCAAATCCGTTGATAGCTGAGGGTTTGCTAAAAATCCTACGTGGACTCAATCCACCTCGCCTCCAAAATCCCTTACCAATTCTCATACACAGAATGGTAGGTCTGCAAAATACAATCATTGCTATGTTAACACTATACCTATGGTAATGAAAACTTTCAATACTCCCTATCAAGTACAAGCTTTACTTGTCAACCCTATATGGAGTAATAAGTCTTCAAACTTGCCAGGTTAACACTATACCTTTGGCACTTCAAACTTCCCTTGTCAATTCTCATCAATAGAATGGCAGGCCCTCAAATTGCTCATATCGCAAATCAATTTCTGTCAAGTTCAATACCACACCTCTGACAAATTACTGTTAAAGTTTAACATTACATGTCTAACAGTAATCAAGTTGCTGCCAAGTTCAATATTAAACCTCTGCCAGTCATCTTCCCTCAGACTTCCATATCGAAGCTGAAATGAACAATGCTAAGTTTAATACTACACCTCTAGCGTCCAAGTCATTGCTAAGTTTAACAATACACGTAAGGCCATGACTTTCCCTCGGACTTCCTTGTCAAAGTCGGGATGACCAATGCCAAGTTCAAAATTACACCTCTAGCATTACCCTCGCTGCTAAGTTAAACATCACACCTATGGCAGTGATACTTTCAGTTTTCTCAAATAAAACTGAAATGCTTTTGAGTCAAGTTAAAATCACACCTCTAACTCACATCCTTGTCAAGTTAACATCACACTTCTGACAAGACTACATTCAACCCGTTAAGTTAATATCACACCTCTAACGGTAAAAACTGTCCTAGATCCCCGCGAATATAGTCTCACTTGTTATTCTCCTCAACAGAACAACAAGTCTATCTAAATATATTGTTAGGTTAACATTACACCGTTAACAGTGTTTTCATTAGATCCCCAGCTGATCTTAATCAAGTTAATCCCTAACCTCTGATAAAAGCTCATCTTCCCTGGGGGTACAAATTCCACCTGTCACTTTCCTTTATAGAGTGACAGATCCACAAGAGTTATCTTATCCCCTGTCAAGTTAATATCACACCTCTGACAACATTGTTGAGTTCCTGAAATAGGATCTCTCTACAAAATTTGACTCGTTAAGATTATCATCATAGTTTTGACAAGTCAAAGATTCTTTACTTCTATTCGTCTGACTAAAAAAAAGGGAGTTCAAGACAATAGAAGGAAAAAAAGTGTCACTTTTATTTATATCCAACATATGAAAGTGATACAAAACGCTCTCTTATACAATAAGATTGAGTGTTACAATAAAGGAGTACAAAGAAGTCACTCTCTCTCAAAGGTTGCACTCACTCCTTGAAGCATGTTCACCACTCCAAATACAAGATGTTTGGAAGGGCGCCAAAGACAGGTTGAGCATTGTGATGACGTTCGGGAGCTGATTACGGAGTCATGCATGACGTGAACATCGAAAGAACAATGATGTTTCTTGAGGTCGAAAGGCAGCAGAATCTTCTGATTCCACCTGACCATCCGAAGTTGGGGTATGATCCTTCGTTGATGAACATCTCCACCACCAGAAAGTCATCCAATGAGCATGGAGCTTTCATCGATGCCACTTCTGGGGTAGATGAAGGGAGAATCCAAGACCATACCCACCACCATATCCACCGCCATATTCACGCTGACCATGCCATGCCAAGAAACATGACCGGTGCATTGAATCCAAAGAGATCTTTTCGGGTGTCAGATCCTCGTCTCCCGAGAACAGGAGCCATGACTTCTTCTCTAGTGGTCGACCATCGGACAAGTTCGCTGGCCGAAATATCCTCCTAGGAGCCCAGCGAATATGAAAAAGGATGATTAAGCCTACCTGCGAGAAGCAAACAAAAATCAGATGATTAGAAGCTCAGGATACTTCAACAGAAAAATTAAGTGACAGACGCGGCTATTGCTGAAAGCTTCAGACGCAGGAACGACCCGCGCAGCAAATCAAAATTCTGCTGCGACAGAAACAGACGCGATCAAAGTTATGATACACACAGATTCGAACGCAGTCTAGTTTGCACCTGCGTCTAAAATATGAGTCGCGAAGAGAATCAGACGCGAAAATTGCCATCTCCCTGTTTGATAAACAGGGGTGCTAAATTCAGGTCTGAAACCTTCGATCTATGTTGAAATTCTTCCAAATCAACAGCCTCAGACGCGAGCCCTGTATGGAGAGCTCGCGGTCCAGAGAATTCTGAGTCAATGTTTTCTAAATGACGCAACTCCCAAAAGATGGGCGCACCAGCCAGACTTCAGGAGAAGGTCAAGAAGATGAATCTCTTTAAGAGACAGCGAAACTGAAACCCAGTAAGGGCTTAAGATTTCATGGCAAACCAGAAAGTCATACCTGCAGAAACACCCGTTAAGGGTCAAGGCGCGGACATAAAAGGTGCTCAAAGAGACGCTTTTTGATTTTGAAATCACTTGACAGTGATAATCTTCTGGAGAGATTAGACAGAAGCATGAAAGCTCTGGGTCATCGTCGTCCATAGGGGCAAACCCATTTAAAGTCCTTGAAGGAAGAAGATGAAGTCCCTTAGAGCGCCTGCGCTCAAGGGAAAACAATTTAAGCAATGGACTGTTAAAAGAAAGGGTGAAGCCTATTTATAGGCAAACCACAAAGCCCATAATTAATGGCTCGTTAATCAGAACCATCAGCCTTAATTTCCGCACGAATGTCAAAGCCCAATAAAGGGCTGACGCGTGGACTATCACTTCGGGAAGTATCGAAGACGCGAGTCTCCAACCGCCAGCGCCGATTTGGCATTTAAATGCATTAATATCTAAACCCAATGAAGGGCTGACGCGTGGACTGCCGCTTCGGGAATCATCGGATGATGCGAGTCCCAATCGTCAACGTCGACTTGACATTTAAAGATCTAATGAAATCTTTATGATAAGCTGCATGTAACGCCTGGGAAGTTGCACCAAACGCAGGCCCGAGGGCCGCATCCAGGAACTGGCGTCCCTTTGCGAATTCGCAAACGGCGTTCTTTTTCATTCCAGTCAAGAGAGCTGTGATCGCGTGATTCAAAGCTGCGTCCCCCCCAGCAGAAGGGACCCATTCTGAGGTATCACAGGTATCCTGGAGCTGCGTCTACATTGCAAGACGACAATTGGGTTCCTATCATAAACTCAATATAATTTGAGTTTGCACTGAGTCAAGGATCTAGAGACGTGTCTCCACTAAGACAGTGTCGCGTCCTCATATCTATGCATCAGTTTTGGAGAAGCATAAAACTGCATCCTCACTGCATCCTGAATTCTGCATTTGGGTGGAGTTGAGGGCTGCGTTCAGGGAGCCACATCCTTCATAACCAAAGCCGCGTCCTTCGCACAAACTTGAACCACGTCTCAATTTGCAGTCAGTCAAGGATCACAACCAAAGACTGCGACTAAGAAGTTGGATTCATCCACAGTGGAACAATGAAGATGGAGCAAAATTTCAAAGACTTTTATTATTTGAGTCAAAAATGATAAAAGTAATATGAACACTCTTGATGAATTGAGTGTTCTTTCCTTTACAAAGAAAAAGAAGGCTAATAATCTTGATTAGCCAAAGAACGAATTTGTTCTCGGAGGCGATGTATCTCGTGCTGACGCGCTTTCTCAGCCTCCATGAGAGCTTGGACCCGCAACTCCTCCTCAGATAAGAATTTTCTCGCAGCCAGCTGCGCTCGTAGATATTCTAATCTGGAGGAATGAGTGGAGAGGCTTTCTTCAACCTGCGTCCTGGCAGCTTCCAGCTCTTCCAGCTTCTTCCTGGCAGTGGCAAGTTCTACTCATTGATTGCAATCAAGGCTTCCGCCTTGGCTATGGTGGCCCGAGCACTGATAATAACCTGCTCTGCGCTCTGCATGACGAGTTCAGATTCCCTTGAATCGCTAATCAGCCTTTGATGGTCAGCCTGGAAATGTTGGAGATGGCGGGTCTCTTCAGCTATTCGTTCCTTCATCTCCTTCTGCTCTTGTTCTTGAGCAGCCAGGAGCCTATTCAGGGATGCCCGGGCCTCGTGTACTGAACCAGCGTCTTCCAGAGACTTAAGTTCTTTCAAGTCACTTTCCAACTGCTCCACCAGCATCAGGCATGCCTTAGCCTGCGAAGGACCTCCAGTATGACCAATGTTCTCGATCAGATTTTTGAGAAGCACCCGGGCAAATCTGAAAGAATTGCCCCCAGAAAGGATGAGGTCAATACATGATCGCATGGAAGCAAGAACTGCTGCACCATCTGACGTGTCAGTTCTTCCATAATATCACTGGCTGGGGAGAATTCTGCTGATGTGCTCCCAGATCCCCTTTCTATCACAGGGCGAGGATGGGAATCAATTCATCCCGTGCAGGGGTAGGGTCAACGGTAGGTGCAACAAAAGCTGAGATGGTCGTCGGCACTTCTAAGGCAGTTACCGTCGTAGCAGCCTCCACGGCGACTGAAGTAGCAACAAACCTGACCTCTTCGGAGCCCTCGGTCGAGGCTTGAATTGTACTGTCATCCGGGTCGACGCTGGCCGCAAGACCCTCTGTCTGAGCTCCCTCAGCGCTCTCTGTAAATCATCAAAATGTTAACCATGATAGTAAAAGGAAGATATTCAAAGCATCAATATTTTCTTACCAAGCTGAGGATTCGAAGACGGCGAACTCCTGGGCAAGTCTTGTAGGGTTGAGGTCTCCCCAACTTCAATGATTGCCCTCTCTTAAGGCATTTCAGTAGCAGGAGCCTCAGCGCCCTCCTGCTGGGCCAGCTCTTGAATCATTTCCTCGATATGGGAGGAAGTCGCAGCCTCGCTGTCCACGGCCAGCCCTGCAGCATAAAGTTAAAGGGAAAACGTCAGAACCTTTTCCCTAGTTAAAAGGGAAACCGGGTCAGCAAGACAATAAGAGTACCTTCAGCAGCAGCAATTATCGCTATTGGCGACGCCGTCACCAGGTCACACCCATATATTTCTTCCTCCGTAATATGTGAGAATTTACTCGGATTTGGAGGAGCGAGTTCATCGCCAAAATCGACTTCATCGCCCGAAGAATATTCATACTCTCCGAACGAGGAAGACGATAGTGCAACATAAGAGCCTCGGCAATCGAGACCTTATCACCGAGTACCCCAGTAGTAGGGCTGGGGTCAACTACCCGCGAGCTGGGCATTAATACACTAGGAGACCCAGGCTGTGGTGCCTCATCTCTCCTCGCTTGAGCTGAAGAAGGCCCTGGCTGAGTTGAGACCCCTGGAATCTCAACATCATCCCTTCCCATCAGATCAACCTCAAGTTGCTCAACCTCATCAGTTGCAGCGGGTTCATCAACAAACTCCCCTTCTTCTAAAATCATGGGGCCCCTGCTGCGCAATCCACGAGGACGAACAAGGGGGGTTTCGTCTTCCTCCTCCTCCTCTTCCCTCTGCTCCTCAACACCGGAAGGGACGGCCTCGAACTTGGAAGCTTCAGCTGTCAAGTCTCTCCTGGCCTTCTTCGGGCAGGCTCAGCTGTGGAAGTAGAGCCAGGCTCAGCTGTGGAAGTAGAGCCAGGGGACGTTTAGGCACCGCCCGTCGACGCCTTCTAGCAGGCTGCTCCCTAGGTGCTGCTGCTCTTGGCTCCAATCCTGTTTCCCCTCTGGCCTCTTTCTTAGCCACCTGATATTCATCGATGCCTCGCATGCGTTTGTTGGATGCCAATTTCTCTTCATAAGACACATTAATGCTCTTGATGCAAGAGCGATCCATTGAGTAGCCAGGCATCCTGCTAGCCTGGAAGTACCAGGTACAAAAACCGAGGCTTGCATAGCAGTTTGGCGTCTTCTGAGGCAAGCTGAAAAGAGCTTTCATCCCCCCAAGCACGCTGTAATACCAGGCCCGAGCACCTTCAAACAAATTTTTCACTGAAGGCGAGTTGGGCGTTAGGGTTGCCGACATACAGTTGATCATACCGAACTGTCGGACAAAATGATTCGGCATATAAGGCTCAATTGTGCATGAGTTCCCTTACCGAAAGAGCAGATACCCGGGGCGAATATTAATAAGCCACCAAAGACTCCCGATGGCAGCCTCATGATCGTCCGGACCTACCATGTCGCAAATTTATCCCCATAAGATGCATCGGTAATCACGGGGAAGCAGCGGTCGAGATGATAATTTGAAACGTCCAGAATACATTTCCGAACGTAGAACATATAGTAAGTGGGACCAGTTTGAACTCTCCAACCTCTGCACGAAGGGACAAACCCCTCAGATTGAGACACAGGCGTCATCAGCGAGGGGCAGTGCATAACGTACCAAGCCATTAGGTACGTATAAGGAAGCTTGATCCGGGGGCTAGGAGTCTTTACTCTCGGCCTCCCCTCTGAGTCAACCTCCGGTCTACCTTGGGAGTCGACGAGGGCCTCCACCTTGCACAAGCTCTGAGTCAGGGCCCGTAATCCACTCTGGATTCCAGCTACCATTGCTGGAAGGAGAGCGATGGACCTACCATAGGCCAACAGAACCGCCGGATATCCACGTCGGTAATATCACTTCATGCGGCAGTGTCGGCACCACACAGCACTTCAGCCACAGCATGAGGAAGCCCGCTAGCAGCGCCCGGTCAGAAATGGGGACCCGGGCTTGATGATGAAACTTTCAAAATCGTATTAGGTTTGAAAGTATCTTCATTCGACTCGGTGGTATAAGAGCTCACAGAGGCGTCGATCCTCTCAGCGATTTCTTCCTCGGTGTTAGGGGCCAGAATGGTCACTGAGTGATCTTTCTCAGCTACACCCGTTGAACAGGTAGCTCGCCCAAGACATCTGCTTAACTCCCCTATCCTCCAGGAGGTTATTTGACCGTAGATTGAAAGTGGCACAATACTTCCCAGTAAGTCTCGTATATCTGAGGGCACTCTTTCTTCAAGAGATGAAGCTCCTCAGAAGTGGGAACATATTCTTCATAGGGGCGTCTCCCATGACCAGCCCCGAAACTTCATATAGTTCATGCAGGGCAAGTCCCTTTTTTCCGACCGGGGTGAAGAATGTCCCCGTCAAAGGGTTGTAGTGCTCCAGAATCCCATAAAATTGTGGGAGCTCTGCGGGATGCCATACTACACAGCCCTGACCGCATGACGCAATCCCACTTATTCCAACAGACCTCCAAGTTCAACAAGGATGAAGCCCACCATCTTGCCCCACCAGGCCTTGTTAGCATGGACCTACCCGAGCGGACGGAAGTCAACGGGAAAGTCACCCCTTACCTTCATGAATTGATTAATGAAGGTAGTGCCGAGCTGAGGGGTTTCCCCCACCGGGTACTCAGACCTGGGTAATCCAGGAAACAAGCCAAAACTTCCCTCCCGTGTCCGCCAGGTGTACCTTCCTGGCGCCCAGTATGCCGAGAGAGACACTGGGAACAGATCGGGTAAGCTCCCATTCCATTACCCGGAGGACAGACATGTGCTGGAGACAGGATAAGGGATACATTCTCTCCATGTTGGGAAGAAAGAATTTCCTACCCCTTCTGGCGAAGCCACTTGTAATCGCCGTCATGCAAGATGCTACCACCCTCGCCAATTGTTGTCCCCAAAGAAGAAGACGGATTTCTTTAACAGAATACGCGAATTCGTCTCAAATTTTGCGTCGGTCATAATTTCCCAGAAGGTCCTCGTGTCGACCTTGGAAATCCTCTCCCTTCGCTCCTTCGACTTGTCGGTAGTCACGGGAGCAGTCCTCTGCAACACGAAGGTTAGATTGCGGTCAGCACCATCTACGTGCCCGAAGTGACACTTTTTGGAGAGAGGTTGGAGGAATATCGCACTGCAAAAGAAAATGATACTTGATCAGAAATCAGAAAGAAAATGATTAAGTGTTTACAATTCGAACGCAGAAATGAACCCAGACGCGGAGATTATCAAAGTCTGCGTCCAGATCCAAAGATCGTGAGGCTAGCATGGAGCTCGCGTTTTGAAAATCCAAGACTTATGAAAAATCTCTAAGTATTTGGACTCAGACGCAAGATTCATGAGGACCAGTGTCCGATTTCAAAAGACGCAAGAGTCATAAGAAATCTACGTCTGAATCTTTCACACTTAGAAATATTCTAAGTGTTGAATCCAAAACGCAAGGCTCTTGGCCCTGTGTTCAACAGCAGATGCAGATTTGAGCAGATAAAGAAGCTGAGGTCATCAAACCTGCGCCCTGCTGATCGACTCAAAAAATTGCGCCTGACGATTAAATACGGGCTTGAGCCCGCGTTGGCGGTTCACATTCAAAAGGATTTAAGAGTTAAAAGAACTCTGTAAAAACCCCTTTAATGGTGAAAATCAAGTCCAATGGCTTTTTATACCTGAAATAGGGGTTTCCTGTATGGAGGAACCGCCCATCTGAGTCTCAGGGACGACTGCCTTTGAAGACGAAGCAGTATGCTTAGCCTTTGGTGCATTGTGATCAAGGATCCGATGTTAGATGAAGGAAACGAGAACACAGAAAGCTCCTTTCTCAAACCCTAACAGATGCACACGAAGACGAAGAAGAGTCTAATGATGACTCTTGAAGGACTGTTGCCTTTTATAGGCACAGTGATTCGCAAAGATACGCGGCGCTTAGCTCGACGCCTAATCACCGCCTGATGCGTGGACAACGCTTTAAATGCAGCGTGAAGTTCGCACACCAAAAAGAAGATGTCCCCTCAATTCTACAGGACACGTGGCAACGTACTCATGGCACGGATTCTCATCCAACAGCCGCGTCTTCATCTCTAAAGACGCGTCCCTTCTCAACACGGCCAGAGTTGCGTCCGGAAAGCCGCGTCTTCATTCCAAAAGACGCGTCCCTCCGAAGATCACATCTTTTTCGCGTCTACCTCATGGAGTAACAGTCGCGTTGTCACCCCAAAAGATGCACCCCTATAGAAGGCGCGTCTTTAAAGCAGTATCACCCCTGCGTCCACAGAACTGGCGTGTAGTCCTTGCTTCTGCAATTCAGTTCAAAAGTACACTGGCACAAGCAGACGACTGCCCACCTCTGATTTAAAGTACACCAACGACAAACTCAAAGCATCGGGGAGGTTTAGACTGTGTATCTAGACAGTCAACACGATCAATTTTTGGCGGCTTAAAAAAGTTCCACAGTACACTCACGAAGACCATACTCCAAACAAGATCAAGCCGGAGCATTGCCAGTCCAGTCAAAAGGGTGAACTCAGCTAGAGTCCAAGTATTTCGAAATCCGTCCCAGCTAACTGCGGAATGTCGAAAACTTTGGAGGGGGTTCTGTAGGCTGTCTAAAGTTCACTAGAAGACAAGTCACCAAAAAGCAGAGTTCCAAACTCCAGACGTAGGGCTAATTATGACCATCGTCTCAGCAGCACTGCAGCACCAAGGCGCGAGGGTCGAAACCCGCGTCTCAGCGGCACTGCAGCACCAAGGCGCGAGGGTCGAAACCCACGTCTCAGTTATAACTGCCCTTGTTATGGGGTCAATCACTGCCCACGTAACGGGGAAGTTAACCCCATTGTGGAGTGTTTTTAGGGGGCACGTTCACCCCTGATACCTCTATAAATAGCCTTGCTTGTTATGGAGAAGGGGTCGGCCAATTAGATCAGAGAAATCAGGGAGAAGAGCTTGACTTGAGAGCTTCAACAGAGAAGGAAAGAGAGTCCAACTCTTCAAGTAACTTGCTGCGTACAAGTTAACCTTTGCCTACAATCTCTTTGAGATTTCTGGTCGACAGAGCTGTGTTACTCCGTCCACCATCCGAAGAGAAGATCCCCAAGAGTTCCTGACGTTCACCCAGTAAACGAAAAACAAGATTCACTTTCCATCGCCACCTGAAGAACCCAGCACTAAACAAAGGGGAGATTCAAGACTCAACATCTCCCCTCCCTTTTAGTCGGGGTATTAGTTTGTTGTAACCTTTCAATTGATTCAAGGAAACTTTACACGAACCATTCTCCGTACCAAACATACGCATCGAAGGTTGAAATCTGATATATGCTCAAGTTTGTACTCGTCCAGACATAACATATACCATTGAGAAACTTGGCAGATACTTGATCAATCTTGGAATTGATTACTGTAAAACTGCTAAGAAGGTAATGCGATATCTAAAGAAGATTACATGAAATCTGATCAGTTGCAGCTGATTGGAAACACAGATTCAGATTATGCTGGATATATCGACAATAGAAAGTTCACTTCAAGTTACATTTTCTTGATTGTAAGAAGATGATGGATTTAGTCGAGAGGCCATTATGGCTACATTGTGATAATACGAGCAATAGAGCTCTACTGCAATAGGGACAAAAGTTTAGTAAAGTCAAAGCATATCGACATTAAGTTTCTTGTCATCAATGATAAAGTTCAGAATCATATTGTATTTGTTAATAGTGTTATTACTATTCTTAACATTACAGATCCACTCATTAAAGGAATTTCACCTAAAGTCTTCTAAGAGTATATTGCTCATATGGGGATGGATAGTCATTATGATATCCTGATTCACTAGGAGTGGATAATTTTATATAATAGATATTATTTTTAAGTGCACTTTATATATATTTGTTGATTCCGATAATAAAGTGATAACTGCTTTATTTTAATTTCTTTTGAATTTAATTTGCGCATTTAAGTTTGTTAGCAGTTAGACTTTTGGAGTCATAAAGTTGGACTCGTTGGAGTCATAAAGTGAAAACCAGTTAGAATTGTACCTTATTTGATTAGAGGACATTTTTATGTCATAAATCCACATTTGATTTATGTCGTTAAGAATTCTAAAACTTGTGATGTGGAAGGTCTTATCTCGATTATATAGAAGGTAACGATCACCATGTTCGGTAGCAGAACACTTAATGGACCAGATTGTTTTGAAACGTGATTTGTTGGCGGTTAAAGTTTTTGACGTAATAAAGTTATGCATATATCTATTCAGTACGACTTGCTTGGCTCAAGTGGGAGATGTGTTAGACTTATTATGTTTTAATGTCTAATTTAATTTGAACCTAATCAAGTCAATTGGATATTTGCACCCGCCCACTTAACCTATGTTGTTTGATCCAATAAAGAATTGATTAGCCTAAATAGTTTGGGTCTAGACACGTTTTCAATTACACTTAACTATGAGTGTATTTAAATTAAAATGTGTGACTCATCTTCATATGTGGAACTTGTCTTATCAACTAATGGCCTAGATCTTTGATCAGTTAAATTAGGATTCCATGATGTTATATATATTATGGGTAGAATTTTCTCTCCACCACAATGACCTAATCTCTCTTGGAGGTCTCTCAACTCCTCTAAGGATCAAGAAGAGAACTTGATGACTGGATAGAAGAATCCTCTCTCTCAACTCCGGCGTCCTTGAGATTGTGCAACCTTCGGCATCCCTTTTCATGAAGGTATAAGGTATGCTTAAAACCCTCCTTCCCTTTGAGCATGATAAAGAGGTTATACATGAATGAGATCTTGTATGGAATAAAATTAGATCTAACAGTGTCATCTTAATTATGTTTTGTGTGAGATGAACAAAGGCTTCTCTTATTGCATTGCACTATTGACCAAATAGATGACTAGAAGGATGTCTTCTTCGGTAAGGTGCAGTTGGGATAAATCAATCTTGTTTTTCTTGAAGAAAACAAGAGAATCTCTCTCTGAAAGGCTTCTTTCCTAATCTTTTGTTAATGCATTAATCAGTGGTCTTATGTTTTGGACAAGAGATTGATTAATTATTGAAACTGAAGAAACTTCCCTGGATTTTACTAGCTCTTAGGTGCTCTCATTAATTATGAACAATGATTTGCGGTTGCTAGGAATCTAGATCATCCTCCTCAGTCTCAGGATTCTTGTAAGAAATGGTTATACCTGTTCTTGTGATGGTATTCTCCAGGATTTTTCCATCTCAATAATTTCAAGCCTTGGAAGAAGAAGATGGTCTGTTCTGCACAGAATGTTATGGAAAAAATCAGTTCCGCCAAGATTAAAGCTTTTGTATTGTTGGCTATCCATGTCACCATCTTAACAATAGAACTTGGAAAAGTGGCTAAAGCGGATGATAATTCATGTTCATTCTGTAGGACTCCCTCATGGTTCAGTGATAAACTATTTCTCGAGTGTCCAGGGATCAAAAGATTTGGGGTCTCACCTCGGAGGAATTTTGGACATAAAATTTTGCAATGCCAGTCCCGAAGTTATAGGGATAGGTCGATGTGGGATATCATCACAGCAAATATATATCTGGGATTACAGAATGATTGACATTGTTGATGCTTCAGGGTGGGGGTATGGTGGGGGCCATACAAGGAGTCGTTAACCAAAATTCCAACTATATCTCTTATATACATTTTTATGATATATCATACTTGGTTGGTGTGGTGGTGTCTGCTCTGCAGGATTTTTGCGGCTGAGATGGAGAGCGCTGAGGATCCAAAAGGCCATGGAGGAGACTGCATATGGAGATAATTTAATTTATCCTACAGGTGTTCGAGGTAAAGGCTTAAAAGGAACCTTTGCTGATCATTTATATCCTGTTTTATATTGTATTATTCTATTGTTAACTTTGTTCAAAGGGCCTCAATTTTGACTTTCTGTATTTTGCTTCATTGCCTACTCACTATTGGAATCTAATTACTTGGAAAAAAAAAGGTGTATTGTCATCCTTCTTCTTTAACCAAGTGACTTTGCAAAGCTGTCTCTGCTAAACATCTTCTAAGGGTAATGTATTACCATACTCGTGAAACAAGTATATCCCTAATTAACTGATTAAATTTAAACGCATCTATACACACCTAGATGAGTTACCATTTCTATTTTTATATTAAGAGTCTAAGCTGCCATAAATAAAAAAAATTAAAAGTGAGACTTTTAGCATATACACTTGTGTTATTTGAAAATTACATAGTTCACCTTTTCTTTTGCGAGCTTCCATATATGAAACTCATATTTTGAGTTATTCTGTCGATATACCATTATTGATGGTTGTTAAAAACTAAATAATGATGATTTTAAGCAAAATAAATCATAAGCTGATTTTTAGAAGGTAAAGTAGTTTCCACATTTCCATGTTAGTACCATTTTGGAAAGTATCTTTTAAGTTTCTCCAAGTAAATTTTAAGTCAATCAAGTAGAATAGTTATGTTCCTGCAGAAATGGCAGCAAGATGGATAATTAGAGGGTAGTTTTCCTCACTCCATCCTCATAAATCTTCAGCGCTCATGTTGCCGCCCTCCTCTGGCGTCTCGAGCACCATGGCCAACCTCAAGTTCTCCGTCTCCGTCGAACTCCTCGCAGACGCTCACATCTTCAGCTCCTATCTGGTCAACTTGTGACCGGATCCCTCACCACCAAAGCCGTGGTATTCTAGAACACCGCATTTGCGGCATCGACAACTCAGCACCTGCCGACCCTTGGTCGTCCACCGCCGACACATCATACAATCCGGTCTTCTCGTGACCGGTTCCCCCACCACCTCAATCGAGGCATGCCCCCACTAGCTTGCTGGCCCATTGGGCACAAACCCACAGAAAAGCCCATATCGGGTCTTGAAAGACATAAACGGATCCAGGATCTAAGAAGACCTGAAACCCGCCCCCTTGCTCTCCCTTCAGCGAGATTCGAATTCGAATTTGAATTTCGAACGGTCACCTGGACCTCGAGCAACGCCCCCGCTGACAACTCCGCTATCCTGCCTCACGCCAGCCTGGCAAAACTGTCGACGTGACCTTCGCCTCTCGAGTGACATCCAACCACAGCCTTCAATAGCTTCCAGCCAACAACGACCATGCCCACCCCCCACGGTCTCGCATGCCATCAACGTCCAAGCCCTCAGCCATCCATTGCTTTGCCATCATCCACGGCCTTGCCTCACCAACTCGACGGCCTCAAGCCATCCATGGCCTAAACTCGGCCTCCATGCACGGCTTTGCCTCACCAGCATGACAACCCTCTCCATGGCCAGTCTAGTGCCTCGCCAACTCGATAACCCTTATCTCAGTCCCTCATCCATGGCCTCGCCTCACCAGATCGATGACAAGAACAAGCCTCCGCCCGTCCGGCGGCCTGTTCAGATCCGGTGATGTGCCTTTTCCCAGGACGGCAGCCAACCACCCTCTCGCCGGAAGGCCAACCCTAGTCGAATCTGTATAAATCCGACCCCCTTGAGGCTGGATCTAGTCCGATTTGGGTTACTCGTCGCCTGACCTCCTCGACGTCAGAACTGAGCGCAATTGGCCTCCTCGTCGCTGGATAGACCTCCTCGACGTCTGAACTAAGCGAAACTGACATCCTCGCCATGATTGTCAAAAATAGAGAGAGGTTAAGGTTAGAAGAATGTTATCTGAATGTTTGTTAGGTCTCTGTCTTTCGCAATTTACCCGCGATAGCAAAGGCTATGCGGGTCTAATCTACAGGGAGGAATGCGATAGAAGCTTTTCGGTATTTTTAAACACTAAGTAGGTTAATAGTTTTTCTTCGTAAAAGAAAAAAAAGCCTTTGTTAAGTGTTAGAGGTAGTAGAAGATGAAGATATGATTTAGTTTTGAAGATTAGGGTTTTAAAAAGAATTAAAAGACTTACTAATCATCTACCACTACTAACTTATTAACCTATGCTAGATTAAACTTCACTTTGAATTATAAAAATTATACATTAGAGTTGCATCCAATTCAAGTGAGATACATAAAATAGAGAAACACTATTTTAAATAATCACTAATCAAGACTTAACATTAAACTATCAAAGTTCCTCAAGCATAAAATATGAAGAATAACCAATATTAAACTATCAAGGCTATCTAAGCATAAATAAGAAAACTCATTGAGAAGTATTAGCAAATAATAGATTTAACTATCGTCATGTGCCTTCAAGAGTATTAGCTATTTTTAGGGTTTAAGCATGCATAGGATCCAATTGACTTATTCTAACATAGAACTAAAAGTAGTGGTGGGTAAAAATTAATAAGCCATGAAGAAAATTAGCTACTCATGAGAGAATCTAAAGAAAGCATTGTAAAAAGAAAGCAAGTAAAAAAGTAAGTAAATAAAAAAAAATTGAAAAGAAAAGTCTTATTATAGATGCTATCACCTTTAATTAAAAGAGCCTCCTCCTTCTTTACACAGCTTGAACTAGAACTAAATTCTAAAAATTATAAAAGAAATTTGGAAGAGAAACTAAAGAAAAATTCTAAGTTATGATCTCTAACATGGAGATACTTTTTTATGAGAGATTTCAGCTCTTTAAATAGATCTCAGAGGCAATCACAATAAGATATAAATTAAAAAGTTTAATTCAATCCTAATTCAATATGGGAATTTAATTCTGAATTAATCTACAGCAAATCGGCATGTTGATTGCTGAATATGACTTAGCAGACGGCTGAATTGAACAGAGTGGTCAACATAAGAATTATATCCCTTCAAGTCTTCTTTCTATAGCATCTTGAATCATCAGATTTGAATTTTTGTAGAAAAAATTAAGATCCAAATACTAAAATGTGTCCAGTCTAAATCCGAGTCTAAATTAATTTTGAACTCTATTTAATTTAAATGTAACCCCCTGATCCCTGATATACGTAGCACAGTATCGGTACGCGATACGACGTATAAAATTTGTTTAACCTTTCTGGTAGTCAGATTGAGCCGATTTCAGTTTCAAAAATCATTGTCTAATATTTGAGATTTTTCAGGATTTTCTGGAATTTTTCTGGATTATTTTGGAAAATCTCCGTAGGCGGTGTCAACCGATACCGATAATAGGCTTTACGATTTTTCTTTCACAAACGGAGTTGTATTTTGAGGATTCGCTTTCACCATGTGTCTTAGCATCGTATTATCTACGTTAGGGTCTTTTTGGGGATTTTTCTGAAATTATCGAAACTCCGGCCAAACCGGTGTCGCCCGGTATCGGCGACATCTTCCAAGATTTTTAATTTGCAAACCAGACAGAATTTTTGTAAACCGTTTTTATATTATATCTCAGAATAATATTCTCTATTTTCTGTAATTTTTAGGCACCGCTGGTCAAATTTTGGGCCGCATTAAATAATAGTATTTTAATTATTTAAATACTTTTTCTTTTTCTTTTCTTTTTCTTTCCCCTTCTTCCTTTCTCTGGATCCTTCACCTCCACCGCCTTAACCCAACCGCCCTTCCTCTCTCTCCCTTAAAAATCCCCTCACTCTCTCTCTCTCTTCCCAAAAATCTCTCTCTCTCTCTCTCCCCCACTTCTCTCTCTCTCTCTCCCACTTCTCTCTCCTCTCTCTATCTTTCTCTTTCTTCTCTCTCTCCCCCTGTTGGCCGCCGGCCTTGCAGCCGACGCGCCCAGGTGGTCGGCGCGCCACCGGGCTCCGCCCCCGCCTCCGGCCACGCGGCCGGTGGCCGGTCGCCACCGCGCACCTCCCCTCCGGCCGCCACGGCCGCCATGGCCGCGCAGCCGCGCGGCCATGCCCTTGCTTTTTCTCCCCCTCTCCTCTTTCTCTCTCTCCCTCTCTCACCTTCCCTCTCCCTCACCCTCTCTCTCTCTCACTCACCCCCTCTCTCTCTCACTCTTTGAGCCCCCGCCGGCGGCTAGGACCGCCGCCGGCAGGCCGGCCGGCCGGCTGCGCAGGAGGAGCAGCAGTAAGCTGCTGCTGCTGCTGTTATCTCTTTTAAGTTGGTTTGGGTAAAACCCAAACCCATTAACCAACTAATGGGTTAAGTTGTAAACCCGTTAACCCAATTACCCAATAACTTAAGTTACGTGGGTATGGGTTATGGATCTACACCCGACCCGTTATGAGCCAAAACCCGCATCCAAACCCAATAAAGGTAACTTTACAGAAAACCCCCTGATTCAATTTATTAATTGCATTTGAATTCTTTTATTTACATATTTAACCCATTTCCGTTACTTTTAGCATTCGGGCGATATCGGGAGCATCCGGACTCCGATTTGGACGATTCTGGATCCGTTGCGATCGTGGGAAAGAGAGCTACCTTCCCATGGCTAGTTTGTGAGTGTTTTTCTTTTATAAATTATATTTTTTTGGTTTAGTGACATTGATTGATATATCTTGATTATGGATAAAAGATGATAATAATTAATTATTCACTGGTACGTGTTGGACACTCATGGTAATAGGTGATTCCTGTAATATGGTTAGGTATTTCCTGATGTAATAGAAATATAGGGAGGCAATTGTAATAACAAGAGGTACTGACATAGACAACTCGGATACAGTCATCATACCTGCACAGCCACTGACACTCGGGCCACTACTTCACCATCTTCGTGGACACTATGATTTCATGTATTGTATCACAGTCAGATAACTATCGTTACGTGTAGACTGATCCACAGATACTCTATTACACTACACTGTCACTAGACATGCATGCTAGACACCATTATTTCATGCACTGGTATCATCATTACACGGATATTTTAGTTCAATGGACATGGTATTATATTATACACTGACCACTGTTATTACATGTACTAGTGATACACAGATATGTTACACGGATTATTGCTACACATATAGGTTCCACTGGTACACAGATATACCAATTCATGGAGTACCGCATATTATATTATTGTTATCATCGTTACATGGATGCTCGATACACAGTTATCTTATGCTCACACATCACTGTTACATATGCTCACCGCACGAGTGTACATGCATGTATTGTTTCTATCTTCTTGTCATATGGATCCCCGTGCATATTACATGTATTATTGTTTCATGTTATCCCCGTATTCCTGTTATATGCTTGTTTCCCGTTACGGATACTGTTATTCCCGTTACTGGATACATGATCTGTTGATATGCGACATGTGGAATCCCACATCTAATGTTCCCGTTTCCCGTTATATTGTTCTATGCTATCAACAGAGCTCAGATCCTGTTATCATGTTACCTATTTCATGTACTGTATTTGTTCTTGTTACATTGTATACTTTAATATCAGATCATAAAGATAACTTGGGTATGGGGGAGACTTGACGGTTGACTAGATCTTGTCGGGTGGATGTCTGGATCCATTGTTTGTCCCACTGCAGGGGACGGGGTAGTGCTGGCTACCATCTTACTCATGAGCTCCCGTTTCCCGTTATTGATTTAGCTCATTGAGATCCCGTTACATGTTACAGCCTTAGCGGGCTGGCCCTGGTCTTAGCAGCCAGGGATCTGTTTAAGGCCGTTGTCCCGGGTATGCACGGGATACACCCACCTGACTAGAGCTCCTCGACCAATTGGTTTCCAATGAACATAATAAAATGATATGAACAATGGTGACGTCGGGAACACTTGTTATTTGGTCACTCTCTCGTTTGGATAATGGTACCTGTAGGCCATGTCCGGATGGGTTCGACTGGAGTGCGGGCTCCAGTATGAACTGCCAGTGGTATGGGACACTGGAAGAGATTGATTAAAATACCAGGTGGTACTGATTGCTACTATTGTATAAATCACATGACTTGTCTGATACATGTATACTTATTGTTTAGTTGTACATGTTCCTGTACCTGATCAATTCGCCGCTATCATGTTACCTGTATATGTTGTTACCTTACCTGTTTCATGCTATACATTCTGTGGTGGCATCCTACTCATGTACATGTATACTCTGCATTGCATATATTCTGTCTCCTGTATTCCGTGCAGACATCATGACTGTCTATGCCCGACACCGTATTATGGGTATATTGCATATGCACATCTGCATGTTCACTTCTATCACGTCACCACTAGCATATACAACATTAGTCATGATATAAACTGGACACGACTATAGACATGACCTGATGATAACCGGCTAGGTAGTGATGGTATTAAAAGATGACATGTTTATATATTTCTACTGCTTCGTATATGCGTATATATGGTATCACTATTACAACATCTTGTATTATATCTTATTATCGTGCTTGTATTACTATTGTATCTATTACTGCCTCCTTCATTTTACCACTCACTAGGTCGATTTCTGACGACCCTAGGTTTGCGTGCCCAGGTTGGAGATCCGAGTTACCGTAGTATCAGAGAGTGTCTTGGAGTCACATGGGAGATTCCTCATCGGGATTATTCATAGGTATCTTGGTGCTTTATTTTGGTTCTCTTATTTATCCTCATTTTTCATATCTGTTATGATCGCTGACCTCTTTCTGCAGGTATTCTTTTACTTATTTCCGGCTGGAACCCTTATAACTCTAGAGGTGATTTCTTGTACTGAGGCTTAACGTACGCGTGAGTGTGTTTTCACCTCGCGTATGTACGTCGCCATAACGTCTCCGTATCCTTAGGATCGGGGCGTTACATTAAATTATCCTCCTTATCTCCAAATAGGATTAGCTTTATCTCATCCATCTTCTAAAAATATATCTTCTGATTTTAAATTTGAATTTTGAAGATAATGATATATCCTTTCCTCCTCTTAATTTCAAATTGATTTAAATTGAAATCCAAATTTAGATAGGATTAAGGATAAAATAGAAGCTTTTTGTATTCTTATCTTCTCATTTAAGTAACTATACACAATAATAAAAAAAGGATTAAATAGCAATATTAAATAAAGAATAATCAAGCATAAATGTGCAAATGTGATGATAATAATGTAAAATTGAGATGCAATCACACCCTCACACCTACCTTTTGATGGTCCTCGAGCAAAACTAAAAAAAGAAGAACTAATCTAACCTAACTCACTTTCATAAAAATCACGGTTGCACTTAGCATGTGCAACAAGCCGTTAAACATCTAGGTTACTCCTAGAGGACGAGTTTTATCTCGTGAGGGTTTTCAGTGAATTACACGCATAAAATCAATAAAAAAATAAAGTGTTAGTGTTTTCAAAATTTATTTTTGAAATTGAGAAAATAGTTGAAATATTTTGTAAAAATTAAGTTAATCTATAAGTTTTAGAATAACCTAATTATTTATTTCTATATTTAGTCTATATGCAAGTATTTATTATCAATTTAAATTAGGAGTAAAACTGAATTTCTCACTTAGTCTATTATTTACCCTAGTCATATGCACCTTTGTGATCGTGGATTTTGACTCGGAGTCTTCAACTTCAACTCATATGCCTTATATATTAATATATATATATATATATATATATATATATATATATATATATATATATAACTTTTTCTCTTTTTTTTAAAAGAAGTTCGAAGTATTACCACTTCGTTGCTCTTTAAGCACTTCTTTTCCTTTTGATATGTATAACTCATCTAATTTTTTTGTGTAAGTATCAAGGCTTCTTGAGGCCCTCATACCTAACTAACTGATTATTAGATGTGTTAATACATATATTATATTTATATATTTTTTCTTCTTTTTCTTTATTTCTTTTTTCCTCAAACTTACCTAATTACCTTTCGCGTAAATATCAAGGCTTTCTTAGGCCAAAGCACCTAGCTAATCAATAATTAGATTTATTTATTTTATATATATATATATATATATTTCTAAGGCACAAGAGTCTTTGTTTTGAATCCTAAGTGTGAAAGTGTATAAAGTATGCGTATTTCATCAAGGTAAAATTTAAGAAGAGATTACTTTTCTTATTTTTCCTCCTAAACCTAAAAATCAGACAAATAATCTTATTTTGATCAAGTATTAAGAAATCCTAATTATGATTTTTTATTTCTTAAAATTATTTTAATTACTTACAAAAATAAATCAAAATATTGTTTTCTTTTTCAAAAAAATTTAAAAAGAAAGAATTTTTTTGTTAGTATCTACCTATGTTAGTAAACCATCCCCTACACTTATCTCATGCATTATCCTCAATGTATGAATGAAATGCATGAATGTATGAAAAAGACAAAAGGAAGGCAAAATGTTAACTCAAGGTGGTGGTTCCAGTGGTGGCTGGATTTGGCCAAGCATTTCTACCAAATCTAAATCTTACGAATCATCAAGAAACTTACCTTTTATGACCTTTTTCTTATGTGCATTGTTATTATCCCCCAAGTGAATAGGATCATACAAGACCCTAACATTAAAACTATCTCGGTCGTATGATCAATCTTGGAATCCCATCTCGGAGTCATAATTGTCTAACCTTAGTCCAATAATAGAATGTGGCTTGATGAAGTGATTGAATTGGGCTCAAGAATAATAGGTTCAGGAATCAATACCGGCTCGAGAAAGTCAAGTTTAAGCTCGAGAGTCAGGTTTGTTTCAAAATGGGCTCCAAATCAAAGAAGTTAAGTTCACATTCATGATCCATCAAATGAATGTGACTATCCAAAATAAGTGATCCAATTTCATAATATATGAATACTGAAATTAATGTTGGCTCGGGAATTAGGTCAAAATTTAGTGAGGACACCGGAGTCAATATAAATTCAAAGTTTGAAATTAAATCACAAAGTTGAGGATCAGGTTCATATTCACAATCAAGTTCAATCTAATTAAAGTTAAAACTTGCCAATTTGTCAAAGGATTTGGATTGGTCAAGTTCAAGTTGGTGCGATGAAATTGAATCTTGATCAAGGTCTTCAAGACACCACGATTCTTGGTTCCCATTAAGTTGGTTGAAAAGGGCAATGTTGTTTGAAATTCTAAGAATTTGCTCAATCATTGAATTTTCAAACTTTTCATACGATCCATTTTTCTTCTAACCTATTGAGGGGATTATTTTGGGACTGAATCATGGATTCTATAATATTTTCCCAGTCAATTAGTTTTACTTGTTGTGGTGGGATTGGACAAATTGTGTACGAATTTTGAAAATTTAAATTTTTACGGGATCGTGAGTTTTTCAGCTTTGTAAGTCGTCATTCAAGCTCTTCTAGCATCTTATCTGGTTCAAAATTTTCTTCTATAGAGATATCTTAACTGTGAGTATATAAAATTGAATGTTGATAAGGTGGTTAACTATATGACTCGAGAACATTGTATCCCATCGACTTGGTGAAGGATAGAGATGATGATTTCAATTTTGTTCATAAGATTGAGATTGTGATATGCATTGATTCAGATAATACCAACCCAGCATACTTGGTTGGTTAAAAATATTGTTGGTTAAAGTTATGTCATACTGGGTTGGTGTAATCCGGGTTGAAAGAGGTCGGAGCAAAATACGAAATATTATTAAAGTTAGAAAAATTGTGGTTATAATCTATATTACTCAAGAAATGTCAAAACAAACAAACAAATAAAAGAGAGAAAAATCTAGCCTAAGTTAGCTAGACCTTAGACCTAAACGACTCCCAATTGGTTAGAATGTCCACGGGAGGTATACTGCAGAATCTAATCACAAGTTAATCTGCTAAGTAGGTGGCAAGATCAATGGGAGGAATCCGCGCAAGAGTGACATACCTAATTATACCAAACCACTGTTCTTCGAGGTTTCGCCTCTTAATCCTCTGCCTAGTCACTGATTTGACAAGAGTTAAATTCCAACAACTCCTCCTTAGGTCAATCTCTTAGTGAGTCCGAGATGTTCCTAAGACCAACGTATACTCAGATTTTAATTAGGATTGGATTAGTGAGTGAGGAAATTGTTTGTGGGATAGAGAGGGTAATGACTTTCTCACCTTATTTGGCATATGAGATTTCCTCTTGCTTTGTTTTCGTGCGACATGTGCAAGTATATAGATAAGTAATCACTCAAATTAATTATAAATCACCAAAAAGTGTTTTCTAATTTAGATGTGATGTAGAGGTATCTTATCTCCAGCACTCTTCAACAATAATTTAAAGAAACAAATTAAACGAATGCCCTAGGATGCAATGTCTAACTGTGTTTTAAAAAATTACATGCAGGAGTTACTGTTAAATTAGAATTAGTATGTAAAGCAGGCTAACAGGAAAAAAACAGAAGAAACTATGAAATTGCAATTCAATCACCCTGAAAAGAAGCAGGGTGACTGATTCCACTGTATAGCCGCGATAACGTGGCATTTGCCGCGTTTGCGCAGCTAAGTGGGTGAGTCTGGTGCTCTGGATTCTTGGGTAGAGTCCTAGAGATGCAAATTCTGTACTGCAGTTGATAAGTTGCTATAATCTCTACATGCACACAAATACAGATAAGAAAAATTAAACAATTAGTGAATAAAAGAACAATACTCCGACAACAGCGTCAAAATTTGATTGTCGAAAAATAGAAAGAGGTTAAGGTTAGAAGGATGTTATCTGAATGTCAGTTAAGTCTCTGCCTTTCGCAATTTATTCGTGATAAGAAGCGCTATGCAGGTCGAATCCAAAAGGAGGAATGCGATAGAAGCTTTTCGGTATTTTTTTAAACACTAAGTAGGTTAATAGTTTTTCTTTAAAAAAGAAAAAGTCTATATTAAGTGTTCGAAGTAGAGAGAAGATGAAGATATGATTTGATTTTGAAGATTAGAGTTTTGAAAAGAACTAAAAGAACATGGTTGTAGACTGTCTAAAAATCACCGAGAATAAGTCGTCAGATGCAAAGCCCATACTTCAGACGCAAGGCTGATAAAAATCATTGACATAATGTCAAGACGCCAAGCTCGAAACCCACGCCTCAGCATCATTAGGAAACCAAGATGCAGGGCTCAAAGCTCGTCTCAGTATCACTGCAAAGCCAAGACGAGGAGCTGGAAGCCCGCATCTCAGCAGAGCTCGATGTCCGCGTCTCAATACCACAACAATGCCAAAATGCAGGGCTCGAGGCCTGCGTCCAGCATCATCTCAATGGCTAAACGCAGATCTCAAGCCCACGTTTCAACTACAAATGAGCCCTGTGTCTCAGTTATAACTGCTCATATTATTCGGTCAAGTACTGCCTACATAATAAGGGCAGTTAACTCCATCATGGAGGGTTTTTAGGAGACAGATTTACCCTTGAAATCTTTATAGTAGCTCAGTTTGCTATTGAAGAGAGATGAAAAATTCTTCAGCTGAGAAAGATTTATAAAGAGTTCAAATCTTCTACCAACTAGCTGAATTCAAGTTATTGTCTAAGTCTCTTTGAGATTTCATTGGATAGGAGTTGTGCTACTCTATCTGTGACTCAAGAAGAAGAGTTCCAGAAGAGCTTGACGTTCACCCGATCAATGAAAAACAAGAATCACTTTCCCCTACTACGCAAAGAACCCAGCCTTAAACAAAGAGAAGATCTGAGCTTGAGCGTCTTCTCTCTCTTATAATTGAAATTTTGAGTTGTTGTAATTTTTCATTAGTTCAAGAAAAATTTGCAATATACACTTTCAAAATCTCCCCTTGGGAGATGGCAACTCTGCTGGGGACTATTTTCTCTACTGATGAGCAAGTTGTGGCGCAAGGTGACCTCAGTTTCATGGGAAAAACGGTCAAGTCACTCGTTATGGAATTCGACCAGGTAAAGTACGAAGAGTTTCTCTTTTCTGGCTCCAAGAGCCCCAGGGTGGCACGGCAGTACCGCAGGGTCTCCTCGGAGATCTCCTTTCAAGTCCCTTCGGAGACTTCTCTAAAGATGGCCTGCGCAAACAGGGCTATTTCTAGATATGTCATGTGCATGGCCTGTGTCAACGCTCCTACGAGACCCGCGAGGCCAACGTCGTTGAAGGCCAATCTTGTCATGCCCCTTCTCTTCCTCAGCTCCAGGTTACCGAGGGTCCCCAATAACCCATAAAGTGTAACTGGAATGCTGAACGTCGACAAAAGCGTCAGGCACATCGACAATAGATGGAAGAAGCTGAAAAAGCTATCTGTCTAGCAGATACAGGATGCGAGGCTCAAACCCGCGTCTCTTCTAAACAACATCAGACGCGTGAAGTTTACATCTGGCTACCAAAGCGCAGAGACCATGAGGCTCGCATTTCTAAGGCCCTACCTCACAGGCGCGACGTTCAGCAACGCGAAGTCTGCGTCTCTTCTCAGAAATACGAGACCCTCATTTTTATGCTAGAACACAGGACTCATGAAGTCCGAGTCTCTCAAGTGCCGCTAGACAAACGCGACAATCAGCAATGCGAGATTGATTGAGGAAAAATAGAGATATAGTTAAGGGTTAGAATGATGTTACCTGGATGGATGCGAGTCTCTATCTTCCACAATATATCCGCGGTAGTAAGGGCTATGCTGGTCGAATCCACAGGGAGGAATGCGATAGAAGCTTTTCGGAACGAATTCTCTAACAATTAGCTTGGCAAAAAAAAAGAGAGATATTGATTGTAAGAAATAGTTTTTAGAAGTATAGTTTACTAATCATCTATCACAACCAAAGTATTATTCTAAAAGAATAAACATCATATTGAATAAAGAATTATCTACCCTAGGGTTTTGATTGAGAATCAAGAAAGATGAATAACAATGTTGTAAACTCTAATTCATGTGCACTAATAAAAATCAAACTATAATTCATCCTAATTTCAAAGCATAGCATAAGAAAAGTCTACTTAACATTATGCTATCAAAGTTTTTGGATATGAACTATGAATAACCATTTAAGAAGTGCAACTTAAATTAGTTAAACTCAATTATTAATTTATCTTCAAGAAAACCAATTTTAATCCTAAGGTTTTTAATAATAGATATCAATCAATTCATCTTTTAACTAAACTAGGGTTGACTAGAGATTAGCAAACTATAAGTTTTAATTAGTTTAACATATTTCTATTTTTATTTTTATTTTTTATTATGAACAAGAAAGGTTGCATGAGAATTAAAAGAAGAAAAACAAATGAACTAAAGCAGAAAAATAAATTGAATTGCAAAATAAGAAAAATTGAAAAGAATAAAGAACCTTTTTATTGGATGTCACTGGCCAATTACAAAGCTCTTCTCCTTCTTCAAAATAACAAAAATAAAAATACAAGAAATTTGAAAAGAAACAGTATCTAAAGGAAACCCTAAATTTGAGCCTCTGAGAGCTCCTCTGAGAGCTGCCCTTCTATGCAGGGGTATTTATAGGAGGAAACCATAAGAAATGTATGAAGATAGGATGAGCAAAATATCTCTAAATTTGAATTCTTCTTTTATCTCCAAACTTGTTTTAACTTATCCGTAGAAGTTCAATTCTGTCCTGCAACTTGTTATCATGTTGATCACTGAATATGACTTATCTGCCGACTGAATTGGAAAGTTTGATCAACATAAGAGTTGTAGTCCTTCAAATTTTCTTTCTGGAGCATCTTGAATTATCGAATTTCAATATCTGTAGAAAAAGTTATGATCTGAACACTAAAACGTGTACAGTCTGAATCCGAATTTTTTGAAACGATTTTTATCTTTAAACTCTTCTCCTTTTATCTTTAGCCTTGTCTTGCAAGCAATTAGGGTTGAGTAGAAGTCCATCATTTTCCTCTTCTTTTAGCAATTAGGAGTTCTTTCTTATCCTTCCTTTTCTTCACTTAGATTTTAAATAAAGAGTTTAAAAATCTAAGTTTAGATTAGGTTAGATAATATGAAACTTCTAAATTACTACAACTTTTGTACATGGACTTGCACATGGGCTTTTTGGGCTTCTGGGCTTCATTTAGGCTTTATTCTTTTATTTAAATAATTACTCAAGGCCTGCACACATTAAGTAATAAAACATTAGTAATAGTGCATAATTATAGGAATAAATAGGGAAATATGATAGTAAATGTAGTGATAAATATGCATTTTTTACTACCTATCAGAGATCCGCATCTCTTATCAGCAGAGGCACGAGACCTGCGTTTCTAAACCAAAAGGTGAGAGTCGCGTCTGTTCTACAGAACGTGAACTTCGCTTTTCTGAACCCTGCACCCCTGAGACTTGCGTCTCGGAGTTGCGACGCAAGGTTAACATTTGCTCTTCGACGGCTAGAGTCAGATAGGAGCTGAAAAGTCCTTATCCTTAGAGACTCGAGGTTGGTCTCATCGATCCCCTTCTGATGGATCTAAGGGATTACTTGACAAAGAAGAGGAGTGTTCATCAAATCACTCTACTATGCTGCTGTGAACGGCTCATCACAACGGTGCTCTCTGAATGCCATTGCAAACATTCGGTGCTCAAACGGTTATCATCTACGTCAGTCCCTCGCTCGACCAAAAGGCGTCATCCCACACAAGAAGAACTCTCTCCGATACGGAGTACCCTGAAGTTACTGCGAACGTGGTGGGTCCAAGAACTACGCCAAGCAAAATTAAGGGGAACAATAGTCAGCTCTGATGAGTCTGACACCGCACCGAAGGAGTGTACCTGTATACCCGCACTCGAACTGGCGTAATAGCCCCAGTGGACTGCAGTGCCCTAGCCCGGGGCATTGAAGTAAGCGAGTCACACTCTGCCATCATAGAATCACAGGCTTCGAACTCTTCTGTTGAGAAAGAAGCCTTCACATATATGGCAAACACTCCTGAAGAAATGGCCAGACACTTTGAACAGCAAGCCCAGACCCAGAGGGAGCAACTCGATATGATTTATGCTCAACAAGAATCTATCGATAGCCTCAAGCAGATGCTTTCGCAATTGTTTGAGGACAAAAAGAAGAAGCCTAAGGCTAAGACTCCTTCCAAGAAGTCCAAAGGCAAATGAAAGAAAGGGAAAAGCTCGTCTTCTGCACATACTAAGGAGGAAGAGCATTCCAACTCTGAGTCATCCAAGCCTCCATCCGAAAAGGGAGACAATTCAGAGAATGGGAGCACTTAATCCAAAAGAATGAGTAAACTGGAACAACTTCTTGAAGCCCTCGCCAGTCGAAAAGGCCTATAAGAAGCAGGAGTGGTCCAGCCATACTCGGCTAAGTGGGATCTTATCCTGTACCCTCCTAAGTTTAAAGCTCCGACCCTACAGGTCTTCGACGGCAAGGGGTCACTAAATCAGCACATATACTACTTCAAGTCTCAGACAGGGAATGTAGTATCAAATGATGCCATCCTGACACGTTTGTTCATTAGCACCCTGAAGGGGATTGCTTTTGAATGGTTCATGAAGCTCCCAGAAGGCTCCATCAAGAACTGGGATAATCTGGAGAAGCTTTTCCTTACACGCTTCTTCGAAGATGACTTGGAGATTGCCATGCCAACTCTCCTGGTGATGAGGCAACGAAAAGGAGAGTCAGTTAAAATATTTGTGGAGAGATTTTAGAATATGGCACTTTGATGTCCTAGCGGTATGACCCAGGCCACCCTGATAGAAACATGCCGTCATAATTTACAAACCTCACTCCTACCTCAGATAGGAGTAGCTAAAAGTCGTACCTGGAAGCAGTTAGTCCAGCAAAGTGAACAGGGAGAAGAGATTGTTGCCAGTGTTAAGGCAGAAGAAACAAGCCCAGACCCAAAAAGTCAACAAGACGCGCCAGAAGTATCTTTCCAAGCTAAAAGGAAGGATACACTGGCGACAGTAACAAAGTCTCCCTCTAAGCCCCAACCGGCTAGAGGTGGCAGCTTTTCAATCCAGCCACGCCCCAACAAGCAGTACTCCTTTAAGGACGAGCATGTAGATTCGTTGTTCAAGCTATTCAACAAGAGCAATAGACTGAAGTTTCCTGAAGCTAGACGTCCTGAGGAGGTTGGCAAGACCTACAACCCCAATTATTTCTTGTACCATAGGATTCTGGGGTACCCTACCAAAATCGTTACGTCTTTGAAGATATCCTTCAAGCTTTGATTAATGCAGAGGTGCTCAAGCTTCACCTAGAGCAGAAGAAAGTGACAGCTAATATGATGTTATTTCTTCAGTTCGGGGTACAGCCTCCAACGCCAGCCGGAGTGTTCCCATCCCGAAAGGCGAACTAAGAGTGCTCAACACAGATCCACATCACAAGTGGGAGAAAGGTCTCTTACCTGTTCTTACTCCTTAGGGAGAGATCATGTGGGTTCATCTCGACCTCGTGGAAGGCCAACAGTGGACTACTGTTATCAACAGGAAGTCCAGAGGTAAAGCAAAAGCTTCGTCGTGCAATGTGGTGTGTGCTTCCTCTCAGAAAGCAGAAACTGATGCCCCCTCGCTAACTGATTCGGAGGAGAAGACAATCGTCCTTGCTACAGAACTGAATGCACCACTCGTAGTAGGGATCCGCTCGGGTCAGTCGTACCTGAAGAAATACGATGAAATGGTGACAAATCTGCCTAAACCTACCCCAGAGCCAACCAAGCAATCCATGAAGCAACCCGTGGAGAAGTAAAAAGAGCTTTGGTATGCCAAGGCCCTTCCGAAGGACAAAGCGGAAGGATCTTCAGCACCTTACCTCTTTGATGTCTTGGCTCAACTGGCCAACATCCCAGCCAGGATCACTCTTTAAGAGCTCCTGAGACTATCTAAGTCAACAAGGGAAGCTCTAAGGGAAGCTTTAGCTGATGCTGAAGTCTTCATGGCCCGGATTCTGGCTGAACCACAGAAGAAAGATGAAGAAAACTGTCTCCACGCCTCTCAACATGCCCCCTACATAACCTTCACTTTAGATGACATGCAAGTTAAAGAGAAACATGATAGGCCCTTGTACTTCACAAGGTATATTGTATCATCTGAAGTGAGCCGATTTCAGGTGGATCCAGGATCCGTGTTGAGCAACATGCCCCATCGGGTCATGTAGCACTTGGGAATCCCCACTCACCGATTGAGTGCCACTCAAACTATCATTTACGGCTTCAACGGCAATGTTACGCGCCCAATGGGAAAGATTAAACTTAAACGTAAGATCAGGAACCTAAAATCTGAGGTGACATGCTATGTTATTGACGCTGACACTCTGTATAATTTGTTGCTGGGATGATCATGGATTCATCGCAACTCCATCGTCCCCTCTACTCTCCATCAAGTCATGAAGTATGTTGACGGAGATGAAAAAGTCCGAATGTTGATCACCGAAAGGCATCCGTTTAAGGGGTATAGAATTACTTCACAGACTCCCTCCTGTATCAGTATTCTCTGGAGACAGACGAGAATTCCCAGCCAGATGAACTAGACTCTAGTAACGAAGCTGATGTTGAGCCAGAGGCAGAAGAAGAATATCTTTGAGAGTTGAATCCACTTGTAACGAATGTTAATAAGCTCGCTGTCAATAACACCGCCAATGATATAGGAGAGTGATATATTAATGAATAATTAGATTTGGCTTACTTTTCTGTGTTTGCTCCTGATTCTGTGACATCAGATACTAGTACCGATGTAGATGATGACCCCTGGTCAGCAATAGATGCTGATTGCTAAAATAAATGAAACAACCAAGGAGTTTAAGAATGTACCGTGTAGCTTGTGGCTAACGGGTCGTGTCCACAAGGAGGGATGCGATGGAAGCTTTTCGATGAGTCGTTTTAAAAACAAGGAGTTTGTGTTCATTTTTTTAGGAAAAAGAGAATGTAAGGAAAAGAGATGAAAAAGAGAAATTTCAACTTTCAGAAAAGGATTTGGAGGAGGTGATTTTTTTTTAAAAAGCTTTAAGAGTTGTGATGTTGTTTTATAATAAGAAATCAAATCTGGGCTTACTATCTTCCTACTCAATTGTTCATTCTTCTCTTAAAGTATTAAGTCCCTCAAGTTATCATTTACAAAACTTAAAGTTGCTTTTTTTTAAAAAAGCTTTAAGTAAAGCACATAAGATGCAGAAGGTTTGAGTCCATTTTCTTCAAGAAAGAGTTGGAATCGGATATTAAAACATAAAGCGTGAAGAAGCAAGAATGAATTAAAAACGATTCACAAGAAGTTCAAGAAAGAATGGTGAATTCAACTATCTATACCCATCCTCATGTGCCTTCAAGAACACTTTCAAAAAGAAAGGCTTTTAAGGGAGGCATGCATATGAGTCATCGGGTCTTTTTCTTTTAAAAACAGAAGAGAAGAAAACAAGAGAGAGTCGATAGCTAGCCCAAAAAAAGAATTTAGTTACACATGGAAAGCGAAGAAAACAACGACATAATATAAAGCATACCGTACTGCAAGTGAAAGAGAAATCGGCCCGACTTTTGTATTGCTGTCACTTCAACCTTCAAGTACACGCTCTCAGTCCTCTCTCTCACAAGTTTTTGAAACTGGACAACAACTTAAAAAGTAAGATTACAACTTTCTTTCTAGCTAACAATGAACCTAGATCCTAAGAAAATAAGTGCAAAATTTAATCCTAGTCTTCGCTGCCTTTTTCCTTGCTGAAAGAGGTATTTATAGCCAAAAACCTTGAAGATAGGATCCCGGGAAGGTTGGGGGAGCAAACGCTCCCCCAACAGAATTGGTTAGGCCGTGGAAACGCGGCTTGGGCCGCGTTTTCGCGGCCTTGGTGTGGCCAGGTGGCCACACCAAGAGGGGGGAGCTTCCTGGTATGAAGGGCATCTCGCATATCCTGCTGGTTTTCTTGTTGCTGCTTCAACCGTTGACTGAATCAGCTTTTGATTTTCTGGCTTCGATTCCTCGATTCAAGGAGGGTTTTTCTCAACCCCTTGATATGCCAAGATATAGCCCAGATTTCTCCACTTCGAATTTATTCTGAATTAATTCAGAATAAAGTGGGCTTTTGGGCTTGTTCCTCATTTATTTCTTTGAGCATTTGGGCCTACATTTAGCAAAGAAAAAAGACACTTATTAATATCATTTATTAGCAAACAAGTGTGGTAAAGTGACAATATAAATGCAATGTATGTGACAAATCACACCCCCACACTTATCTTTTGCTCGCCCTCGAGCAAAACATTAGACTAACTCGAATCAATTATTAGACCACTTTCGCAGGTCATTTAATTGCACTGAGCATGTGCAACAAGCTGTTAAACCTCTAGGTCACCCCTAGAGGACGAGTTTTGTCTCGTGAGAGTTTTCAGCAAATTACACCCACAAAATCCAAAAAGGAAGAGAAAATGTTAGTATTTTCGAAAAGCATTTTTTTTAATATATATTTTGAAGGAGAAAATATTTGAAGTATATTTGTGAGATCTTAAGTAATCTATAAGTTATAGGAATATCAAATTTTTCATTCCTAAACTTAGTCTCCATTCAAAAACATGTCATCAATTAAAGTAAGGAGTCAAATTGTACTTCTCATCTAGTCTATTAATTTACCCTGATTCGTATGCAACATCGTGACTGTGAAGTTTACTAAGGGTTCTTCAACATTAACTCCCATGCCTCATATTTATTTTTGTGAACTTTTATTCCTCAATTTCATTAGGCTTTCTAATCTGCCCATGTAACGAGCTTTCAGTCGGTGACACCCAAACCAGACGATTTTAGGGCACCAGGTGAGAAAACACCCCTAAGGACCTAAACACCCGAGCAGATAAGGCCACGAAACCAAGGTTTTTATTTATACTATGTAACCCTTTTAGGCGTGAATATTTGTGCTTCATGAGGCATAAATACCCAGCTTAATCAGAGGATACACATTATTTATACGAGGTACCCCTTTTAGGCGTGAATACTTATGCTTCATGAGGCATAAATACCCAGCTTAATCAGAGAATACTTTTTTTTTCTTTTTCAAACTTGTCTAATTATCTTTTGCATAAATACTAAGGCTTGCTTAGGCCAAAGCACCTAGCTACTCAATAATTAGACTTGTTTTTTTTATAAGGCATAAGAGTCTCTGTTTTCAAACCCTAAGTGTGGGGGTGTGATTTGTGTGCATATGTCATTAAGGTAAATATCAAGACTAAATTACTTTCCCAAATTTCTTCCTGACCCTAAAAATCAAACAAGTTATTTTATTTCGACCAAGTGTAAGAAATCCTAATTATGATTCTCCTATTCCTTAAAATTGACTTAAATTCTTACAAGAAATATATCAAAATATTGTCTACCCTTTATTTTATTTATTTATTTATTTTATATATATTCATTTTTTTTTAATCAGCCATGTTAGAACCCTCCCCCACACTTATCTCATGCATTGTCCCCAATGTATGAAAGAAATGTATAAGTGCATGAAATAAAATAGAAAGGAGGAAAGTTACTGATACACTAGGTCAAAAAGACCCATTACCGTTTCATCTACCGGCACCGATTCCAAGAAAGGTTTAAGGCGTTGACCATTTACCTTAAAGTCATTTCCATTCTTGGGGTCACTGATCTCAACTGCACCATGTGGAAACACGGTTTTTACAACGAATGGCCCAGTCCATCGTGATTTCAATTTTCCTGAAAAAAGATGAAGCCTAGAATTGTAGAGTAAGACTTTTTAATCAGGGACAAATATTTTTCTTATGATGTGCTTATCATGAAAAATCTTCACTCTATATTTAGTGATCTTAGCATTTTCATAGGCCTCATTTCTCAATTCCTCCAATTCGGAGATTTGTAATTTCTGAAGGTCACCGGCCTTAGTCAAATCGAAATTCAACTGCTTGATTGCCCATAAGGCTCGGTGCTCTAACTGAACGGGCAAGTGACAAGGTTTGCCATAGACTAACCTATAGGGAGAATTCCTAAAATCGTCTTGAAAGCGGTCCTGTAGGCCCATAGAGCATCTACAAGTTTTAATGACCAATCTTTCCGATTTTGGTTCACTGTTTTCTCCAATATAAGTTTGACTTGTCTATTTGAAACCTCAACTTGCCCACTGGTTTGAGGATGATATGGTGTGGACAACTTGTGAGTTATGGCATACTTTCGCATAAGGGCTTCAAAAGATCTATTGCAAAAGTGGGTGCCATTATCACTGATGATAGCACGAGGGGTTCCGAAGCGGGAAAAAATGTTCTCTTTCAAAAACTTTATGACAACTTTGTTATCATTGGTTTTACAAGGAATGGCTTCTACCCACTTGGACACGTAGTCCACAGCAACCAATATGTATTGGTTCCCAAATGAGTTAGGAAATGGACCCATAAAGTCGATGCCCCAAACATTAAAGAATTCTATTTCTAGAATTGGGTTGAGGGGCATCATATTTCGATGTGAGATCCTACCTACCATTTGGCATCTAGGGCACATCTTGCAATATTCATAGGCATCCTTGAACAGAGTGGGCCAATAAAACCCACTTTGTAACACCTTTTCAGCTGTCTTGCGGGGACCAAAGTGTCCACCGCATGCAAGTTCGTGACAATAAGACAGAACACTCTTAACCTTCTCATCGGGAATGCATCTCCTAATAATTTGATCAGAACAGTACTTGAAAAGATACGGTTCTTCCCAAAAGAAATACCGAACTTTGGACAAGAACCGGTGCACATCATTTGTGGACCAATGAGATGGAGTTTGGTTTGTGACTAAGTAGTTCACTATATCAGCAAACCAAGGTTCCCTAGAGATAGCTAAGAGATGTTCATCAGGAAAATCCTCATTGATGGGTAATTCGTTGCATGGGGAATTGGGAATTCGTGAGAGGTGGTCAGCAACGACATTTTCTACGCCTTTCTTGTCTCGAATTTCGAGATCAAATTCTTGAAGAAGGAGGATTCAACGAATGAGTCGGGCCTTGGCATCCTTCTTCATCATGAGGTACCTAAGCGCAGAATGATCGGTGAAAACGGTGGTTTTGGACCCTAATAGGTAGGGTCGAAACTTCTCTAAGGCAAACACTACTGCCAAGAATTCCTTCTTGGTTGTAGTGTAGTTCAGTTGAGTGTCATTGAGAGTCCTACTAGAGTAGTAGATCACATGCTGCTTGTTATCAATACGTTGTCTTAGGACAGCGCCTATGGCAAAATCAGAAGCATCGCACATAATCTCAAACGACTTAGACCAATCCGGTGCAGATATGATTGGTGCAGAAATCAGCTCTCTCTTAAGCTTCTCCCAAGAATTTATGCATTCAGCATCGAAAGTGAAGGACACATCTTTAGCTAACAGATTAGTCAAGGGCCTAGCAATTTTGCTAAAATCCTTGATAAATCTTCGATAGAAACCAGCGTGTCCTAAGAAAGATCTAATGTCCTTAACGCATTTGGGCATGGGAAGCTTAGCAATAACCTCGATTTTTTCTCTATCCACTTCAATTCCTTTCTTGGATATTTCATGGCCCAAGATTATTCCATGTTTCACCATGAAGTGACATTTCTCCCAGTTCAGTGTTAGATGTTTTTCAGCACAACGTTGGAGGACGAGTTCTAGATGGTGGAGACATTGAGTGAATGAATCTCCGTAGATGGAGAAATCATCCATGAAGATTTCTAAGAAGCGCTCTACCATATCAGAGAAAAGACTCAACATGCAACGTTGAAACGTTGCTGGGGCATTGCATAAGCTGAAGGGCATTCGACGATAAGCAAATGTCCCAAATGGACAGGTAAACGTAGTCTTTTCTTGGTCCTCAAGAGCGATAGGGATCTGGTTATAGCCCGAGTAACCATCCAAAAAACAGTAGTACTCGTGACCCGCCAAACGTTCAAGCATTTGATCAATGAAGGGAAGTGGAAAATGGTCCTTACGAGTTGTAGCATTCAGTTTCCTATAGTCAATGCAAACTCGAATCTTCGTGGGAAGTCGAGTTTGAACCAACTCTTTGTTCTCGTTTTCCACTACGGTGAAACCAGATTTCTTTGGGACCGCATGGACAGGACTGACCCATTGGCTATCCGAAATGGGATAAATTATCCCATTGTCTAAGAGTTTTATGATTTCAGTATGAACAACCTCTTGCATTATAGGGTTTAACCTACGCTGCGGGTCTCTCTTGGGTGTGGCATCTTCATTGAGATGGATGCGGTGTTGAACGATGGTTGGACTTAATCCCTTAATATCAGTCATAGTCCACCCAATGGCTTCCTTATGTTTTCTTAGAATATCTTTCAAATCTTTTTCTTCCCCGTCATTTAAGTGAGAGGAAATGATGACGGGAAATGTCTCTTGTTCGCCTAGATAGGCGAACTTGAGATGCGCAGGAAGGGCTTTCAATTCTAAGGAAGGGGCAGGCTCACTAGAAGGACTAGTCAAATCTGTTGGCTCCATTGTAGGTGAAATTGGGTTTGAAGCCCAATTCACGGCAGAATCTACCACCTGATCGAGATTAAAGTCATCAGACTCTAACTCGAAGTCAATCTCCATTTCTGATTCCAATTCTTCCCCGTGTTCACTTGTCAAGTTCTCAATTTGGTTTACTTCAAAAGTTTGGTCCTCGATGTCACGGGGCTGTTTTCCTAGATGGAAGACATTGACTTCTCTAGTCATGTCTCCAAAGGTTAACCTCATAGACCCATTCCTGCAATTGATGATGGAATTAGCAGTGGCAAGGAATGGTCGACCTAGGATGACCGGAGTTTGAGCCCTACGATTGGAGTTGGACACAGGTTGTGTCTCCAAAACTATGAAATCGACAGGGTATATGAACTCTCCTACCCGGATCAGGACATCGTTAATTTTCCCTTTTGAAACTTTAACAGAACGGTCAGCCAGTTGGATGGTGACTCGAGTTGGACTAAGGTCACCCAACCCGAGTTGTTGATAAACAGAGAATGGAAGCAAGTTGATACTTGCCCCCAAGTCAAGAAGTGCACGACTAATCTCGGCTTGTCCTATTGTGCAGGCAATGATAAGGCTACCTGGATCTTTGTACTTGACAGGGATAAGACCTGAAAATAGCTAACTAATATTAGTGGGTAGGAAGACTTTCTTAGGAACATTAGTCTTTCTCTTCTTGGTGCACATGTCCTTAAGAAACTTAGCATAGGAAGGAACTTGTTGGATGGCATCAAGAAGTGGCACATTTATCTTTACTTGGTTAAACATCTCGATTATCTTGTCCATGTGCGGGTTTTGCTTGTTGTTTTTCAGCCTATTCGGAAATGGTACTATAGGCTGGTGCACCTGGCTGGCTGACTTGTCTTTTTCAGACTCGTCCGAATTGGAAGAAATTGGATTGGATGAGGTGGAAGCTTGATTGTGGTTGTGCTGAATAGGATTGGTGGGTGTTGACACTTGATTATCAACTTTCTTTCCTGACCTCAATGTATGCACAGCATTACATTGATTGAATGAAGGATCCTCAGCCAAATGAGCTTGTTGGGAATTCCTCAGATTGGTGATTGGCTGACTAGGCAGGGTACCTTTTTGTCTCTCATTCTGTGGGTTGGCTAATTGGCTCATTTGAACTTCTAGCCTCTGAATGGTTTGCATGAGAGAGTCTTGGTTTTTCATATATCTCTCCATGTTTCTTTCAAAGTCAGTCATTCTTCTTTCCAATTGAGGATTCTGGAAGGAGGATTGTGGAGCTTGGTTAGGAAAGTTCTGTTGATAATTTGGAAAGCTTGGTGGATGGTTGGGAGAATTATTATGAAAATTGGAGAAGTTGGGTTGATGATTGGAAGAATTGTTACCATGATGGAAGTGGTTAGCATGATTGGATCGTGAATGGTCATTGTTGTTCTGGCTCCATGAGAAATTAGGGTGATTTCTCCAGCCGGGATTGTACGTTGGTGCGTAAGGATTGTTGTTCAGCCTTGAAAAAGCTGCATTCATCGGTTCGTGATAGGATTGCTGAGCCTGAAACACTGGGCATTCCTCGAATACATGGTTCATGGCTTGACAGTAAGTGCAACCCGGGGGTGGAAATTGGTTCGGGCTGACTTTATTGACTGGACTTGGTTCTTTCGTCTCTAGAGCTTCCAGTCTTCTAGCTAAATTAGCTAACTTAGCCTCATTAGCAATGGACGATTCTATGGAGTGGAGACCTCCTTTTGAAGAGATGGAGTTAGGATTCTTAGGGGCCGCACTCGCAGATTCCCATTGGATGGTTTTCTCAGCTAAATTTTCATACAAATCCCATCCCTCATCTTCATCTTTCTGCAAGAAACCCCTTGGCACATACTTTTTAAGAGGTTTTTGGTGGAATAGTCTAAACCGTCATAGAGAATTTGGCATTGTTGCCATTTCTCTATTCCATGATGTGGATATTGGACAAGGAGGTCCTTAAAGCGTTCAAAGTACCTCCAGAACGGTTCATTAGGCTCTTGCTTAAATTGCATGATCGTCTTCCTAATGAGAGCGGTTTTATGGATAGGATAGAATTTCTTCAAGAAGACCTTGATGAAACCATCCCAAGATGTGATGGAACCGGCTGCTAAGCTGTAGAGCCACTTTTTTGCTAGGTCCTTAAGTGCAAACGGGATAAATCTCAACCTAATAGCATCGTCTACAAGGTGTGGGATTTTCATCATAAGACATACTTCCTCAAATTCTCTTATGAAGAGGTAGGCATCTTCGGACTCTAGACCATGAAATTTGGGGAGTGTGTTGATGAATTGAGGCTTGAGCTCGAAATTGTATTCACCAACCGATGGAAGTGAAATGCAAGATGGAATGAGGTCCAAATCGGGTAGAACCTATCCTGCAGTGATGTGGATTGAGCCATTACCGGATCTGGTCTTGGTTCAAACTTGGGTGGTGATGTGTTTCTAGTCAACCTAGATGAATTGGGGTCTCTTGACCACACTTGCATACATAAACACAATCACAGTCACAACAAGTTCAAATAACAGTCAACAATAGAAATCAACCAAGCCTAGTCTAAGGTAACCTCGACCTAGACAACTCCTAACTGGTTGATTGTCCACAAGAGGTAGAATGTAGACCTTGAACACAAGCTAATCAGCCAGGTCAGGACAAGATTGGTGGGAGGTTTTCCGTCAAAAGATGTTCCTTAATTAAGTAACCACCAATCTTCGGGCTTTCGGCCCTCAATCCCCTTCCTTGACACTGATTTGACAGGGGTCAATTTCCAACACCTTCCCTCTTTAGGATAATCTCCTAGTGAGTTCGAGATGTCCCTAAGGCCAACGTCTATCAAATTTTAATTAGGCTTAGGTTGTGCGTGCTTGGAGATGGTTTGTGGGCTAAGGAAGGGTAATGACTTCCCCACCTTATCTTGATTTTGGTTTTGCCCTTAGAATTGATTCGTGCAAAGTGTGCAAGATATAGAAAGTAACATTCAAAAGCAATTATCACCCAAGAATGTTTCCTATGCTATATGCTATGCATACATACCTTGTCTCCAGCTCTCTTCAACAGTAAAGTAAAAGAATTGAAAAGACTTGTGCCTAGAATGCAAATGTCTAATCAATTTTTAACTTTCAACGAATATTTTACTGTTGACTTAAAAACAGGGATGTTGGATAGAAACACTAGCACAAATATGACATAAAAAACTGAAATTTTTGCAAGCAATATGTCCTGCAAAACAAAGTTTTTAGTAGTCCCAAAAAAAATTTCAGATTTGCAAAGCAATTTCTTGAAATTCTGTTTCCTACTTTCGAGAGTAGGGGCACCGAATTTTCAAGTCTTCTTGACAAAGCTTGAATGCTAGATCGTGATCTTCGAGTCCCTGAAACAATACACAAAACTTGTTAAAACAACTACACCGTTCCCTCCCCGGCAACGGCGCCAAAATTTGATTGCTAAAATAAATGAAACAACCAAGGAGTTTAAGAATGTACCGTGTAGCTTGTGGGTAACGGGTCGTGTCCACAAGGAGGGATGCGATGGAAGCTTTTCGATGAGTCGTTTTAAAAACAAGGAGTTTGTGTTCGTTTTTTAGGAAAAAAAGAATGTAAGGAAAAGAGATGAAAAAGAGAAATTTCAACTTTCAGAAAAGGATTTGGAGGAGGTGTTTTTTTTAAAAAAGCTTTAAGAGTTGTGATATTGTTTTATAATAAGAAATCAAATCTGGGCTTACTATCTTCCTACTCAATTGTTCATTCTTCTCTTAAAGTATTAAGTCCCTCAAGTTATCATTTGCAAAACTTAAAGTTGCTTTTTTTTAGAAAGCTTTAAGTAAAGCACATAAGATGCAGAAGGTTTGAGTCCTTTTTCTTCAAGAAAGAGTTGGAATCGGATATTAAAATATAAAGCGCAAAGAAGGAAGAATGAATTAAAAATGATTCACAAGAAGTTCAAGAAAGAATGGTGAATTCAACTATCCATACCCATCCTTATGTGCCTTCAAGAACACTTTCAAAAAGAAAGGCTTTTAAGGGAGGCATGCATATGAGTCATCGGGTCTTTTTCTTTTAAAAATAGAAGAGAAGAAAACAAGAGAGAGTCGATAGCTAGCCCAGAAAAAGTGTTTAGTTACACATGGAAAGCGAAGAAAACAACGACATAATATAAAGCATACCGTACTGCAAGTGAAAGAGAAATCGGCCCGACTTTTGTATTGTTGTCACTTCAACCTTCAAGTACAAGCTCTCAGTCCTCTCTCTCACAAGTTTTTGAAACTGGACTACAACTTAAAAAGTAAGATTACAACTTTCTTTCTAGTTAACAATGAACCTAGATCCTAAGAAAATAAGTGCAAAATTTAATCCTAGTCTTCGCTGCCTTTTTCCTTGCTGAAAGAGGTATTTATAGCCAAAAACCTTGAAGATAGGATCCCGGGAAGGTTGGGGGAGCAAACGCTCCCCTAACAGAATTGGTTAGGCCGCGGAAACGCGGCTTGGGCCGCGTTTCCGCGGCCTTGGTGTGGCCAGGTGGCCACACCAAGAGGGGGAGCTTCCTGGTATGAAGGGCATCTCGCATATCCTGCTGGTTTTCTTATTGCTGCTTCAACCGTTGACTGAATCAGCTTTTGATTTTCTGGCTTCGATTCCTCGATTCAAGGAGGGTTTTTCTCAACCCCTTGATATGCCAAGATATAGCCCAGATTTCTCCACTTCGAATTTATTCTGAATTAATTCAGAATAAAGTGGGCTTTTGGGTTTGTTCCTCATTTATTTCTTTGAGCATTTGGGCCTACATTTAGCAAAGAAAAAAGACACTTATTAATATCATTTATTAGCAAACAAGTGTGGTAAAGTGACAACATAAATGCAATGTATGTGACAAATCAGATGCCCTGACATCATTGCATGTACCGGTGAGATCATCTCTCACGATATATTAAAGCGTCAGTGATGCGCAAGGATCTTTCTTTGAGGTCCCAGTAAGACACAAAGGCCAAAACTCAATCCTTTTTGAAAAAATTGAGTGCAAATCAATGACTTACAAAGACTTAGAAAGAGAGAGTGAACTTCCTCAGTTCTCTCATTAGGAGTCAAATGTGCTCAGGATGATGGAGAACATGGGGTATCATTAGGAGTCAAACATGGTTTCAACAAGCCACCCAGAAGATGGAGTCAAATATCAGTGTCGGCAACATCTTCGAAGACCTTTCGTTAAACATGGTTTCAACAAGCCACCTAGAAGATGGAGATAAAGAAATGATCCAGTCAGATACAGATCCTTAGACCAAGCACCTAAATACTCTGGGATATTTGCTTTGAACAACGCGAACCACCCACAGAGGATAAGGTAACCCAGATTAATCATAGAGATGAGGCTAATCCTAACCCATCTTTAAAAGCGAAAACTTATAACCCCTCGAGAAGGAAGTGAAAAAACCTAGAGGGGGGGTGAATAGGTGTTAATGCTAATCTAATGCTCTTTTAAACAAGTGAGTATGAATGATGCAAGCGGTCACTCAAAATAAGAAATTGAAGCCGAATTGTCCGTGAAGAGCTCTAGAACTTCTCCTCTTTGATTCCTCTAGATTATGAGTTGAGGTGCGTAATTGCTTTCTTGTTGAAATGAGTAAAGACCGAAAATGCAAGTAAATGAAATGAGTGCAATAATGAAGTACAAGCAAGTGGTATCACAAGTTAGGAATGTAAAGCAATAGAGAGCAAAATGGAAACCAATCGCAAACACAATTAATTTGTTTCGAAATTTGAGGCACTGCTCTACGTCCCCGCCTTCACCACTATAAAGGATTTTTACTAAATCCACAAAGAGAATTTTCACACAGGAACCTTTACATCCAAGGGGATTACAAATGGTCTACGCAAGACCGGAGTACCCAACTCCAACAAATTCAACCTCTACATAAGAGGGATCTCAACAGAATGGAATACAAGTCACTTGGCGATCAAAAAACCACAAACTCTCTCTTACAACTTCTTATAGAGTGGAGTATGATTTTTGGCTCAAGAAGTAAAGTGAGAGAAAAATTTCAGCTGCAAAGGAGTAAAAGACTTGAAAACCAACTGAAAACTTTTGCAATTGAAAGAACTTTGAAAATGAAAGCACGTAAACTTTTCTTCTCTTTTGAAAAACTTGAAACTTGGATATTTTTCTTGTGTCAAACTAAAGACCAATGACCTCTATTTATAGGGAATGAATAAATACCTTTCATAATTGATACTAGGTCATTAGGGGTGAGTTTAGCCACTAGGAAACAAGAAATAGCCGTTGGAATCATTAAAAAATGAAACATATCCAAATATAGCCGTTGGGGCTTTCTGGACAGCTGCCGGTCGACCGGCCGGTTGACCGGCAAGCCACTTGGCAAAAGAGTCGTTGGCTCCGGTCGACCGCCCGGTCGACCGCCAGCTATAATAAAAACGAAATATTGAACTGCCGGTCGACCGGGCCGGTCGACCGGCAAAACCCGAGAGTTAGGGTCTTGCAATTGGTCGACAGGCCGGTCGACTGTAGGGTCTGTCGGTCGACCTCCCGGTCGACCGGCATACGTGCACAGACGTGCACGCCCAAGGCCATAAGGCACAGTCGACCGTCTGGTCAACCGATCTGGCCTGAAATAATACCGGTTGACCGGTCCGGTCGACCGTAAAGGCCTGAAACAGTTTTTAAAGAGGTTTTTAAACTTTGAAATATTTTTAAAATAATTTTAAATGGTTTGAGGTTTAAGTAGCATGCTATAGGAGATGAGATACATGTTTTAAACTAGATATAAAAATTTGAAATATTTTGAAATATATATATTAATCAAACATGCACCAAACCAAACATAACTAAAAACTTGTATTTTTGAAAAGCGTATTTTTGTGTGTGTGTTTTCTTGAGCACAACTATCATATCCTTACTCTTTAATATTCTAATTCTTACAATGGTTTTAGGTGACTACAAGATCTTCAATTTGGGCTTTTTCATATGCATCGTTAAATAACTTGAATTTTTGATCCCGTATTGTGTCAACTTGAGTCGACACTACCTTCCTTTAGGGAAGAAAACATCTTAATCTTTAGAACCCTGAAACAATCTAAACACTGAAATATGATTAGTACAAATAACTACATATATTTTGTAATCATCAAAACTCTAAAACCGGGTGATTGTAACCTTGGGCCAACAATCTCCCCCTTTTTGATGATGACAAAACATATGAGTTATTTAACAACAAAAAAAAAGTGGAAAAAGCAGCTTGAAAGCTCCCCCTCAAGTCATGCTATATATCAAGAATATGAACTTTACAAATTTTGCATAAAAAAATAAGAATGGCATGAGAATGAAATAATAGCTCAATAACTTAAAAGTATTTCTCCCCTTTTTTGTCATGCATCAAAAGGGTCAAACTCAATAAACATTTTTGAAGAGTATTAAAAAAAATTATGAATCCATAACACAAACATTTAATTCACCACAAATAAAGAAAAATCTATTGTAATCTAGTGGTTTAGTAAAAATATCGGTAAGTTAAAAATCGGTGGAAATATAATCAATTTCAGTATTACCTTTCTCATTATGATCTCTTAGAAAGTGATATTGAATGTCAATGTGCTTTGTCTTACTATGTTGATTTGCATTTTTAGTCATATGAATAGTATTAGTATTATCACAAAATATTTTAATATGATCATAATGCAAATCATAGTCAAGGAGAGTATGTTTCATCCAAAGGACTTGTGCACAACAAGCCCGGCCGCAACATACTCCGTCTCGGCGGTTGAGAGGGATACAGAATTTTGCTTCTTGGAAGACCATGAAATAAGACAATTTCCTAGAAACTGACATGTTCCACTAGTACTCTTCCTATCCACTCTACAACCCGCATAGTCGGCATCCGAAAAACTCGTCATGAAAAATTGTCCGATCTTCGGATACCACAAACCCATTCTAATGGTGCCCTTAAGGTATCTAATTATGCGTTTTACCGCAAGCAAATGGGACTCTTTAGGATATAATTGAAATCAAGCACAAAGACACACACAAAATATAATGTCCGACGTACTAGCCGTTAAATATAACAAACTACCAATCATGCTAGATAGAGTTTAATGTCTACATTTATACCTTTCTCATCCTTGTCAAGCTTTGTTGTGGTAGCCATGGGAGTTTTGCTTGTCTTAGCCCCTTCAAACCCAAATTTCTTGATAAGTTCCTTCGTGTACTTGGCTTGATTGATAAAAATCTCATCCTTTCTTTACTTGATTTGGAGACCAAGGAAGTAGTTAAGGTCACATATCATAGATATCTCAAATTCCTCCTTCATGCATGATTCAAAATCTTTGCAAAGTTTTTCATTAGTAGAACCAAATATAATATTATCAACATATATTTGAACAATAAGAATATCATTTTCAACATGTTTGATAAACAAAGTAGTATCTGTTGTCCCTTTAGCAAAACCATTTGAAATAAGAAATGAAGAAAGTCTTTCATACCAAGCCCTAGGAGCTTGTTTTAAACCATAAAGAGCTTTGTCTAGTTTGAAAACAAAATCTGAATGTGTAGGATCAACAAACCCGAGGGTTGTTCAACATACACTTCCTCTTCAATAAATCCATTTAAGAAAGCACTCATGAAAAAGTTTAAAATCTTTAAAAGAAGCAAAAGCAAGTGTTATTCATATGGCTTCAAGCTGTGCTACAGGTGCAAAAGTTTCCTCAAAATCGATACCTTCGACTTGAGTGTAACCTTGGGCCACTAACCTAGCTTTATTCCTAACAATATTTCCCGACTCATCCAACTTGTTCCTAAAAATCCATTTAGTACTAATTGTTGGTCTATTATGGGGTCTAGGAATAAGATGCCAAACTTGATTGCGCTCGAATTGATTGAGCTCCTCTTGTATGGCAAGCAACCAATATGAGTCGCCCTCAGTTTCGAGGATGTTCTTTGGTTCAAAATGAGAAATAAATGCATAGTGCCCGCAAAGATCATGAAGTTTAGAATGAGTAGTTACCCCTTTTGATACTTCACCTATAATAAGATCCTTGGGATGATGTGGAGTGAATCTCCAATCCTTTGGAAGTGGTTGTGTTGGCTCCACTTCAACTTCTTGAACTTCACTTTTCCCATCAACCTTTGGCTTGTCTTCTAGAGTAGGTGAGTCCTTCAAGGTTATTCTCTCCATATCTTCACCTAAGAAATCTATTTCTATAATATTCTCAACAAACATATTAGATTCCTCAAACTTTACATGTATAGATTCTTCAATAGTCAATGTAGATTTATTGAAAACTCTATAAGCTTTATTAGTGTTAGAATAACTAATAAAAATAGTTTCATATGATTTTACATAAAATTTACCTAAATTATCTTTAGTATTTAAAACAAAACATTTACAATCAAAAACTTTAAAATATGAAACATTTGATTTTCTTGAAAAGTAAATCTCAAAAGATGTTTTAGAAGTATTTTTGCATAAGAAAACCCTATTTGATATGTAACAAGATGTGTTTACGGCCTCGGCCCATAGGTATTGAGGGAGACCGTACTCATTTATCATTATCCTAGCCATTTCTTGTAATATTTGATTTTTTCTCTCAATAACTCCATTTTGATATGGAGTTCTAGGACAAGATAGTTCATGCTTAATTCCATATTCTTCGCAAAAAGTGGTAAATGGTTAGTTATTGAATTCACCACCTCTATCACTTCTTATTCTTAAAATAGAAGAATCTTTTCCTTTTCAACTCTTTTCCTAAAAGTTTAAAAATGTGAAAAGGCTTGATTTTTATGTTCTAAAAAGAAAACCCAAGTAAAACGAGAAAAATCATCAACTAAAACGAAAGCAAAAACGATTCCCACTTAGACTTTTGGTTTTAGTAGGATCAAACAAATCCAAATGAATCAACTCCGAGGGTCGTGATGTCATGATATCCTTGATGAATTTGAAAGAGGACTTGGTTTATTTCCCAAGTTGGCATGCATCGCAAATGCGGTCCTTTTCAAATTTTAAGTAAGGAATACCTTTCACCATTTCCTTATTGTTTAATCTAGATAGATGGTCAAAAAAATATGGCCTAATCTTCTATGCCATAACCAAGAGTCATCATTGAAGGCATTCAAACAAGTAGCATTGCATTGCATATTAGACATAATAATCATGTATACATTGTTTTCACGAAATCTGAAAAATATACATGCATTAGTTTGTCTATCAATTACACTACAAGCTAAGTCATCAAAAATTTCATTAAAACCTTTATCACAAAGTTGACTAACACTCAAGAGATTATGCTTGAGACCATCAACTAAAGCAACATTTTCTATTATAGGAGATGTACCAAGTTTAATGTTACCTATACCGATGATTTTTTCCTTTGGCGTCATCTCCGAAGGTGACGGTGCCACCTTCATGGTATCTTGATAGGGTTGCAAAGTTGTTGATATCTTAAGTCATGTGCCTTGAGCAACCACTATCAAGATACCACCGCTCCTTACGTCTTTGAGTTTTGGAGTGTACCTACATCATATAACAAATTTGTTGGATACCCAAATTTTCTTGGGTCCTTGAATGTTAGCAATACGAACCCAAACATGATTATTTGATGCATTTATCCTATCAAAGCAAAATTTAACCAAATGACCCTTTTGGCCACAATATGTGTATGCATAAACTTTACCATACATGAATGCATGATGAGTGTGTGGGGCGTGGACATGTTTTAGGTGTTTAGCATGATGTGAGTGTGAAGGTTATGATTTATGAACATGGGTGTGTGTAGAATGTGATTGTTTCTTTGGGATATGTTTCTTAGGAAACATAGCCTCTAGTCTAGATTTATCAAATTCACATTTCTTTAAAACTTCTCCAAATGAGTCAATTTTCTTCTTTAGCATGGAAATCTCATCTTCATCAATTTGTGAAAATTTACCTTTGCAATAAATTTTATAGGCATCAAAATCCTTTTGAGTAGAAGTGAGAGTTGAAAATAATTCATCTTTTTCTTTTGTGAGAGTGAAAATTTTGTGATTAAGTGATTCATTTTCCTTTTTCATTTTTAAATATTTCTTTTTGAGAAAATCATAATTTTGAGATAGTTCTTCAAAAGCTTCTCCTAATTCATCGATAGATAATTCACAATCTTCAATAGATAATTTGGGAGTTACCTTACTTGTGCTTTCATTAGCCATGAAACACATGTGGACGGTGTCGATTTCCTTGTCGGATTCACTCTCCGAATCCCAAGTAGCCTTTAAACTTTTCTTCTTGTATAGCTTCTTGGAAGTGGAAGGTTTGCCCTTATTTTTTGGACATTCCGCAACGATGTGTCTCGGCTTCCGACAATTGAAGCAAATGATTTTCTTCTCTTCTTTACCTTGCCATTTCCTTCTATTTTGAAATTTAGCCTTGTTGTACATTTTCCGAACGTTCCTCACCAGAAGAGAAAGATCTTCATCATTCTCTTCTTCATCATCTTCGTCGGAGTAAGCTTTTGAAAGCGATTGCTTTCTTCTTTAGAGGAGCCATCTCTTCTCTTGCTTTTCGTTCCATCTCATGGGTCTTGAGATTCCCAATGAGACCGATGAGCTCCATTTCCTCCTTGTCGTTGGGCTCCTTCAAAGTTGTAGCTTTGACCTCCCAAGATGGAGGGAGTGCACGGATGATCTTCCTCACCTTTTGGTCGTTGTCAATGCTGTCATCTAAAGAAGAAAGACCGTTAGTTATCTTTGTAAATTTTGTAACCATATCATCTATGGTTTCATTTTCTTGCATGGAAAAGTTTTCATATTAGGAACGAAGAAGGTCAATTTTGGCCCTCTTTACTTGTGATGTTCCCTCATGATTGACTAGAAGGTGAGTCCAAATCTCATATGCGGAATTGTAGTGAATGACTCTAGCAATGTCATCGTCATTAAGATCTTGAAGTAAGGCATAGTGTGCCTTAGCATTAGCATCAAACTCTTTCGTGATAATGTCGGACTAAGTGTCCTCATCACCAAGGTGCGCTAAAAGGTTTAGTCACCGCCTTTGCAACCCGGCTCCCTAAGGATTGCAAAAATACGGTCATCTTAACCTTCCATATGGGAAAGTTAAGGCCATCAAACTTGGGTGGGGTCTTAATACCTTCGGCCATCTTTACTAAAGTGTTATAGGATGAAATATGAAAAGAGTGATTAACAATATAGGATCTCTCTAAGGATGTTAAGCCAAGAGTCTAGAAATTAAAGCTCTGATACCAATTGAAAAACACCTAGAGAGGGGGGGGGGTGAATAGGTGTTAATGCTAATCTAATGCTCTTTTTAAACAAGTAAGTATGAGTGATGCAAGCGGTCACTTAAAACAAGAAATTGAAGCCGAATTCCCCGTGAAGGGCTCTAGAACTTCTCCTCTTTGATTCCTCTAAATTATGAATTGAGGTGCGTAATTGCTTTCTTGTTGAAATGAGTAAAGACCGAAAATGCAAGTAAATGAAATGAGTGCAATGATGAAGTACAAGCAAGTGGTATCACAAGTTAGGAATGTAAAGCAATAGAGAGCAAAAAGGAAATCAATCGTAAACACAAGTAATTTATTTCGAGGTTCGAGCCACTGCTCTACGTCCCCGCCTTCACCACTATAAAAGATTTTTTACTAAATCCACAAAGGGAATTTTCACACAGGAACCTTTGCACCCAAAGGGATTACAAATAGTCTACACAAGACCGGAGTACCAAACTCCAACAAATTCAACCTCTACACAAAGGGGATCTCAACAGAATGGAATACAATTCACTTGGTGATCAAAAGACCACAAACTCTCTCTTACAACTTCTTATAGAGTGGAGTATGATTTTTGACTCACGAAGTAAAGTGAGAGAAAAATTTCAGTTGCAAAGGAGTAAAAGACTTGAAAATCAACTGAAAACTTTTGCAATTGAAAGAACTTTGAAAATGAAAGCAAGTAAACATTTCTTCTTTTTTGAAAAACTTGAAACTTGGATATTTTTCTTGTGTCAAACTAAAGACCAATGACCTCTATTTATAGGGAATGGATAAATACCATTCATAATTGATACTAGGTCATTAGGGGTGAGTTTAGCCACTAGGAAACAAGAAATAGTCGTTGGAATCATTAAAAAAATGAAACAGATCCAAATATAGCCGTTGGGGTTTTCTGGACAGCTGCCGGTCGACCGGCAAGCCACTTGGCAAAAGAGCCGTTGGCTCCGGTCGATCGCTCGGTCGACCGCCGGCTATAATAAAGATGAAATATTGAACTGCCGGTCGACCGGGCCTGTCGACTGGCAAAACCCGAGAGTTAGGGTCTTACAGTCGGTCGACAGGTTGGTCGACCGCAGGGTCTGTCGGTTGACCGCCCGGTCGACCGGCAGACGTGCACAGACGTGCACGCCCAAGGCCATAAGGCTCGGTCGACCGTCCGGTCGACCGATCTGGCCTGAAATAGTACCGGTCGACCGGTCCGGTCGACCGTAAAGGCCTGAAACAGTTTTTAAAGAGGTTTTTGAAATTTGAAATATTTTTAAAATAATTTTAAATGGTTTGAGGTTTAAGTAGCATGCTATAGGAGATGAGATACATGTTTTAAACTAGATATAAAAATTTGAAATATTTTGAAACATGTATATTAATCATACATGCACCAAAACCAACATAACAGAAAACTTGTATTTTTGAAAAGTGTATTTTTTGTGTGTGTTTTCTTGAGCACAACTATCATATCTTTACTCTTTAACATTCTAATTCTTACAATGGTTTTAGGTGACTACAAGATCTTCAATTTGGGCTTTTCCATATGCATCGTTAAATAACTTGAATTTTTGATCTCGTATTGAGTCAACTTGAATCAATACCACCTTCCTTTAGGAAACAAAACATCTTGAATCCTTAGAACTCTGAAACAATCTAAACAGTTAAACATGATTCGTACAAATAACTACATATGTTTTGTAATCATCAAAACTCTAAAACCGGGTGATTGTAACCTTGGGCCAACAGGAAAATCTAATATCTCTTGTGCGAGAGTATATAGATATTTTCGCTTGGAACTACAAGGATATGCCTGGGCTCAACCTTCAAGTGGCTATGCATCGCCTCAACATCAATCCGGATGCGAAGCCCGTCAAGCTACAGTAATGACGGTTCTGTCCGGAGATAATGAAAGCGATTAATTAGGAAATCAAGAAGCTTATAGACTCCGGTTTTATCAGGAAAGTATAACACCCTGATTGGGTAGCCAATATCGTCCCCGTCATCAAGAAGAATGGGAAGATCTGAGTTTGCATTGATTTCTGTGATCTAAATGAGGCATGTCCTAAAGATGAGTTTCCTCTTTCAATCACGGATGTCATGATCGACAACAGGTATGGGTTTGAATGGATGTCTTTCATGAATGGATTCTCTGATACAATCAAATTAAGATGTACCCTGACGATGAGAAGCATACATCATTTAGGACACTACTAGAGGTGTACTACTATACTGTAATGCATTTCGGATTGAAGATTGCAGGGACAACATATCAGAGAGTTATGAATGCCATTTTTCATGAGCATATACGCAAAACAGTGGAATGTTACGTAGACGATATTACAATGAAAAGCCATGCCAAAGGCGATCACATAGCAGATCTGAAGACGGTATTCGATATCATGCGGGAGCATCAATTGAGATGAATACCACCAAATCTTTCCTGGGGGTAGCCAATGGGAAATTACTTAAGTTTATCGTAACATCCAAAGGAATCCACCTCGACCCAGAGAAAGTCAGCACCGTTCAGGAGATGCAACCTCCAAGGAATCTTAGAGAACTTAGAGGATTGCAAGTGCGACTAACCTATATCCGGAGGTTTATCTCAAATCGCACAGAACGATGCCAACCCTTCACCAAATTGATGAAGAAGGGTGTTTCATTCATTTGAGATGATGCTTCCAACAAGCATTCGAGAAAATCAAGTGGTACCTCACGCATCCACGTGTCCTTACAGCTCTGGTATTGAAAAAACTTTTTCTGATATACATTCGAGCTATGGATCATTCGCTAGGAGTCTTGTTAGTCCATATAATGATCAGGGACATGAGCAGGCAATCTATTACCTAAGTTGAATAATGATCGGAGCTGAACATCGATACAACCCGATCAAAAAAGAATGCTTGGCATTGGTATTCACCATTCAGAAGATGCATACTACTTGGTGGACCAAACCATACACGTCATATCAAAAATCAATCCTTTAAGATTGCTTATGACGAAGCTATCGTCACTGAATAGTCGGTTGGCAAAATGGGCCCTGTTGTTTTCCAAAATGAGATACAATTCCTGCCACAAAAAGTTATAAAGGGACAGACAGTGGCAGACTTCTTGGCTGAGCATCCAAATCCAAGGATAACCAAACTTTAAAAGATCTCCCAGATGAGATCGCTGAAGTTTACTTGACTCAAACATCTTTCGAAGGACAGGTGTGGCAACTCTTCTTCGATAGCGTATCAAGAACGGGTCCTCGAGAAAATATCGTAGCAGGAGTGGGGGTAGTACTTGTTCCCCATAGAGCTACATAATCCCTCGTGCATTCTCCTTAGCTTAGTCATGTTCCAACAATGTAACAAAATGCAATGCTCTCTTGATCGGGATGCAAATCGTCGATGAAATTGGCGTTAAAAATCTCGAAACATATGGTGATTCAAAGCTCATCATTAATCAAGTTCACGGGGAGTACGAAGTCAGACATGAAGACTTACTTCCCTATCACAACGCAACTATCCACATTGCAGAGAGGTTCAGAAACTTCTACATCGACCATGTACTTCGACAGTAAATTACGCATGCAGATACACTGGTGTCTCTCGCTGCCTTCTTGGCTCTTCCAGTCGGAGCGGCAGTGAAAGTACTCATCTACAGTCATGACTTGTACTGTCTGAAACTCGCCCTCGAAAATGATCGGATTCTAGCAGAGAACCTTCAAGTCAAAGAAACTCTAGAGACTTCGGCAGGTCTAGAGCTCAGGGATTGGGAATTCCCGTATATTGACTACGCATTGTATGTCATTTTGCCAAATGAACCTAAAGAGGCGGCTGCTATTAAAAGGAAAGCCCTTAAATTCTACTACAATGTGATCACAACAACGCTGTATCACCGATCGCATGATGGAATTCTCCTTCGCTGCTTGTCACATAAAGAGGCACAGGAAACACTCAAAAAGGCTCATGACGATATGTATGGAGCTCACCAACCTGGTCCAAAACTTGGAGATCGACTCCAAAGACTTGGATATTATTGGCCAAAAATGATCCTTGACGCCATCGCTTATGCTAAGCGATGCCACGCCTGTCAAATTCATGGTGACTTTATTCACCAGGCACCAAGACATCTTCGCCCTACAACTTCTTCCTGACCATTTGAAATGTGGGGAATGGACGTGGTTGGTCCTACAGCCCACCTTCATCCAAAGGACACCAGTTTATCTTAACCATAACCGATTACTTCTCCAAATGGGCTGAAGTTATCCCCCTGAGAGAGGTAAAAACATCCGATGTGATCAAGTTTATTAAACATCATGTGGTCTACCCCTTTGGCTTGTCACGATTGATTGTTCACGATAATGGATCTCAGTTCATCAGCCAAGCATTTCAGAGATTCTGTAATAAGTTCAGAATTCAGAGTGTGTCTTCAACGGCATACTACCCCATCGCTAACGGCCTTGCAAAAGCTTTCAACAAAATTATTGAGAAACTTCTCAAGAAATTTGTCTCGAAAAGCCAACGCGACTGGGATGATAAGTTAGGTGAATGATTATGGGCTTATCGCACAACAGTGAGAACTCCGACGAAAGCTACACCATTCTGTTTGGTGTACAGGTGTGAAGCCGTACTCCCACTAGAAATCCAGATCCTATCTCTATGCGTTGCCTTGACAATGGAGGTGACAAATGAGGAGAAGTATTGGCTGTGACTCCAAGAGCTGGAAGCTATGGACGATAAATGCCTACAAGCTGAACAATAAATCGAGCTTTATCAAGCTCGAATTCTAGAGCTTTCAACAAGAAAGTCAAGGAGCGGACTTTCAAGAAAGATGATTTTGTCTTAGCTGTCAGAAGATCTATGGTGATGACACATAAGACGAAAGGAAAATTCTAGCCAAATGGGTCCAACCCAAATGGGAAGGATCATTTGTGGTAGAGTTAGTCTGCTCGAATGGAGCATATCGCCTCATAACCCCAGATGACGATATGTCCATGTTGCCGATCAACGGCAGATTCTTGAACAAGTGCTATACTTAACAGAATTCTTCTCATGATCTGGTTAATATTACACCTCTGATCAAAACTTTCAGATCCATGATGTTTGAAAGAGCGCCGAAGAAAAGCTTCTTCCTTTAACGGATCACATTACGGTCGATCATTGTCGAACCGATCTAACACTGGTTACATCATAATGCGTGATGTAAACATCGAAGAATAGACAAAGTGTGAAACTTCGGTTTTTAATCTTGTTACTCTTCAATATTTTATCTATCAAAATCTGACGCCTATAAAGGCTAAGGATAAGGAAAAATGCTAGCTTTTAAGTCCAACATAAATTCTTGACAACTCATCATGATGAAAGGAATAGCATGGCTAGCCCAACTCAAGCAGTAGTTGATAAAGACATACCAAATTTGTTGATAGTTGAGGGTTTGCTAAAAAAACCTAAGGGACTTGGTCTCGTCTTTCCCTCCAAAATCCCTTACCAATTCTCTCTCACGGAATGATAGGACCACAAAAATATCTGTATCAATTTGTCAAGCGAAGTGAGCACAAACTTATCACGTCAACAGTAAACCTCTGACAAGTGATTTTCCTTAATCCCCAATGGGATTTGTGGGGTTCGTCAAGTTAATATTATACCTCTGATAATTTATTCTATTTCTCCACCAAAGTTCCCTACCAATTCCCTCCCATGGAGTGGTAGGTCCACAAGCTCAATCACTGCTATGTTAACACTTCGTCTCTAACAGTGAAAAAATTTCAATACTCCCTAGCGAGTACGAACTTTCACTTGTCACTTCCTTACATGGAGTCACAAATCTTCAAAATTATCAAGTTAACACTACACCTCTGACATTTCAAATTTCACTTGTCAATTCTCCTCAATAGAATGGCAAGTTCTCAAAATTGCTCATATCGCAAATCAACTCTTGTCATGTTAATATCACACCTCTGACAATTACTGTTAAGTTTAATATCACACCTCTAACAGTAATCAAGTTGTTGCCAAGTTCAACATTAAACGTCTGACAGTCACTTTTCTCAGGATTCTATATCGAAGTTGAGACGAGCGATGCTAAATTTAACATCACATCTCTAGCATCCAGTTCATTGTTAAGTTCAACAATACGCCTATGACAATGACTTTCCCTCAAACTTTCATATCGGAGTCATGATGACCAATGCTAAGTTCAAAATTACACCTCTAGCATTACCCCCACCGTTAAGTTTAACACTACACCTATGACAGTGATATCTTCAGTTTTCCCAACGAAACTGAAATTTCTGTGGAGCTAAGTTAACAATACACCTCTAGCTCACATCCCTGTTAAGTTTAATATCACACCTCTGACAAGACTCAATCTAATCCGTTAAGTTAACATCACACCTCTGACAGTAAAAAAATACTTAGATCCTCAACAGGTCTAGTCTTACTTGTTATTGTTTTTCATTGATTTTGCAAAGGGAAAAACTTACAAAAAAAGGGATCGAGGAGCTAAATTACAAGTATTCTAAAAAGATTACAAGTAGATCTCCTCTGAGATTCTGGAGAAGTGTGTCGATAGGAGTCTGGTCAGCGCGCGACCACTTTGTCCCTTTGACGATGCGATCGATGGGATTCCCTTCTCGCCTGGTTCGGAGAATTGGAGAACAGAAGGTTGGTAGAACCCTCTTGTTACTTCTCAAACTGTCTCCACTTGGGAATTCCTTCTCGTCTGGTTCCAGAGATTCCTTGAGAGGAAGATCTTAGGGTATCAGCACCCTGATTAGAGAAGCAGTTCTCTGAATTCTCTGAATTCTTAGAAGTAAGAGAATAAATCTCTATTTAGCCGTCTCTCTCTGTGCGTCTCCTTGCCTGTGCGCGTCTCTTTTTTTTCTTGTGCCTCGGCGGGCTATTTATAGGGAGAGCAGGGGTATAATCGTCCCTTAAAAATCTGAAAACAGATTGAGTCAATCTGTTTAAATCTGGAAAGTAGCCTTACTGCGAGGTTAGAATCAGCTTCTGCGACGCTAGGAATAGCAGGTAGCGTCAATCTCCTGATCTGTTTTGATTCTTTTCAAATAATTAAAAGATCTCCCCTGATCTTCTTACTTGTTTGAGGAGAGTCAAGAGATTATGGCAAGCAACTGTCAAATTTGATCTCGATTAGATTTGATCTTGATCTTGAATTGATTTGATCTCATTTGAAGATTTAATTGGTCAAAGGTTAACCATAACAGACCCGCAGCGGAGCTGTCGCGTCGAGCTCGCAGCGGAGCTGGAAGGAGCATCTGGCGAAGTCAGACGAAAGCTCTTCAGCGGAGCTAGATAAACATCTGTGGCGAAGCTACCGAACATCCTTCTACGCGGTTGCGTGTGACTTCGAGCAAAGCTAACTCTCTGCGGAGTTAACTGAGCACTTCAGGCGAAGCTGTAAGTTAGCTCTCCGATAGAGCTTTGAACGGCTTCAAGGCGAAGTTGGACAAACTTAGCCTCTCAGGTGAGGCTATCCCCTTGGGCTCATGTGATGCTAAGTGTTGAGCTAACTTAGCATCTTAGACCTTCTTAGGTCTCTTCAAAGACAATCTGGGCTTACTGTCTGCTTCACTGGATCAGTAGAGTCCAAGTTGCTGATTTGTCCCCCGGAGATGGGTAAAAACTGGTCGTCAGCTTGTCTACCACTTATCTTTTGTAAATGTCAACAAGTTTAGACATTATTTAGGCCAGTCAGGAATCTTGTCTTTTTTAGAGTGTCAACAAGACCCCCTTCAAAGTTTTTGAAAGTCTGCAATGGAATGGTTCAGACTTCGAAATACTTTGAATTGCTTTGATTGATGGTATGTGAAGTACGAACGTCGCCATGGTGGTTGAGTTCAGCTTCGCTTTCAATCCTGCTTCTGGATTGGAATAAGTTCGCTGAGAAATCATGTAGATTAGCGACTCTGAGTAGCTTCGCGTCTGGGTAGCTCCGCATCTGGGTAGCTCCACGTTCGAGCCTCCCGGAGTAGATTCGCTTCAAATTGGTCTTGGAACGTCGTTCCTTTCTTGAGACTAACTGCTTTCGGTTAGTTACGAGAAGGATTGCCCCTTTTTCGAGGTTAGAATACCCTCTCTTGCATTAACGAGGAAGATCATTGCTCCTTCATGCATTTCCGAGGAAGACTATTCCCTTTCTCAAGGCTCAATAAATGCCTTAAATTCACTCGCGCTTCTAAGCTTGAAGCAGCGGCGGTGCGATCAGGCCATGAGGCCTATAAATAGGACACTCGAAGTCCTCTGCAGAGAAGTAGTCTATTTATGACATCTCCTGGTTGTTCAGAGAAGGATACTCAGATCTCTGAAATAGTGGGGGTGCCCACTCTAGTCATTAACCGGTCAAGAACTGGTGAGTCTCGGTCATCTAGAGACTTTACCAATGGACTAATGACTTTAGGGAGTTTATCTCCCTTAATTTAGCTTTATCAGCTGCCTCAGGGATTGATTTCCCTTGTTCTTCATTTTGTATCTGACTGATTTGGATCTGTTGAATCTGCCTGTTAAGTTCGCCACATAGGCAAGCATTGGGACTTAGTCTCTTTAAGGTTGAGCCAGTCTTACCATATAGGTGGGGTCAAGACTGTGTCCCTCTGGATCAGTCTGGCTTAGTCGTATAGGCGAGGTTAGGACTTAGCTCTTTTTGACGCTCCTTCAATATAACTGTCTTAGGCGGAGCTAAGACTTGGCTTACACTGAGCTAGCCCATCATCACTGTGCAAGCGAGGCTATCCTCTGCTTAACTGAAATCCATCCTTAAATTGCAACTGAATCGGATATAAATTGCTTCGCCCCAAAGAATTTGCCTTAGCATTTCACTTTTGCAGCTTTTCCTTTGATTTACTGCTAACTTGTTTCCAGTTTGGGTTGCAGCTTTTCCTTCGATTTGATGAAAGAGATCAGAGACTTACCTCTTGGTCTTCTGGTTAAGACTTTAATCCTAAGCAGGAGGAACAAACTAGGGCAGCTGATGGGTGCTCCTAGAAGAGGTTGGCAGTCGCTTGTCCGAAATGATCCACTTCGAGAAGGGGCTGGTAGTCGCTTATCCGAGATGATCCACTTCGGGAAAGCGGACGTCACCTGTAAGGTCTCAGATCCTTCTTTTGCCAATTTTCATCAAAGAAGATCCAGCTTTCTGGTGGCAACCGGTCCTTTGCCAATTTTCGTCAAAGAAGATCCAGCTTTTTGATGGCAAAATCTGCCATTATACGAAGGATTACGGCCTTGTGCAGGAGGAAGGCCTTTCGTGTCTAGTTAGTTTGGTTTGAAAATAGATAGGACCACTTGTATGCCTTTGGAGCAATGATTCGGTTGTACGAAAGACCACTTTGATGTAGCGTCAATGTATCTTCCCTTTTGAATCAAATAAAAATGTTTATTTTCCTTTTATCTGCTTTGTTTTCCTCCTTTTTAATCCGAGAACACCTGGAGTGGACTAGCTTAGGCAAGTCTTTCCCTTAGGAGGAATTAGAAGCTCTCAGCCGAGTTAAGTTTCCAGCGAAGCTGAAGATAGAATTTCAAATAAGTCAGGAGCCAGTTTCTGGCGGAGGTAGCACGAAATTTCCGCGAAGCTAGAGATGTGCTTTTAGCGGAGCTAAAGCATGTTTCTCAGCGAAGTTATTCAAGTGTTGCGCTAAGTCAACACTGGACTTCACGGCGGAGTTAGCCGTTAACGGGGCTGAAGTAACGCTTCTCGGGAAGGCATTTTAGGCGCCGTTTCAAATTAATTTGAAACGACTGCCTGCACTCCTTTCGAGGAGGCGGAGTTTTAGGCAATCATCAGCCTATAAAAACCTGCTCGGGCTGAAAGAGAAGGCATCACTTCTCTTTGAATTTTTAGAGCACTCTGACTCTTTTCTTCTTCTTCCTCCTTCGTTTGAGAATTCAAGAACTTCTTCAGTTCTTCAATGGCTCCCAAAAGACGGGCAGGAAAAGAGGTAGCAACCTCTACGACGGAGGGTCCTTCTCCTCCTCCGGTCATCGAACGGCCTATCGCGGGTAGGGATCTTTCCCTTTTGATCAGAGATTTTCATCTCTCTTTTAAAGTCAATTTCTGGCTATCTCCCGATGAATCCAGAGCGATCAACCATGATCTTGTGATCTTAGGGAGTTCAATTCCATGAATTTCTCTTGATTTCTTGATTGGAAATCTTAGAACTGAAGGGTCTCTTCTTCAAGCTTCCAGGCGAAGCTATCCCTTAGGTGGTTCACATCCTATTGAATGATAGGCTGCGAAGCTAACCTTTGGAGTGTAACTGAAAAGAACCTTAGTGCCCTTAAAATAATTTTTAAGCAGCGGTACTCTTCTGGTGAAGTTGGCTCTTGGGGCTCCTTCGCGTTGAGGCCAAGCTTTTGGAGCGAAGCTAATACTTAGATATTTTCCTGCATCCTGCCTTCATGTGGAGTGCGGAGCTAAGCTGTAGCTGCGAAGCTAAGCTTCGGGGCGAAGCTATTGTTAGGCCAGCTTCGCTCGGAGAGCGAAACTATGCCTTAACAAAAATTGCATTCTTGTTTTAGTTCTTGTTTGGCTGATGAACTAATCATAGTTTCTCCTTACTTTTGCAGTGCACTATACTCCTGGTCCTCTGAACAGTCTCTTTGGTACAGCCAGGGGGCTAGATGGCAACGTCAGCCTGCAGTTTCAAGGACAGGCTTCACTATTCAGCGAGCGAAGCGCTCCTACTCGGGATGCACTTATTCATGGTGGGGATCAGCGCACCATGAGGAGAATCTTAACTACTGCTTCCCTTGAAGATTCTGACTGAAGAATCTATCGAAAGTCCGGCTTCATGTTCGGAGATGTAGCGCCAGACAACGATCACCAGCTGCTAGCCAGAAAGGGGCAGTGGATTTTCAAATTGGATGGTGAGAAGTACTATCTCTCATCTAGCAAGCAGCATTTTCCCTTGTCCTTCTTTCAATGTGTGACGAGGGCTCGAAAGATGCAGTGGCAAGTGACTCGGACTACTGACTCCGTTCACATAGGAAAGTTGATAATTCCATCCCCTGGTTACACAAGGGCGGGTCCTCCTCGCTGCATATTGGGTCTCCACCCTGGGAATGTACTTCCAGACATCCCAGTGGGAGAAAATCCCGCGGTAGCTCAGACCTTTGGAAATCAGTTCTTTAAGGTTTGTGACAATTATCCAGCCACTGATTTCAGGACTTCAGGGTGGATTCACCCTCCCAAAGCATGGTGGAGGAACTTGACTATATATGTCCTTGCTCATTTTGAGGAGGATCTAGAGAGGCTAGGACTTTATGAGGCCGTCAGGGCAACCTGTTATGGCATTCAGATGAGCGTAGCGAACTTTTACGCCATCTTTGAGTTGTACTGCCCGGCTACAGGGACCTTCTTCACCCCTGTTGGCGAATTGGGTATGGCTCTGCACGAGATGTGGAAAATCTCTGCTCTGCCTTTAGGGTCTCTCCCATATGAAGAATATTTTTCGTGCGAGGCGGAATTGGCACTTCTGGAGAAGCAGGAGCCCGCCTTGTTTGAGACTTACCGGGAGTTGATGTGCCACCTCTATATTTGCTCTAGCATGCATAGGAACCATAAGGGAGCTTCATGCAGTTTGAAGAGCTGGGGAAATTATTTGTTCCCTGACCTGGAAGGTACTCCTGAAGTGGCTCACTGTGGAGTTGCAGATGAAGACATCTTTCGCCGGATGCAAGAGCACTCTCAAGGGGATTTGATCTTGGAAGAAGATGACGGACCCTATGAGAAAGGCGATATTCTTCGGAGTTTCCACCACCAGGCTCGTTGACCGACGTCTCGGAAGGCACTTCTAACTAGTTTCTTAACGGTCTGGTTGAAAAGATGTGTGGTACCGTCTTCGTCTGGCGATGTCATTCATCTGACTGTCTTATTGCCTGCCATTCGTCTAGTCCATGGTCGTTCTCTTGGACTTCTTCCAGCCATGGTGTGCTGTATTCAAAGAGGCCTTCGTGGATTGATGGAGGCTTTTTGTAGGCCGCCAACAATGAAGCGGGGAAAGGGGACTATCTTTCCTCGCGACGGGCCAAACCCCAGATAGGTTTGTCATATACTTATTTGATGGCATGGTTCGCCCTTCACTGCGCTTCCATCATCCAAGCCGAAGAGGAGCCCCCAGAAGGTGTTCGCATGGCGCTTCTCCGTCAGTTCGAGGGGTGTTCGTGGTCAAGGACTTATGTGGCTGCGGTCCGTAAACAGCTGTGCCGTCATGACGTGTATAGCCTTTTCCGATACTTTCCCTACATTCGCGATGCAGGCTATGGTGAAGAATTCTAAGATATAGGGGAAGGGCAGACGTCATTGAGTCGGGGAGTCTTTGAATGGCTGGTTAGCATCCGGCCATTACACTTGTTGTATCAAAGCAGGGACACCTGTTACCTGGAGCCCTATGTTCCGAGTCGGTTTGCCCGTCAGTTTGGGTATGACCAACTGTAAGTAGGCAATCCGAATGGCAGTCTGGCCTTTATGGGGAGCCTCATCGATGGAGCTCATGCCTGGCTGTTCTTCATTGCTGGCTGTACTGAGGCGCGACTGTGCACGCCGTTAAGGACTCCGAACCTTCTGACGACCCTGGGATTCTGCCAGTGGTATAGAACTTCGAACTCCACACCCACTGAATTTTCTATTAATTCCTTTGGTGTGAAGTTAATCTCTCAGCAGCTGAAGCGGAAGGTTACTGAGAAGAGCGAGGGTAAAAGGTCCGCGTTCCAGGCCTCGGGGAATTCATTGCCGTCGATGATAGCGAAGCCTCGGATGCAGGAAGTCCTCGCTTTGAAGCGGATACGGGTGCTGAAGCTCCAACAGCTGCTTCTGGTGGGGTAGGCACGGCCCCCATGGAACATGTTGATGTGGAAGAAGTGGAGGAAGAAAATGCTGACGTCCACTTCAAGTGAAAGCGGGAAGGTGGATCTCGTAGGAAGAGGGTAGTGAAGAAGCCTCGTCGCTACGCTCCTTGAAAAATCACCTGGGGGGTGAATAGGTGATTATGCTAATCTAATGAACTCAATGCGGAATTTAAAAACTTAATGCAATACACTCAAGTGCAATCAACAAATGATGCACACACAACCAAGCCAAGCAATAATGGATGCACAATATGAATAGATGCAAGGCACAAAGTAAAGAGAGAGATAGAGAGAGTCAATGGAACAAGCGCAAACAACAAGATATGTTATCGAGGTTCGAGCACCCAGCTCTACATCCCCGCCTTCGACACACGAAGGATTTCCAATCCACTAGCTAGTCCACAAAGGACTCTCACAAGGAGTACCCAACTCCTCTCTTTACAACCACAACCTCCTCCTTGAGGCAAGCTTCAATCCAACAAAACAATCACCTCACAACCCGAGGGATTAGCACAAAGCAAACACAAGTATCACCTCACAACTTGAGGGATACAACCCAAGGCACAAAGCCAAACAAAGATTGGGTTTTTAACTTGGTGGTCTAAACAACAACCACAAACAATTTCTTTTTTCCACACAAAAATCCTATAGAAAAGATAGTAGATTTTAGCTCAAGTGCGGAGAAAACCAAGGGATTTGAAACCAGCAACTCAAATAAAATCTTTGGGAAATAATAGAAATGAAGATAGTGAAGTTCAAACAAAAGCTTTTCCCAAAATCCCTTTTCTTTGATTTTTCAAACCCTAATAAAAACACCAAAAAGATTGTTCAATTTGAATCCAAAAACCTCTTTTGATTGCTGTGAAAACACTAGAGAGTAGGAAAAAATTCGCACAAAAAATCTTAGAGAAAAACTCTCACAAATGGGGTATTTATAGACCCCAGAAAAATATAGGCGTTGGCAGCAGATTTTGCCAAAATAACCCTGCCGGTCGACCGGTCCGGTCGACCGTCCAACGGTCAAAATCTGCGTTGGCAGCTACTGGTCGACCGCCCCGGTCGACCCAAACAAACAGAGAGCTCTGCTCTCTGACCCGGTCGACCCAGACGGTCGACCGTCCCATGACTGCCAAACGTGCACAAATCTGTGCACGCCGGTCGACCGACCCGGTCGACCGGCTTCGGCCAAGTCGACTTGGTCAGAAGACTAGTCGACTGGTGAAGCCTGGAGTCAGAAAACTAAAATAGAAACATGTTTAAAAATATTTTGAAAAATCTTTTAACACTCCTAAAAATCACCAAAAATAGTTTTATCATTTTGCATTGATATATAAACATGTGGTAAAGAGTTTAGCTCAAATATCAATCAATATGAACTATTTTTGTGTCTAACCATTTTTAACCAAAAACAAAACTGTATTTTCTAAAACTTAGATTTTGAATAGAAAATACGTTTTGTCCAAAACTCTTCCAAATACAAAAACATGATATTTAAACAACATTTAGGCATGATGCATATGGATAGAATCCTATATACATGAAACATATATATATCCATGTTTTTGTCATTAATTCCGAAAATAAGTTTTGTTAAAACACAAAACCTAAAACACATGAATAGGTATATCAAAGTAAGTTTGTCTAAGTAGTTGAAGCATGCATGTATATAGAACAAATCATATATATATTAAACCATGTAAACTTGTTTTGATATAATATCTATTCATGAAAAAACCAAGATCGGTTAAACCTAAAATCGAAAATAAAAAACCAATATTCAAACATGAAATGTGTGTGTTGTGAACTTGAGCATTATCATACTATTCTAATCTTTACAATTGGATCTAAACACAAAACTAAACTAGGTACCGAAGTCTTCTTGTAGAACGCAATCTCCAAGCCGACTCGATCCAAAACTCCTTGATCCACCGAGCAAGTGCTATATATGATTTTTGACGCTCGGGCTCTTGAATCAACATGTGAAAGATGTGTGGAAGCTTTCACCAACTAATAACTTGATTAATGATCTGAAACTAAAATCAAAAGATTATTAGTACACATAACTACATGAGTTAGTCATCATCAAAACTAGAGTGGAAGGCCTTTGGGCCAACAATCTCCCCCTTTTTGATGATGACAAAACTCATGGAGTTATATATGCATGGATTAAAGTTAAGCTTCAAAGAAGCTCCCCCTTAACTCATGCATAAACAAATAAACAATAAATATGCAATGATTATTAAACATGAAACATGCATATCTATGCATAAACAATAAAAGGTTCTAGATACCAATGAAATGTTTAAAACAAACATGCTCTAGATACTATTCAAAACACAATTACAAAACATGTTCTAGATACCAATTAAAATTAAACTAAATTAAACTTAATATATGCAAAACATCAACATGCATATATAAACTCAAAATACTTCTCCCCCTTTTTGTCAATCATCAACAAAGGGGTAAAAACCAAAGCAAAACAAAATCTTCTCTCTTTTTAATACAACGAAACAACCTTCGATAAGGTGTAAAGACAAAACCAAATCAACAAATCTTTCTCCCCCTTTTTGTTCGAAATAATGAATCAATGAGGGGTTAAAAAAAATAAAACAATGTTCTCCCCTTTTTGTCTAAAACAAAACAAAGTCAATTAGGGGTGACAGTCAATTAAGGTACCAATTGAAAATATGTTAAAGAATAGCATCTTGATACCAATTGAAAGAAAACAAACAAATAAAATATTGATACCAATTTTAAGCAAAACACATGAAAAATCTTGATACCAATTTAAAATTAAACATAATGAATCTAAACACAAATATTTGATACCAATTGTAAAAAAAATTTCATTTTGAACATATGATACCAATTTGAAATTTTCAATCATAAAGTAAGGGAGTGAGAATCAAATATCAATTGAAAGACAAAATCAAATTTTCTCCCCCTTTATGAAATACCAACTAAAATAATGCTTAGGCTTGATACTAATTTAAAAGTAATCAATTGAAACAAAATTGAAGTTCAAGCACTAGCATAAACAAGATTTTGTGCTTAAAGATATAGGGATATAATAAGCACAAATAAAACATATATATGTATGAAAAATAGATACCAATTGAAATTGATATTCTTGAAATGAGGCATACATACATACAAACATATATGAGTATACAATAAAGGTCAAAATTGATACCAATTGAAAGAATTCAATGATACCAATTGAAATAACAATAAGATCAAGTGTATACATCATATTATCTACCTCCCAATCATGGTTCAAGATTTAAATGATTTTCATATAAGGCACACATGAACATGATCTCCCATCCATCCTCCCATAATGGTAGGAGTTTTCAAAAATAGGTTTGAAAATAGAGTATGGTTGAAAATCTCTACCATAGTGAAGAATACGAACTAGTTATAGGAAAACTTTTTAAAACTAGTACGAAATCCTTCAAGTAAGGAATAAAACAAAATTGTTTTTCATGAAACACATGTAAATCACATGATCACTAAACACTCAAAGTCCATAAAGCTCATTCAAATTTTCATGAAAACAAATCATGAGTAAACTAATAAAGTGAGTGTATAAGTATAATGTGACACATATCAATCATGAAAATATTCAGTTAGGCTCATATGATATTCCTTGAAAACATGAAATTCATCTAAGATGTGAAATCACCAATTGAAATCATCTTGAAAACATGGAATTCATTATAAATATGAAATCACTTAGCAAACATGAAATTCATCCAAACGATTTAAACCTCAAGGCATATGTATGTCATGTACAAACTAAAGTATACTTACATATCCTAAACACAATGAGACCACAAAAGTATATGCATGAAGGCACGTGGCTCAAGGATGTATATGTATAAATGATAGTTTGGACAAGATGGACATATACATGAAGTTAAAACGAAATAAGTAAAATGATGAATACAAGTCAAATGCAAGAATCATCAAAACTAGGCTATACTAGTACATCAAGTGAATACAAATGAGCGTTCAAGCACAAACATATATGAAGGTCTATTTGTACCTCACTAGTTGTACAAGTATAAATCCTAGTCTTAATGAAAACTTATCATTCAATCAAGTAGTCAAAACATGAAGCATAAAACGGGAATCATAATCCAACATGATAAACATGATAATCAAAATGTGAATTATTAAAACAAAAAGTCATAGTCAACCATATGATTTGTATGACAAAGACATGTGCATTAGATCTATGATAAACATGATAGCTAAAACATAATGAGAACACAAAATATGGGTCCATACTAAACATGGGTGTCTCAACAACTAATCATGTAACGCATAAGTCTAATAAACATGCCAAATATCATATTAATCATGAAACAATAAAACATGATTCAATAAAACAAAAATCATAAACATCTAAATGGTCATAATGCATATGCATGTGCATTAGATCTAGGGCATACATGTTAGTTTAAACAAGGTGAGAACACTAAATATTGATCCATATAAAACATGGGTGCTCAAGAACTAAACATGTATAACACTATTCTAATAAGCATGGCATAGGCATAATGAATAACAATACATGACATGCTATAAATAGATAAACAAGATAAGCATGCAAATAAAAATGGGAGTTAGAGAATGATACCAAAACCGATGAAGGTGCATCTCTAGTTCTTCAAACCATGGTGGTCCTCCCACCAAATCTCCTTGAGAGTGAAGCATCCAAATGGTTCTCTTTTAAGCTTAGAATGCATCCACCTCAAGGCACCAATACTCTCACGTGATGTGAGAGCTCCCACCTACATCAAAAGTCAAGGAGGTGGTTTTTGGTACCCATTTCTTTTTGGGTCCACGGGGGTTAGTATCTTTTCTAACCCAAACAAGATTAGTTGCTAAATTTTCATGATAAACACGATCATAACAAAATCTAGCAAGATGGCCTTTTCGATCACAATGTGTACATGTGTACACATGAGCATACATGTTATGGTTGTGTCCGTGAAAAGCATGTGTATGCCGTGTAGGGTGTGCATGCAAAGATGGACCTTGTTTCTTGCGAACCAAGGTTTCTAAACGTGAATGATTCAAAGTGCATTGGCTCAAAGTGGAGCCCAAACATTCAACACTTTTCTTCAAGATATTTATATCATTTTCAATAGTGGAAGATAAAGTGGAGCATGCAATAGGTGTGCAAGAAGAAGAAGCTATACTAGCATGGCACACACGAGAATCAATATCCATTTTCAAAGATTCATTTTTCTTTAAAACCAAATCCAATTCTTTTATAATAGAATCAATTTATTTTTCAAAGAGAGGTTATCTTTAAAAGTAAAATCCAATTTTGAAGATAAAATCTCATTGTGCTTCACAACATCATCACAATCATTTTTGCTTTTCAAAACATCAATCTCATTAAGGGCAAGGTCTAGTTGAGATCTTAGTGAGTCACGTTCACTAGTGATCTCTTCCTTTTCTTGCAAAACCAATTCAAAATTAGAACACAAATCTTTTAATTCATTTTTCAAAACAAGGTTGTCCTCTTTCAAAAGGTTATGTTTTTCCATAAAATTTTCAAGCTTTTGAGCAAGTTCCAAATTTAATGTTTGAACTTCAAAACAACCATGGCAATAGGAACTAGAGCTATCATCTACTTGAGTGTCCGATTGTACCTCAAGGGAGTTATTCCCTTGGACCATGAAGCAATGCTCTTCAGACTTTTCTCTCATAGATCTCCTCATCTTGTTGATAATCCTTGGAAGCTCGGGAGACGTCAATAAGCTCCAAACTGCAAAAGCCGAGTCATAACAATCAAACACCGGTAAAAGATGTTCACTAAGAGATGCTCTAAGTGCTCTAAATGCTAATGCATTTGCCTTTTTATGCTTGCTACTATTAGGGAATGATTCCATAGTGGAGGCTTGATAAACTAGATGTCCTAGGCTTTTTAAATGTCTACTCATATTGGCCTTCCAAGCATCAAGTCTAATATGGTCAAACATAGGAGGGCTATCCATGAGAGCAAACTAAATGAGTGCAAATGAGCAATGCAAATGAAGATTAGCAACCAAGATCTCACTCCTAGGTGGTTAAATCTAATATCAGGAGCGCTAGCTCTGATACCAATTGAAAATCACCTAGAGGGGGGGTGAATAGGTGATTATGCTAATCTAATGAACTCAATGCGGAATTTAAAAACTTAATGCAATACACTCAAGTGCAATCATCAAATGATGCACACACAACCAAGCCAAGCAATAATGGATGCACAATATGAATAGATGCAAGGCACAAAGTAAAGAGAGAGATAAAGAGAGAGTCAATGGAACAAGCGCAAACAACAAGATATGTTATCGAGGTTCGAGCACCCAGCTCTACATCCCCGCCTTCGACACACGAAGGATTTCCAATCCACTAGCTAGTCCACAAAGGACTCTCACAAGGAGTACCCAACTCCTCTCTTTACAACCACAACCTCCTCCTTGAGGCAAGCTTCAATCCAACAAAACAATCACCTCACAACCCGAGGGATTAGCACAAAGCAAACACAAGGATCACCTCACAACTTGAGGGATACAACCCAAGGAACAAAGCCAAACAAAGATTGGGTTTTTAACTTGGTGGTCTAAACAACAACCACAAACAATTTCTTTTTCCCACACAAAATCCTATAGAAAAGATAGTAGATTTTAGCTCAAGTGCGGAGAAAACCAAGGGATTTGAAACCAGCAACTCAAAGAAAATCTTTGGGAAATAATAGAATGAAGATAGTGAAGTTCAAACAAAAGCTTTTCCCAAAATCCCTTTTCTTTGATTTTTCAAACCCTAATAAAAACACCAAAAAGATTGTTCAATTTGAATCCAAAAACTCTTTTGATTGCTGTGAAAACACCAGAGAGTAGGAAAAAATTCGCACAAAAAATCTTAGAGAAAAACTCTCACAAATGGGGTATTTATAGACCCCAGAAAAATATAGCCGTTGGCAGCAGATTTTGCCAAAATAACCTTGCCGGTCGACCGGTCCGATCGACCGTCCAATGGTCAAAATCTGCGTTGGCAGCTACCGGTCGACCGCCCCGGTCGACCTAAACAAACAGAGAGCTCTGCTCTCTGACCCGGTTGACCCGGACGGTCGACCGTCCCATGACTGCCAAACGTGTACAAATCTGTGCACGCCGGTCGACCGACCCGGTCGACAGGCTTCGGCCAAGTCGACTTGGTCAGAAGACTAGTCGACTGGTGAAGCCTGGAGTCAGAAAACTGAAATAGAAACATGTTTAAAAATATTTTGAAAAATCTTTTAACACTCCTAAAAATCACCAAAATAGTTTTATCATTTTGCATTGATATATAAACATGTGGTAAAGAGTTTAGCTTAAATATCAATCAATATGAACTATTTTTGTGTCTAACCATTTTTACCAAAAACAAAAACTGTATTTTCTAAAACTTAGATTTTGAATAGAAAATACGTTTTGTCCAAAACTCTTCCAAATACAAAAACATGATATTTAAACAACATTTAGGCATGATGCATATGGATAGAATCCTATATACATGAAACATATATATATCCATGTTTTTGTCATTAATTCCGAAAATAAGTTTTGTTAAAACACAAAACCTAAAACACATGAATAGGTATATCAAAGTAAGTTTGTCTAAGTAGTTGAAGCATGCATGTATATAGAACAAATCATATATACATTAAACTATGTAAACTTGTTTTGATATAATATCTAGTCATGAAAAACCAAGATCGGTTAAACCTAAAACCGAAAAACAAAAACCAATATTCAAAACATGAAACGTGTGTGTTGTGAACTTGAGCATTATCATACTATTCTAATCTTTACAATTGGATCTAAACACAAAACTAAACTAGGTACCGAATTCTTCTTGTAGAGCGCAATCTCCAAGCTGACTCGATCCAAAACTCCTTGATCCACCGAGCAAGTGCTATATATGATTTTTGACGCTCGGGCTCTTGAATCAACATGTGAAAGATGTGTGGAAGCTTTCACCAACTAATAACTTGATTAATGATCTGAAACTAAAATCACAAGATTATTAGTACACATAACTACATGAGTTAGTCATCATCAAAACTAGAGTGGAAGGCCTTTGGGCCAACACTCCTACGGTTATTCAGAGGGCGAATTATCTGCAGCGCCTCCTCCTCCTGCTCCATTAGTCATTAAGTTGTGGCTTCTAGGCAGGTTACTGGTAAAGCTGCTCCGGACCTAGGTAAGATCAGCTCCGTTCTTATATATACTTCTTATGTGTTCCATATAGCTCATTGTTTACTTTATGATTCAGGAACTGAGGCGGTGAGAAGCCCGAGAGCTGAGGCTGCCGGAGAACAGGGGGAGCATTATGATCCCTTGTTCACTTATAGGGAAGGCGATGAGGCAGGCTATTTCGCCGTCTCGGAAGATTCTGGAGGTGATGCGGCCGATGTAGGTCCTTCGGGTGCTGGGACTTCAAAAGGAAGTCCCGTAGCTTCTAGCTCCTTTGGGTGGACCACGGAGGGTTCGGCAAGTGAAGGTGGGCCGGTCATTCGTGTTGATTCTGCCAAAGATTTTCCAATGGAGCCTGTAGGGACTGATGCAGCCGTCAAGACGGTTGAAGCGACATCATCTTTTGGTAGTGTTTTACCTTTTGACTCCTGCTATTTATTATGCCTTGCTTAAATAAAGTCTTGTTGTAGGTGTTCTGCCTCTGGGTGCATCGACTTCAAGAGAGCCAACCAATCTTCCTGAGGGAACCAGGGGTGAAGTAAGCACTTCGACCGCGGCGGATGCTGCCGAGTTGGATGCTTTGTATCAAGGGTTGCCCTCTTATCAACCTAAACCAGCCAGAGGAAATGAAATTGAGGGGACGGTAGTCATGGAATCAACCTCACTTCTAACTATATCGGTGAGTGAGATGCCATTGGTGTCGCCAGTGCCGCCTATCTTGCCAGGCGCGGAGCTGAAGGTGATTACCAGTCCTACTTCTCCAACATTGGTGGTTGAGCCAGCTCTCCCGGAAATAGTCACTAGTCCTATCTCGGTTGTGGCTAGTGTACTGGTTTCAATGAGGACTCCTCCGAGATCACCGACGACCCCCCATATTGTTGCAGCCAGTGCTTCTATTATTTCCTCCATAGTTACACCGTGAAACCAGTGGAAACTTTGTCTTCAGGGGCTGCTCGTTTGCCGGGAGTAATTAAGGCCGAGAACGAATTCATGGCTGAGTTAGTCGACAGCTTTTATAAGAGCTTGAAGCGATCCATTGCTTTGGTCTTGAAGGGCTCGACTACCTCATTCTCTTTTTTAAAGGTGGTCCTCTCCCGAAGCATTGACAGTATCCGAGACTTTGGAGGGGATGACCAGGCCGCCACATTGGAGCTTCTGGTGGACAAACTCGAGAGGGATGTGGACGAATGGCGCCGTCTTAGCCATTCAGATCTGGAGTCTTCAGTTGACGAACAGCTTGCGCATCTTGTTGCTCAGATGCATGAAGCTCATCTCGCCGCTCAAGAAGCTGCTAAGGTCATTTCTTCTGATTTGAAATCCTTGGAGACAAGGAAAGTAGAGCTCAGGGACGCCATAGACGCTTCTAGTAGTGCTCTGCTTGACGCTGAGGATAAAATCAAAAGGCAAAGGAAATGATCAAGAAGGCTAATCTTTTTTTGTCCAAGGCTAAAACCAGTGCATCTTGAAGAAACTGCTCGGCTTGAGCAGCTTAAGACCCAGAATGACGAAGTCTTGCGGCAGGAGCAAGCACAGAGGGCAACCTTGGTTGAAATTGAAGCTCGCTTGGCCCAGACAGCGAGCTTTAATGAGGCCGAGTTGAGGTTGCAGGCGCTTATCAGAGCTGCTGAAGAGAGGAAGACTAGGTTGGCCATTCTTGAAGAACGGATCAAGTCATATGAAGCGCCGTTGTAGCTTGTAATCTGTTCATTCATGTATCCCTCTTTTGGAATCAATAAAAAGTGATTTTATTTTGACTCGCCCGTTGCATTTCCAACTTATTTTATCTTCTGAATTCTCACTTTCAAGTTGTATCGCAGCCATTTGAGAAAATAGTCCTTACTGGACTAAAAAGATGAGACCTGGCTATCTGCCGGTTCAGAGGTCGCAATGACGTAACCGATTAAGATGCCACCAAGCTCAAAATTTTAACTTGGCTATCTGCCGGTTCAGAGGTCGCAATGACGTAACCGATTGAGAAGCCACCAAGCTCAAAATTTTATCGTATGATGACAAAGAAATAGTCCTTGCCGGACTGAAAGATGAGACTTGGCTATCTGCCGGTTCAGAGGTCGCAATGACGTAACCGATTGAGAATCCACTAAGCTCAAAATTTTATCGTATGATGACAAAGAAATAGTCCTTACCGGACTGAAAGATGAGACTTGGCTATCTGCCGGTTCAGAGGTCGCAATGACGTAACCGATTGAGAAGCCACCAAGCTCAAAATTTTGTCGTATGATGACAAAGAAATAGTCCTTGCTGAACTGAAAGATGAGACTTGGTTATCTGCCGGTTCAGAGGTCGCAATGACGTAACCGATTAAGAAGCCATCAAGCTCAAAATTTTATTAGGACTTGGAAGAAATTGTCAGAGGTATATTGTTAATGTAATAATCCAAGAAGTCCACTAAAAACTGAGTGGGACTCAGAAACTTGCTGGGGAGCTAGGAAATGAATCCCATAAAAGATCACTGTCATAGGTTTAATATTAACTTAACAGCGAAATGGATGCCAGAGGTGTAATGTTAAACATAGCATGAAAAGGTCTCGTTTTCTCTGAGAAAATCGAGATCACTGTCATAGGTTTAATGTTAACTTAACAGCGAAATGGATGCCAAAGGTGTAGTGTTAAACATAGCATGGAAAGGTCTCGTTCTCACTGAGAAAATCGAGGAGATCACTGTCATAGGTTTAATGTTAACTTAACAGCGAAATGGATGCCAGAGGTGTAGTGTTAACATAGCATGGAAAGGTCTCGTTCTCACTGAGAAAATCGAGGAGACCACTGTCATAGGTTTAATGTTAACTTAACAGCGAAATGGATGCCAGAGGTGTAGTGTTAAACATAGCATGAAAAGGTCTCGTTCTCACTGAGAAAATCGAGGAGATCACTGTCATAGGTTTAATGTTAACTTAACAGCGAAATGGATGTGCGGTATGAGCGATTTTGGTCAAAAGTGTAGTATTAACTTGACCGAGAGATTCATTTACTGTTAGAGGTGTTTGAACATAGCAGTAATTCGAATGGATCGGTCATTCTTTATATGTGGTCTTACCATTCTATGGATGAGAATTGGTAAGTGATTTTGGAGAGGGAATCAAATGGGAACAGGTCCCTTAGGATTTTTAGCAAATCCTTAGCTGTCAAAGGGTTTGATATGCCTTTACCAACTGCCGTTTGAGTCGGGCTAGCCATGCTATTCCCCTCAGCATGATGAGTTGTTGAGGACTTATGTTGGGCTTAAAGGCCAACATTTTCCTCTATCCTTAACCGTTAAAGGTGTTGGATCATTTGGTTAGTATATGTGTAACCTTGATTCTTCTTTGAGACAACCAGTGTATGATCAGCTTCCTACTGGTTCATGGTTGTATGATCTCGTTTGGAGGAAGAGAGGGGCGCTCCTTCTGCATACCTCGGATTTGAAGGTCGTGATCAGAGGTGTAATGTTAACTTGATCATGAGAAGGATCCTTAATCAAGGATAATACTTCTTTAAGAACTTGCCATTGATCGGCATCATGAGTAAATCACCATCTGAAGTCATAAGGCGATATGCTCCGTTTGAATAGACTATTTCTATTACAAATGGTCCCTCCCATTTGGGCTGAAATTTGCCTTTGGTTTTGTGTGTCGTGATCATTGGTCGTCTGACGGCTAAAACCAAATCTCCTTTTTGAAGACTCTTTGTTTGACCTTCTTATTGAAGGCTTTTGAGATCCGAGCTTGATACAACTCAATGTGCTGCTGAGCTTGTAACTGCTTCTCCTCTAGGGCTTCGAGCTCTTGAAGACGCAACCGATCATTGTCCTCTGATGTGATCTTAGTGATCAAAGTAACTCGCAATGACGGCATCTAAATTTTCAATGGTATGACTGCTTCACACCCGTATACCAGGGAAAAAGGCGTATTGCCTGTCGGGGTCCGAACCGTGGTTCGGTAGGCCCAAAGACATTCACTAAGCTTTTCATTCCAATCTCGCTTATTCGAGGAAACGAACTTTTTGAGTAACTTAATGATTGTCTTGTTGAATGCTTCCGCCAAGCCATTAGCGGTAGGATTATAAGCAGTTGAAGCCACATTTTGAATTCGGTATTTATCACAGACCGATAGAATACCTGGCTTGCAAATTGAGGACCGTTATCATGGATGATCCGCCATGGGACACCGAATCGATGGATGACATGGTGTTTGATGAAATTAACCACGTTGGAAGTTTTGACTTCAACCAGTGGTATGGCTTCTGCCCACTTTGAAAAGTAATCGGTTATCGCCAGGATAAACCGGTGTCCTTTTGTCGAAGAGGGGCTGATTGGCCCTACGACATTGATTCCCCATGCTTCAAATGGCCATGAAGCAACAGTTGGGTGGAGCAACTCTGAAGGCTGGTGTACGAAGTCCGCATGAATTTGACATGCTTTATACCTTCGTGCATATTGGATGGCATCGGCTATCATGGTTGGCCTATAATATCCAAGCCTATGCAATCTGTCTTTAAGTTTTAGACCTGGCTGATGCGCTCCGCATATGCCGTCGTGTGCTTCTTTAAGCACTTCCTGTGCCTCTGAATTAGAAAGGCAACAGAGGAGGACACCGTCATATGAACGACGGTAAAGTGTCTTCAGAGTTGGATCATAGTAAAAACAGAGAGACCTTCGACTGATAGATGCCGCTTCTTTAGGATTGTCTGGTAGCAGACCATGTAGAGCATAGTCGATGAAAGGAAATCGCCAATCTCTCGGCTCAAGATCCGTCGAGATATTATAGACCTCTCTGCTTCTTAACATATGTTTAGAGCAGACAAGGTGTCAAGTCGCCACTGTAAGGTGATACTCGTGTCGACTGGCAAGGCTAGGGTTGTTGCTAATGCAGTAAGAGCATCCGCCTTAGTATTCTGTGTTGGCCCAAAGGCCTATCACCCTAGTTTTGATGATGATCAACTCATGAAGTTATGATTACTAATGATCTTGTGTTTAATTAGTGACAGATTCATTATCAAGATCTTAGTAGGTCCATAGCTCAACAAAGGATTAAATGTCAAGATTTGGAGCTAGCACGGGGTGATCCAAGGAGCTTTGGATCAGCTTGGACCAAGTCAAGAAGATGAGAAGCCTTCAAGTGAAGACTTCAAGAAGATGAAGACTTGTGTCTAGGTATAAGATTTTGTTTTTGTTTTAGTTAAAATGTAAAGGATAGATAGTTGGTGGATTGCTCAAGTTCATATCACACACACACTCTTGATTTATTGTTTTCATAAAAGATTTTTAGTTCTAGAAAAATACCGTTTTGGTTTTTGGTGTTTCAAATATACATGTGTTTTTAACCAAAACCTTTTTAGAACTCTCGTCCGTCCTGCTGATCTGCTCGACACACTTTTAGTTTTCTAGTCATAACTTTTGACTCCTATATTCAATTAATATGATTTAAATTGCATTTTAAAGATGAATTTCAGAGCTACATTTAATATTCAATAATCATCTTCTGATTTAAATGTTAAGAATGTCAAATATTGGGTTGAAGTCTGAAAAACAGTTTTCAGTTTCTGATTTGATACCTTTTAGTATTTTATTGATAACTTTCAATTCCGAATTGATATTGATTTGATTTAAGTTGCATTAGAAAGAAGACTTCAATATCTACAAATTCATCCTATATACTTATTCCCAAATTCGAACGTTTTTGACCTCAAAACTTTGCTCCAAGTTAACCCATTGCACAGAGGTCGGTCGACCGGGCCGGCCGACCGACGTGCACAAAACTGTGCACGTCTGACAGTTTTGTGCGGTCGACCGGGCCGGTCGACCGGAACTGAGAGCAGTGCTCTCTGTTCTTCTCGGTCGACCGGGCCAGTCGACCGGAGGCTGTAACGGTCAGATTTTTGACCATTACCGGTCGACCGGGCGGTCGACCGGCAGCTCTGACAGACCCCAACGGTCAGATTTTTCTGACCTCTATAAAAGGGGGTTTTGTCATTGTTTTGAGCCAAGATTTTAGGAGAGCTTTTGTCCAGTTATTTCCATTCTTTTAGCAGAGTTTTCTCCACAAAATAGAGTGCCAATATTTCCTATCAAAAGGGGATTTTATCAAAAGAGTGTTGATTGTGATTTCTTGAGTTTTCCATCAAAAGTTCTTTCCTTGATTTCTCACACTACACTTGAGCATCCATTGAGCTATTCATCCTATAGGTGTTGTAGTGAGAGTTTTTGTAGGTGATCAAGTGTTTAGATCACCAAGATTTCATCTTGTACTTTGAAGAGACGGGCAAGTGTGCTCGTGGTTGTTTACGGTTCGGGTGCGAACTCTTGTAGCTTGAGGTGCGGCCTCGACGAGCCGGTGGGCTTGTGGTGTGTAAGGGACTTTGGGAGTCCGAGGGCTTGTAGGTGTTGCGGCACCAAGGAGAGATCCGGTTGGATCGTGCATAGTGGAAATCCTTCGTGTGTCGAAGGCGGGGATGTAGAGCAAGTGTGCTCGAACCTCGAAACAAACCCTTTGTGTTTGTGATTGCTCACTCTTGCTCTCTTACTCTTTTTGTCTCTATTATATCTTGCATTACTTACATTGTATTTACTTTACATGCTTGATATACCCTTGTGCATATTTGATATATACTTGCGTGGGATTGTTGCTAACACTTGTATTCAACCAAGAGAGCCAACGCGGCACCTCAACCCATTCAAGGGGACTCTAGAGGAGTTTGTCCAGAGCCTCGCAAGGGGAATTCGGCAACACTCTTGTGTTATACATAAGTGTTTAATTAAAAGAAGTTTAATTTGATCATCTTAGTTTTAATTCCGCATTATTTGTTCATAAGTGACCATTAGATTAGCCATCACCTATTCACCCCCCTCTAGGTGATCTTACAATTGGTATCAGAGCCAAGTGCTCTTGATATTAGGTCTAACAACCTAGAGTTAAAGATCCTCATTTTTAGGCTAATCACAATTTTTTGTACACACACCATGGACTTCATGTCACCACCCACCTTTGACATCCTTAACATCCAAATTTGGAAGGTTAAGATGTCATTGTACCTCAAAGCCTTAGGATTTCATGTCTATCTTGCCACTACTGATAATGCTTATTCTTTAGATGGTAAGAACATTGAGGCTAATGCAAAAGCCCTTCATGCTATTAAGTCAACCCTAAATGATGATTATTTATCTAGGGTTTCTAACGTTGAATCGGCTTTTGTAGCTTGGAACATCATCACCTCCCTTGGCGAAAAGGACCTATACTATGCGGGGAGCGATTCGGACGTTGGAAGCGACATCTCTAACGTATGCTATATGGTCCAAGGGGATAACCCCCTTGAGGTAAACTCCGAATCCGATGATGAGGACATGTCATATGATGAGCTCACCTCATTTTGCCAAACAATTCTTGAGAAATATGACATGATTAAAAAGGAAAATAAAATTTGAAAAAGGAACTTGATTGCATGCATGTAGAACATGACTCTTTTAGAAGTAACATTGCATGTTTAGAAAAAGATAATAAAATTTTGAAAAAGAATTTTGATGCCATGCTTAATGACAAAGATTCATTAGAAAATAAAATGGCATGCTTAGAAAAAGAAAATGAGTTTTTGAAAAATGAGAATGTTTCCCTTATGTCTAAATTAAATAATTTATGTAAAGGAAATATTGATTTGAAAAATAAAATTGATATGGTGGAAAAACAAAAAGAAGTTGTTTTTCAAGAAAATAAATCTTTAAAAAGAAAGCTTTGTGAAAAGAAAAAGATTTTGTTTCACAAAAGAAAAAGAAAATGATCATATATCTCATCATGCTTCTCATGCTCACATTGATCAAAATGAGATTAAAAATTTGAAAAATAAAATTGATAATTTGAGCTCTAATTTGAGCTCATGTGCATTCAATCATACTAGACTGGAATCCGTGTTTCAAAAGAAACAAGTTCCTCATACTCATGCACATTCACATCATGCATATGCTTATGATGCACATCATACTCACACTCCCACTCATAAGCATACCAAGGTGTACGTATGTACACATTGTGGCCGCAAAGGCCATTTAGCAAAATTTTGTTTTGATAAGAAACCTCATTTATATTTTAAAAGATTTTGGGATCCTTACAATAAAGCTAACCCCAAAGGACCCAAGAAAGTATGGGTACCAAAACCCCCACCCTTTGATTTTGATGTAGGTGAGGGCTCTCACAAAACGTGAGAGGATTGGTGCCTTGATAGCGGATGCAATGGACATGATGGACAAATTTTTGGATGCATTGCTATCAAGGAAATTTTGGTGGGAAAGACCACCATGCTTGGAGTTATGGAGTTGGTAACAATTTCTAAACTCCTATTTTATTTATGTACATGCTTTTATTTTCATAATATCATTCATAGCATGTTCATGTTTTAAGATTTTATGTGCTTCATGTGGCATTTACATGCTTAAATGTAGAATGTGTCAATACTTGCATTTATACATATATGAATAGTGAACTACAATTGACTCATATATATTTGAACTTCATGCTCATTTGTATCCACTATATGCATGTGTATAGGCTAGTTTTGATGATTCAGTCATTTATACTTGTTATGCCTATCTTTGATTTTACTTCATGTATATGTGTGTTTAATTCAAATCTAATAAATATACATGTATACCCCTTGAGTCATTTGCCTTCATGCATTATATATTGGACTCTTTTCATATTTGGGATATGTATGCATATTGTTAGAATTGGATAAATCATACATATACCATGAAGATTAGTATTTTAAATAAATAATAATAAAAAAAATGATTTTTCATTTGTACAACAAAATGTGATTTATGGTCTTTTTGAGCTTGAATGACTATTTTCATAAAGCATTGCTAAATACAAAATACTTTATGAAAAATATATGATTTGTTTTAAGATGAAAAATAAGATTTTCATGAGATTCATGCTTCACTTTCTATTTTCATGAAAATACCATTTACATAACCTTTGAACACTCATCTTTTATAATAAAAAAATAATAATTTTTGAGCTTTATGGACTATGAGTGCTTAAACTTGTATGTATTTAGTATAATTCATGAATAACATATGATTTCATGTTTTTGAAGGATCTTTAACTAGTTTTTCAAAAATTATTTATAACTAGTTATTTATTCTTCAAATTTTGGTAGTGCTTAAATATAACCATCTTTTAAACCTACCAATTTTTGGTTATGAGTATATACATGATTTACAGTGTTAATTTTATAATTGGTATATTACTCACATTTTGGTTCCTATATATGTATGCCCTAATTTTCAAATTGGTCTTATCTATTCACATACATATATATGATTTTCTTGTGCCTGCTTTACAATTGATTTACATTCTTAAAAGCACAAAAAGTTTATGCTAAGTTCACACCTTATATTAGCTATGCATAAGCTTATGAAAAATAAAAGGATTTTATTTTAGATCTTTCATTTGGTATCAATATGCTTCAACTTCAAATTTGCTATATAATTACAATTGATATCAATATGTTTGAAACAATAAAAGATTTTGCAATGATAACTTGATATCACACATCTTCAAGTGCTATTTCTATTGGTATCAAAATTACAAATTATGATTGGTTCAAAATTTGTTTTATTGGGAAAAGTTCAAAATTTTGTTTTGATAAAGAAAAATTAAAATGTTTTGTTTTGTATTTCCCATATGCAAGGAGAGCTTAACATCTCTCTTACATATAGATTCATGTTGAGTATATTATAAATTGAGGAGCTTAACATCTCTTCTTTATATGATATACGTGTGTAGGGGGAGCTTCACATCTCCTTCTATGCATTACATAGTTGTGTTGTGTGAATTAGGGCTTCACATCCCTCTTTCATGCAATGCACATTGTAGGGAAGCTAACTTAACGTTTTCCTCTTCATGAATGTATATCGCATATAAATCTTTATTGGCTGATTTGTATACCCCTCCTTATTTCTTTGTTTTTGACAAAAAGGGGAGAAATTTTTTTTTTTTGATTTGATTTTACTTTGAACCCTTTGTTGATGATTGACAAAAAGGGGGAGAAGTATTTGAGTTATATGCATGATTTCCTTACTTAAGGGGAGAAAGATTTTAAGTTCTTATATGCATACTTATGTTTTTTACTCATGCATAGCAAATAAATAATAAGATAAAGATTTGTTTTGTTTTATATGCACTCATTTGCATACATGTTTATGTGCTTTAATGTCATATCTATTTATCTCTAGTGATGCATGAGTTAAGGGGGAGCTTCCTTGAAACTTTACTTTAATCCATGCATATATAACTTCATGAGTTTTGTCATCATCAAAAAGGGGGAGATTGTTGGTCCAAAGGCCTATCACCCTAGTTTTGATGATGATCAACTCATGAAGTTATGATTACTAATGATCTTGTGTTTAATTAGTGATAGATTCATTATCAAGATCTTAGTAGGTCCATAGCTCAACAAAGGATTAAATGTCAAGATTTGGAGCTAGCACGGGGTGATCCAAGGAGCTTTGGATCAAGCTTGGACCAAGTCAAGAAGATGAGAAGCCTTCAAGTGAAGACTTCAAGAAGATGAAGACTTGTGTATAGGTATAAGATTTTGTTTTTGTTTTAGTTAAAATGTAAAGGATAGATAGTTGGTGGATTGCTCAAGTTCATATCACACACACACTCTTGATTTATGTGTTTTCATAAAAGATTTTTAGTTCTAGAAAAATACCGTTTTGGTTTTTGGTGTTTCAAATATACATGTGTTTTTAACCAAAACCTTTTTAGAACTCTCGTCCGTCCTGCTGATCTGCTCGACACACTTTTAGTTTTCTAGTCATAACTTTTGACTCCTATATTTAATTAACATGATTTAAATTGCATTTTAAAGATGACTTTTAGAGCTACATTTAATATTCAATAATCATCTTCTGATTTAAATGTTAAGAATGTCAAATATTGGGTTGAAGTCTGAAAAACAGTTTTCAGTTTCTGATTTGATACCTTTTAGTATTTTATTGATAACTTTCAATTTCGAATTGATATTGATTTGATTTAAGTTGCATTAGAAATAAGACTTCAATATCTACAAATTCATCCTATATACTTATTCCCAAATTCGAACGTTTTAGACCTCAAAACTGTGCTCCAAGTTAACCCATTGCACAGAGGTCGGTCGACCGGGCCGGTCGACCGACGTGCACAAAACTGTGCACGTCTGGCAGTTTTGTGCGGTCGACCGGGCCGGTCGACCGGAACTGAGAGCAGTGCTCTCTGTTCTTCTCGGTCGACCGGGCCAGTCGACCGGAGGCTGTAACGGTCAGATTTTTGACCGTTACCGGTCGACCGGCGGCGGTCGACCGGCAGCTCTGACAGACCCCAACGGTCAGATTTTTCTGACCTCTATAAAAGGGGGTTTTGTCATTGTTTTGAGCCAAGATTTTAGGAGAGCTTTTGTCCAGTTATTTCCATTCTTTTAGCAGAGTTTTCTCCACAAAATAGAGTGCCAATATTTCCTATCAAAAGGGGATTTTATCAAAAGAGTGTTGATTGTGATTTCTTGAGTTTTCCATCAAAAGTTCTTTCCTTGATTTCTCACACTACACTTGAGCATCCATTGAGCTATTCATCCTATAGGTGTTGTAGTGAGAGTTTTTGTAGGTGATCAAGTGTTTAGATCACCAAGATTTCATCTTGTACTTTGAAGAGACGGGCAAGTGTGCTCGTGGTTGTTTAGGGTTCGGGTGCGAACTCTTGTAGCTTGAGGTGCGGCCTCGACGAGCCGGTGGGCTTGTGGTGTGTAAGGGACTTTGGGAGTCCGAGGGCTTGTAGCTGTTGCGGCACCAAGGAGAGATCCGGTTGGATCGTGCATAGTGGAAATCCTTCGTGTGTCGAAGGCGGGGATGTAGAGCAAGTGTGCTCGAACCTCGAAACAAACCCTTTGTGTTTGCGATTGCTCACTCTTGCTCTCTTACTCTTTTTGTCTCTATTATATCTTGCATTACTTACATTGTATTTACTTTACATGCTTGATATACCCTTGTGCATATTTGATATATACTTGCGTGGGATTGTTGCTAACACTTGTATTCAACCAAGAGAGCCAACGCGGCACCTCAACCCATTCAAGGGGACTCTAGAGGAGTTTGTCCAGAGCCTCGCAAGGGAATTCGGCAACACTCTTGTGTTATACATAAGTATTAATTAAAAGAAGTTTAATTTGATCATCTTAGTTTTAATTCCGCATTATTTGTTCATAAGTGACCATTAGATTAGCCATCACCTATTCACCCCCCCTCTAGGTGATCTTACATTCTGAGATCGAGATACGTGCCCGATGTAAAAGCCATCAAACAGATTAGCCATTTCGATGAATGCGTGATAATAAGGCACCAAGTCTTCGTGACGGACCTCATATTCGTCTTTAACCTGATTGATAATCAGTTTTGAATCGCCGTAAGCTTCAAGGTAGCGTACCCCCATTCCGTAGGCGAGCTGAAGACTAATAAGTAGAGTATTATATTCCGCTACATTGTTGGAGCATGATTCCGTCAGAGAAAATGGTCTAGGAAGGACGTGATTTTGTGGAGAGATAAACACAACCCCCACGCTGGCAATGATCCTGCCTTTGGGTCCTATTCGTGATGCTCCATCGAAGAACATCTGCCATACTTCATCTTCTAAAGTTATATTAGATTCAAAGACTTCATCTGGAATGTCTTCATGAAGTTTTGAGTTTTTCGGAACTGGATGAGCAGCCAAGAACTCTGCAAGTGCCTGGCCTTTAACCGGCTTTTAAGGGATAAAGAGCATGTCGTATTGAGACAAAAGAAGCGCCCATTTAGCTAATCTTGAATTCAATGATCCTGGCTTCGTCATGAGAAGACGTAAAGGATTTACTCTGGAGATGACATGTATGGTTTGGCCGACCAAATAATGTTGTGTCTTCTGAACGGTAAAGACAAGAGCTAAGCACTCCTTCTCGATAGGATTATAGCGAGATTCCGCCCCTATGAGAGTCCTGCTCAGATAATAAATGGCCTGTTCATGACCATTGTCTTCTTTTTGAGTAAGCAGGGCACCAAGAGAATGGTCCATAGCTTTCACATAAAGCAAGAATGGTTTTCCTGATGTGGGAGCCACTAAGACTGGAGGTTTTGTGAGATATCTCTTGATATCCTTATAAGCTTCCTGATAAGCTTGATCCCATACAAAGGAAACACCCTTTTTCATGAGTCGGGTGAACGGTTGACAGCGGCCTGAGAGATTTGCGATGAATCTTCTAATATAAGCCAGTCTACCTTGTAAGCCTCTAAGCTCTTTGAGATTCCTTGGTGGATGCATGCTCTGAATGGCTTTGACTTTGTCTGGGTCAAGATGAATTCCTTTTGATGTAACAATAAACCCAAGGAACTTGCCACTCGAAACTCCCAAGAAGGATTTTGTCGGATTCATCTTCAGCTGATGAGCCCGCATTATGTCGAACATCGTTCTCAAGTCACGAAGATGGTCATTCTTATTACGGCTTTTGACAGCAATGTCGTCGACATAGCATTCTATCATTTTTTGGAGATGATTGCGAAAAATTGTGTTCATTGCCCGCTGATAGGTTGCCCCGGCGTTCTTTAGCCCGAAGGGCATGACAGTGTAACAGTATACCCCCAATGGTGTTCTGAACGAAGTATGCTTCTCGTCGTCGGGTTACATCTTAATCTGATTGTACCCTAAAAAGCCGTCCATAAAAGACATTCTTTCGAATCCACAGGTATTGTCAATCATGACATCGGTGATGGGCAGCGGGAATTCGTCTTTAGGACAAGCCTATTGAGATCACGGTAGTCGATGCAGATCCGTATTTTTTCATTCTTCTTGAGGACATGAACGATATTAGCAACCCAATCTGTATGCTGTTCCTCCCGTATAAAGCCACATGCAATGAGCTTATAAACTTCGACTTCAATAGCCTCCATAATGTTCGGACGAAACTGACGTTGTTGCTGCTTGACTGGCTTGGCGTCAGGTTTGATATTCAGACGATGCATGACTACTTGTGGATCAAGTCCGGGCATGTCTTCGTAGTTCCATGCAAAAACATCTATATACTCTCTTATGAGTGCAATTAATTCTTCTTTTTCCATAAGTGATAAGCTTTCACTTATAAAGATGGGTTTAGGGTGATCTTGACTACCCAAGTTGACCTGAATCACCTTATCTTCAGTAGGTGGTTCGCGCTGTTCGAATCGCTTTTCCCATTAGAGATCTAATTGCTGAGCCCATGGTTCCTCATCAGTAGCTTCTGCTGGCTCCAATTGGCTGCTTGAAGTCATATTAACGGTGAGATTCTCGAACATCATTCCTACACTGACATCTGAGTCCCATTCGGAGGAAGAGGCAGAATGCGATGGGATCGGTTTGTCATCCTTGGATTGAACCGTTGTTGGTGGTGTGGGTGTAACGTATCCCAACCCCCTGCGTGTGTTATCATAGTAATTTGCAGGTTTCTCTCTCGGCACAAAGTTACGCAGCAAATTACGTCTTCCTTTTCCGAAATTCAAGCCCTTCCCATGCTTCAGGTTGTACCCCATTTTACAACCCCATTTTCTTCATCATATGGTGCGCTGGTCGCGCGTAATGAAAAAATTGTGGGGTGTCTGAGTCTGAACTTGAATATGTGGCTGTGGACCCTGGTGGTTGGCCTTTACCAAATATTATTGGTAACTGGCCTTCTTTGGATGGAGGGATCACTAAAACGGTCCCTTCTATAGATTCCATGGGTGTGCCGGATACACTTGATTTATGTAAAGACATGTGCAGAGAGCTATCCATAATGGATTCCAATAACCCAACACTCACAGGATATTCAAAGGAAATATTATCATTAATTACCCATTCGCCTTCATCTTCAGAAGGAGTGTTACATTGGGGATTATTAAGACATGCTATAATTGGTTCACCAATCAAAATGACTGGCATGTCTGCTTCAGATTCTGAATCCGCCTCATTGCCACTATCATCATCCTCCGGCAATGATTCTTTTGATGTTTCACCGGTCTCTTGATATAGGAGAGCGTCAGTAAAGTAATTTTCCACCCCTTTGAATGGTTGCTTTTCAGCAAAGACAGTTCGTATTGTTGCATTATCTTCAACATATTTGAAACGCTGGTGCAAAGTAGAGGGAACGATCCAGTTGGCGTGGATCCACGGTCGTCCTAGTAGCAAGTTGTATGACGTGTCAGCGTCAATGAAATAGCACGTCACTTCTGACTTCAGGCTCCCGATTCGGCAACGAAGTCGAATTTTCCCAAGTGGATGACTACTCCCGGCATTAAAAACGTATATTGTTGTAGTGGTTGCAGACAACCTATATAGTGGTATACCGAGGAAGTAGAGGAGCCTTTTAGGGATGATACTGAGTGCAGACCCCGGGTCAACCTGTATCCTTTCAATATATGTCGAACCGATGTATCCGGTGTAGTACAAAGGTCGATCGTGCTTGTTATCCTTGAGAAGCATATCTTCCGCTGTGAAGGTAATAGCAGGTACCTTTGATTGTACATGATGGCATTCAGGGCAAGAAGACTGAGTGTCATCTTTAGGGATTTCTGGCATATACGTCAGGAATGATTCTGAACTAGCCAGTGAATCTTTGAGTGCTTCTCTTGTCTCTTTTGAGAGACGAAGGAGCTCGTGTATGGTAATACGAGCTAGGATATTAGCCAGTTGGGCCAATATGTCAAAACGAAAGGGCGTGTCAAGCCTTGGGCCTGAAGGTTTCTTCAGGACATGGTCGAACCGGACTTCCTTTGACTTCTCCTTTCCCTTGGTTGGAACCGAGATGGGTGCTGGTATTTGTACTGACATCGTCTGCTGCTGTGTCTCGTCAGTAGCTTTCTCATACTATTTTAAGTATGATTTTCCAGATCGAGTACCTGTTGGCTGAGATACATCAGCCTGCGTCGTGCAAGCGTGCTTTTCCCCTTCGGAATCGCTGAGAGAAGCTGATGTGAGGTTACCATCGTCCGGCAAGATCGAGATGACATTGCAACATTTGCCCTTCGATTTGGACTTCTTTGAATCCCATTGTTCGTCTTGGACAAGGTCTGGGTGTATTCACATGATTTTCCCTGTCTCCAGTGTCAAAGGAACAAGACCCTTATTATGTTGAGTTTTAGCTGAAGGATGCTTGACTTCCAGCCGAGGTGCAGGGATTGGATAAGTCCCGTCTGGAACTGTGACCTTTGAGGTTTTGCTGAACTCGAGGGTTACCATATTTGTAGTGACTTTCTTTTGCGCTGACTTCAGCGTCAGGACTCCGGCGTCGACTAAAGCTTGAATTTTATCCTTGAGGATAAAGCACTTGTCAGTAGGATGGTGAATCATCCTGTGAAAGAGACAGTATTTGGGATCGTTTGTCCTTCCTATTTCATTAGGACGTCGAGCATCCGGCAACTTCAATTTATTCCCTTTGTGGAGTAAATAGAATATTGTGACCACCTGATCGTCTTTGAAGGAGTACTGTTTCGGAGGAAACTTAGACTCCTGATCGTTGAAGCCGCTCTTCTTTGCCTTTGACTGGGGATCCCCTGATAATTCAACGGACATAATTTCTTTCCCTTTGGCTTGAGAAGACTGTGCCATGTCGCCACGTCCTTTGTTATTCATAACCCATTTACCTTTAGGGGTGGATGGTTCAAACTTTTTAGCCGACTTTTCGGCTATCTCGGCTTGCTCGACCAGTTCTTTCGAGGTATGGGCTTTGACAGCCCCCATGCGAACTTCTACTTGGCCTAACAAGTTGTGCCTGCACGTTGTAAGAGCATGGGTAATGGCATCCCTGCTGGGCACATCAGAGACAAGTTTCTGAATCGCTCAATGTAGTCACGGACAGATTCGCCCTTCTTCTGTACGGTAGAGAGGAGTTTGTCCATGGTTATCTCGGTATCATCTTCATAGAAACGAGAAAGAAATCGGGTTTCCAGGTCGATCCAGGAATTGACAGAGCCCGGAGGGAGACTTCGGAACCAGTCAAATGCTACCCCCTTTAAGGTGCCAATGAATAGCCTAGCCATGATAGCATTATTGTCTATAACATTACCGATCTGAGACCAGAAATAGTAGATGTGTTGGTTTGGCGAGCTCTTACCATCGTACGTATGTAACGTTGGTGGTTTGAACTTTGGTGGGTATGGTACTGAATCCCATTCCAGCGGGTAAGGACGAACTGCCCCTACTTTCTTTAGTTCATCCCTCTGAGTTAGGGATGCGATTTGAGCTTGGATGCCTTTAATAACTTTAGCGTCCAAAGAAGAACCCTCCTTTGACTTCTCCGTCCTTGGCTGTTCATTGCTAAGATGTTCTTCTCATCATGGTTACTCCCGGTATCATTGTTATTCCAGTTATTGAGGAGTTGAGCGAGCATCTGTTGGATGTTGTCCAAAGCTTCTTGCTGGGTCTTGGAAGTTTGCTCCTGAGGTTCCAACCGTCGACGAAGGTCATCATTACCATTATCAGCCATATTCACTGATACTCTATCCGTTCGTACCGAGCTGACTGTTGCTGAAGAGGCATACCCACTGTCTTCGTCCTCTTCATCAGACCATTGGACTAATCCTTTCATTGGTTCTGGTGAGGTTACTGCAGTTGAGGAAGATGGCTGTTCATAACTGTAGGGTATTGCGACCCTAGATCTGGTGTTCCGGAAGACACCTTCTTCATGTACCAAGACTTCGCCCAGGCCTGGGCTATAATCCGGATTTGGTGAACTGTAGGGAGTGTCATGGGACGCTCGTCTGCCCCTACGCAGCTCTCGTCCTCTTCCGATCATGTTAACGGATGCAGAGGGCAGATCTTGCGATACGCTCCTTTTGCGATGTTTCACCGGAGCCTGCACCAACAGTCGATCAAAAACTGATCGTCGGCCTGAAGGAGTAGCGGGGATTGGTCCTAGCCGGCAATGGACTGAGTGGACTGTCACCAACTGACATCCCACTTGTTGACAATAGGAGGGAGAAGTCTAGAAAGATTCCGACTTCCGTTTGCTTGTCAAGAATTCCCGTAAGTCAGACCCAGTTGGGCCTAAACGATCCAGCGCAGAGGTTCTGTTGGATTGCACGTAGAATGATGCCTTGTTCTTTTCACCACAGCAGAGGTAATTAGCACTAAATAGTGCTTTAGCTCTAACTTCGTGGCTAAGAACCTTGGAATGTCCTTGGGTGCTGAAGCTGCATAAGCACCGCTGTTAGCACTTAGGGACGAACCCTTAGCTCCGCTACGAAGGGCGAGCTTAGCGATTGATGAACTGGGGAGTGAAGCACGCTGTGGTGCTTTATCCGCTATGTTGCTGCGGAGGTGATTAGCCTTAGATGGTGCTTTGGCTCTAAATTCGCGGCTAAAAGCTTTGGAAATGCCCTTGGGTGCTGAAGCTGCATAAGCACCGCTATCAGCGCTTAGGGGCAATCCCTTACCTTCGCTGCAAAGAGTGAACTTAGTACTTGAAGAACTGGGGAACGAAGTATACTGTGGTACTTTGGTTCCAGCTTCACGGTTATGAACATCATGCGTACCCTGAGGTACAGTAGCTTCGCTCATGAGAACGAAGCTGGCGCGAGGAGTTACTGCTCTTGAATTAGGCGAAGGCATGATCGTCGTCGTGACTTCGCGGCTAGCAGTCTCGTCGAAACAGGCAGGCATCTTGCCTTTTCCTTCATGAGAGACACGAACTTGTGGCGTAGTTACGCCTGAAGCTTCATACAGAGCCTTCTGCTTTGGCCTCCATATCTGCTTTGAAAGAGGAGACTTAGGTTCGCAGGGAACCTGACTAGCCACACGCGAGGCTGGGAGCTGTTGGAAGGATTCTGCTTCCGGTTTTTGTTCTGAAACCTTGGCCATGGAGACCTTTCTATGCTTCCGTGCATGGAGAATTGGACCACCCCCAGAGAGGAGTTCTTCAAAATTTCCTTGGTCGAAGTGAACGACTAGGTTTTCGAAGGTGACAGGTTGAAGATTCTGATCTTTGTATTGCGGGCCTGCTTCCTTGTTGCGCCAGAGGACCGTGGTAGGCTCGCAGAGAGCCTCATCTGTCTCCACAGAGACTCGCTTCGAAGATTTGGCCAGAGGGGCTCTGGCCATATTGGCTTCCTTGAATTCAGAGATAGACCCGAAGGTCTGTTCGTCGCATTGCGACACTTGATTCTCAACAGTGGAGAATTCACTCCCCAGCGGAGTCGCCATCTTATTTTCCATTGATTTTGTACAGGGAAAAACTTACAAAAAAAGGATCGAGGAGCTAAATTACAAGTATTCTAAAATGATTGCAAGTAGATCTCCTCTGAGATTCTGGAGAAGTGTGCCGATAGGAGTCTGGTCAGTGCGCGACCACTTTGTCCCTTTGACGATGCGATCGATGGGATTCCCTTCTCGCCTGGTTCGGGGAATCGGAGAACAGAAGGTTGATAGAACCCTCTTGTTACTTCTCAAACTGCCTCCACTTGGGAATTTCTTCTCGCCTGGTTCCGGAGATTCCTTGAGAGGAAGATCTTAGGGTATCAGCACCCTGATTAGAGAAGCAGTTCTCTGAATTCTCTGAATTCTTGGAAGTAAGAGAATAAATCTCTGTTTAGCCGTCTCTCTCTGTGCATCTCCTTGCCTGTGCGCATCTCTTTTTTTCCTTGTGTCTCTGGTGGGCTATTTATACGGAGAGCAGGGGTATAATCGTCCCTTAAAAATCTGAAAATAGATTGAGTCAATCTGTTTAAATCTGGAAAGTAGCCTTACTGCGAGGCTAGAATCAGCTTCTGCGTTGCTAGGTGATAGGTAGTGAAAAATGCATAATTGTCATCATATTTACCATCACATTTGCACATTTATTCATATTATAATGCACATTTATTAATAATTTGTAATTTATTGTGTGCAGGCCTCGAATTCTTATTTTTATAATAAATAAAGCTTAATGAAGCCCAAAAGCCCACAGTTGAAGCCCAGGTGTAAAAGTGCAAATATCAATTGTCAAAGTGCAAATACACAAAGGGCTAAAGTTGTAAATACAAAGAAGAGGGAAGGATAGACTTCTATTTAACCCTAAATGCTTGCAGGAAAGAGTTTAAAGATAAATTCGGATTCAGACTGTACATGTTTAGTATTCAGATCATAACTTTTGCTACAGATATGCAAATCCGATGATTCAAAATGCTCCATAAAGAAGACTTGAAGCCCTACAACTCTTATGTTGATCAAACTTTCCAATTCAGTCCGTAGATAAGCCAATTTCGGTGATCAACAAGATAATAAATTGTAGGACAGATTTGATTTGAATTTCTATGGATAAGTGCCACAAGTCTGGAGATAAGATTTTTTGGGAGAGTTGTACTAGGACTCTACATCTTCCAACTCCTATAAATGCCCCTGCAGATGCAACACAGAAAGCGTCCAGCGTCCAGCAAAGGGCCAAAAGCTAGGGTTTAGGTTTTTCTTCTTCTAGGTTAGATTTTATGTTCGTTTTTCTTTTGTAAAATCTGTAACTGAGAGTGGAGGAAGCTTTCATGGAGGAAGGAGTCCATGCTTGTACTGAGGTGACAGCGGTGTAAGCCAACTCTTCTTCTATTGTTAATGAAATCTGCTTGAGGTTTGTCTTTTTTATTATTCTTGTTTTATTTCTTCGTGTTTTATTCTTGTATTTCTCTGTTCCTGTTTTCTTCCATTGTTTTTCTCTAATGCCTTGTGAACAATGAGACCCAATTGCATTGAGACTGCCTAGCCAAAGAAGAACCCTTGATGGCTTATGGCGATGAACATCCTATACGCCATACTTGCAAGTCTTCAAAGAAAAGGTAAATCATCGCACGGATCAAAGGTAAGCAGGCTGAAGAGGTTTGTACGTGTTATAAGTTTTTCTTTCTTTCCTTCTCTAGTTTAGATCACCATCCACATCTTTCCATATTCTTTCCCACAACTCATTGTAAATACCACTTTTCATTGTAAATATCGTTGTGACTAACAAAATAATTAAAAAAGATAAATTTTTAGGGATAACTTACAAACGCTTCCATCGCTAGTCCCTCCCTGAGGATCACGACCCGCATAGCCTTGCTACAGCGGATTAGTATTGAGCACCTCGCACTATTATTTCTAAATCTAAACTTCTTTATTTTGTGTGCAGGAAATCTCAGTCAACAAATTGGCGCCGTTGCCGGGGAGGGACGGTAAGTTATTCTCTAATAAAAAAAATTATTAACTAATTCTTTTATTCTTTTCTGTTTGCAGGTTTGGAGAACAGGAAACAGAAACATAGCAGCAGCAGTGGACATACAGCTATTCTGTGCCTCTGCCCTCGAAGGCAGAGCACCAGAACCTACTGTATTGCCGCGGATCCGCGGCCAGAGCTGTGGAAACGCGGCAACAGTAGAAAACTACTGATTGATCTTTTTGCAGGTTGCTGCAAATTGTAAATTCTGTTTACTGCTCTATTCTGTTTTGTTCTGTGATATACCTGTAAATTGCTAATAATTCAACAGTAAATTATTTGTTGTTAAAAATAAAAATTGATTAGACGTTTGCATATTAGGCACGTGTCTTTTCAATATATTTATTTTTACTGTTGAAGAGTGCTGGAGAAGCAAGGTACGTACGCATTGCATGTAGAATAGGACTCATCTCTTGGTTCATTTTCTGCTTTGAGTGATTCTTATCTATTTATCTTGTACACTTGCACTAATTCATCTTAAGGGCATAACCCATTAACAAGATAAGGTGGGGATTTCATCACCCTTCCTTAACCCAAAAATCATATCCCGAGCACTCACTAACCCAAGCCTAATTAAAACTAAGTAGACGTTGGCCCTAGGGACATCTCGGACTCAATTAGGAGATTATCCTAAGGGGGAACGGTGTTAGAAATTGACTCCTGCCAAATCAGTGTCTAGGAAAGGGATTGAGGGCCGAAAGCCCGAAGATTGGTGGTTATTTAATTAAGGAACGTCTTTGACGGAAAACCTCCCACCACTCTTGCCCTGACCTGGCTGATTAACTTGTGGTCAAAGTCTGCACCTTACCTCCCGTGGACAGTCTAACCAGTTAGGAGTCGTCTAGGTCATAGGTCTACCCTAACTTAGGTTAGAATTTTTTCTTTTTTGTTTATTTGTTTGTTTTCTTTTTGTTTGTGTTGGTGTGATATGGCATATAATAATTTTTCCAACTTTAATCCATATTACACACCTAATTCTTTTTTGGATATTACCAACCCGGCATATCATAACTTTGACCAATTTAGTGTGCCGAATGGTCTTATCCGAATAATTATAACCCATACCCCCATCTTATGACCATGATTTTCATACTTTCAACTCTTCACAGAGTTCATGGGGTTTCGCTTCCCCCGAGTCCAATTTTCAACCGACTTGTCCTCCGTTTCCACCTTGTCCACAATATTCTCAAGAGTCATACTCTGATCCACCCATTCAGAATAGAATACCATCTATCGGGGAAATGATAAGTATGCATGAGTCCAAGCAACAATTACCATCAATCGCAGACATGATTATGCGTGAGTCCACCGACTCACAACTTCATCACGATTACACTTCATCCTTTCAAGTCCATCACAACATGATGCACCTATCAACTATGAAAGGATGCTTGCAGCCATGACTCAGGCTAGATTAGCCCGTGATCGTGAAATAGATCTGATGGTTCAATCTTTACGTTCTCACCGTTCGGCCATTTCTGCTTTTGCTGACCACTCTCTTAGAGCCGACGAACCAAGTTGCTTTGGACAACAAGATTCTAATTCAGTGCCATCATGTGAACTTGCCGAAACTTCAAATTTTGATAACTTGACAAGTTTTTCCTTTCCTGAAATAGAACTTGAGCATGAATATGATCATGATCTTCCACTTGATGATTCAATTTTACTTCCTGATTCAATAATGACTCCGGTATCGCCACCTGATTTTACTTTTCCCGAGTCAACATTGGATTCTATTCCAATTCATCATGAAATTGAGTCACCCATTTTTGATGATCATATTGAACTTGACCAATTGTGCAATTTTGAAAGTCCCATGGATAAATTGGCAAGTTCTCATTTTTATGAAATTGAACCCAATGAGATATGTGACCTAGATTCTCAAATCTGTGATCAAGTTCAAATTCCCGAATCATTATTGACTCCTGTTTTGTTACCCGACTTAGGTAATCTTTTAGAGTCAGTTTTGATTCCCACATCTATCATTCCTGAACTTGAATCACCAACATTGAGTCACATTCCATTGTGGGAAACTGATTGTGGACTTGAGCTTCAACTTATTAATTTGGACCCACTTCCTGAACCTAGCCCGACTCCTGAACCTTTACTTGATTTGAGTTTCTTTCCTAAGTCGGTATTAGTTCCCATAATTCCCACGTCCAAGTCAATCATTCCATCTTTTCACACTCCATTTTGGGACAAGGAGGTTGACATAATTGACTCTGAAAATTATTATGAAATTTGGAAATTTGATGGGGTGACAACTTTAAAAAATGATTATACATACATTTTAGTGGGTTATGTAAGGGAAATTTCTGGTGGGTTCTACCAATATTATGTTATCTTGATTGGGCAGCAATGCTTGGCCCAATTAGACCACCACCGGAACCACCACCTTGAGGTAACTTCTGCCTTCCCTTGTTCTTTTTCATGCATATATGCATTCATTCATACATTGAGGACAATGCATGAGATAAGTGTGGGGGTGGGCTTTACTAGCATACTAACATAGGTAGAAACTAACAAAAATCTGCTAAAAAAAAAATCTGAAAAAAAAACTTATAAAAAGGACAATATTTTGACTTATCTTTTGAAAGAAATCTAAGTTAATCTTAAGAATTAGGAAAATCATGATTAGGATTTCTAAAAACTTGGTCAAAATAAATAAATTGTTTAAATTTTAGGTATAGGAGGAGAAATTGAATAATTAATTAGTCTTGATTTTTACCTTAAGGAAATTTGCATACCTAATGCATATCTAGGATTCTAAGACAAAGACCTTTGTGCCTCATATAAAAAAAAATATCACTAATTAAGCTGGATGCATGTGCCTCAAGAAGCATAAGTATTCATGCCTAAAGGTGAGTAAATAAAATAAAGTCGTTAGTTTTGGGGCCTAGTTTACTCGAATTTGAGTCCGCGGGGTGTTTTCTCACTTGGTGTCCTAAAGCCGACTGGTTTGGGAGCCACCGACTTTAAATTCGCTACATGGGTGGATTAGAAAGCCTAATAAAACTAAGAAATATGAGATATGTATTAACACATCAAAGAGTCAATTAGTTAGGTATGAGGGCCTCAAGAACACAAAAGAAAATTAGATGAGTTATACATATTAAATAAAAAATAAAATAAAAAATTATTAACACATCTAATAGTCAATTAGTTAGGTATTAGGGCCTCAAGAAGCCTTGATGCTTACACGAAAGAAAATTAGATGAAGTTATAAAAATAATAAAGAGGCATGAGAGTCCAAGTTAAGGAATTCCTAGTATAAATTTACAAGGATGCATATGATTTTTGGTAACGAAAAAGACTATATTAGAAGTTCAATTTTGACCCTTACCTAAAATAGATAACAATTTACTTTATAAAACTAAGTCTAAGAATGAATAAAAATGAGGATCCTAAAAACTTATAGATTACTTAGTCTTTTCAAAAGTATTTCTAATATTTTCTTTTTATGGATTTTGTGGGTGTAATCCGCTGAAAACCCTCACGAGACAACACTCGTCCTCTAGGGTAACCTAAGGGTTTAACGGCTTGTTGCACACGCTAAGTGCAACCGTGATTCCTACGAAAGTGAGTTAGATTAGATTTTCTTTTTCTTTTTGATTTTTACTCGAGGACGAGCAAAAAGATAAGTGTGGGGGTGTGATAGGTAGTGAAAAATGCATAATTGTCATCATATTTACCATCACATTTGCACATTTATTCATATTATAATGCACATTTATTAATAATTTGTAATTTATTGTGTGCAGGCCTCGAATTCTTATTTTTATAATAAATAAAGCTTAATGAAGCCCAAAAGCCCACAGTTGAAGCCCAGGTGTAAAAGTGCAAATATCAATTGTCAAAGTGCAAATACACAAAGGGCTAAAGTTGCAAATACAAAGAAGAGGGAAGGATAGACTTCTATTCAACCCTAAATGCTTGCAGGAAAGAGTTTAAAGATAAATTCGGATTCAGACTGTACATGTTTAGTATTCAGATCATAACTTTTGCTACAGATATGCAAATCTAATGATTCAAAATGCTCCAGAAAGAAGACTTGAAGCCCTACAACTCTTATGTTGATCAAACTTTCCAATTCAGTCCGTAGATAAGCCAATTTCGGTGATCAATAGGATAATAAATTGCAGGACAGATTTGATTTGAATTTCTATGGATAAGTGCCACAAGTCTGGAGATAAGATTTTTTGGGAGAGTTGTACTAGGACTCTACATCTTCCAACTCCTATAAATACCCCTGCAGATGCAACACAGAAAGCGTCCAGCGTCCAGCAAAGGGCCAAAAGCTAGGGTTTAGGTTTTTCTTCTTCTAGGTTAGATTTTATGTTCGTTTTTCTTTTGTAAAATCTGTAACTGAGAGTGGAGGAAGCTTTCATGGAGGAAGGAGTCCATGCTTGTACTGAGGTGACAGCGGTGTAAGCCAACTCTTCTTCTATTGTTAATGAAATCTGCTTGAGGTTTGTCTTTTTTATTATTCTTGTTTTATTTCTTCGTGTTTTATTCTTGTATTTCTCTGTTCCTGTTTTCTTCCATTGTTTTTCTCTAATGCCTTGTGAACAATGAGACCCAATTGCATTGAGACTGCCTAGCCAAAGAAGAACCCTTGATGGCTTATGACGATGAACATCCTACACGCCATACTTGCAAGTCTTCAAAGAAAAGGTAAATCATCGCACGGATCAAAGGTAAGCAGGCTGAAGAGGTTTGTACGTGTTATAAGTTTTTCTTTCTTTCCTTCTCTAGTTTAGATCACCATCCACATCTTTCCATATTCTTTCCCACAACTCATTGTAAATACCACTTTTCATTGTAAATATCGTTGTGACTAACAAAATAATTAAAAAGATAAATTTTTAGGGATAACTTACAAACGCTTCCATCGCTAGTCCCTCCCTGAGGATCACGACCCGCATAGCCTTGCTACAGCGGATTAGTATTGAGCACCTCGCACTATTATTTCTAAATCTAAACTTCTTTATTTTGTATGCAGGAAATCTCAGTCAACACTAGGAATAGCAGGTAGCATCAATCTCCTAATCTGTTTTGATTCTTTCCAAATAATTAAAAGATCTCCCCTGATCTTCTTGCTTGTTTGAGGAGAGTCAAGAGATTATGGCAAGCAACTGCCAAATTTGATCTCAGATTTGATCTCGATTAGATTTGATCTTGATCTTGAATTAATTTGATCTCATTTAGAGATTTAATTGATCAAAGGTTGACCATAACAGACCCGCAGCGAGCTGTCGCGTCGAGCTCGCAGCGGAGCTGGAAGGAGCATCTGGCGAAGTTAGAAGAAAGCTCTTCAGCGGAGCTGGATAAACATCTGTGGCGAAGCTACCGAACATCCTTCTGCGCGGTTGCGTGTGACTTCGAGCGAAGCTAACTCTCTGCGGAGTTAACTGAGCACTTCAGGCGAAGCTGTAAATTAGCTCTCCGATAGAGCTTTGAACGGCTTCAAGGTGAAGTTGGATAAACTTAGCCTCTCAGGTGAGGCTATCCCCTTGGGCTCATGTGATGCTAAGTGTTGAGCTAACTTAGCATCTTAGACCTGCTTAGGTCTCTTCAAAGACAATCTAGGCTTACTGTCTGCTTCACTGGATCAGTAGAGTCCAAGTTGCTGATTTGTCCCTCGGAGATGGGTAAAAATTGATCGTCAGCTTGTCTACCACTTGTGTTTGTAAATGTCAACAAGTTTAGACATTGTTCAGGCCAGTCAGGAATCTTGTCTTTTTTAGAGTGTCAACAGTTATTCTCGTCAATAGAATGACAGGTCCACTACAAATTACTGTTAGGTTGATATCTCACATTTAACAGTGTTCTCGCTAATCCCTAGCCGAGTCTTACTTACGCTAATACTAAACCTTTAATGAAGACTCAATCACAATCCTCCCGGAGTGAAAACTTCACTTGTCATTCTCATCCATAGAATGGTAAGTTCATAAAACCTATTCCACTTCTGTCAAGTTAAAATCACACCTCTGACAATAACCTTTTAAATTTCTTAAATGGAATTTTCTAACTTTGACTTGCTAAGTTAAAATATTACACTTCTAGCAAATCAAAGATAATCACTCACTTGTCCGATTTTCAAGGAAAATAAGAAGGCAGGAAAAGTGTTACTTTTATTAATATTCAAAAATATGAAAGTGATACAAAACGCTCTCTTATCCAATAAGATTGAGTGTTACAACAAAAGAGTACAAAGAAGTCCCTCTTTTTTAGCGAAAGGTTACACTCATTCTTTGAAACATTAAAGATACACAAAGTTTATTTTCTTGACTGTGGCTGGGAACAACAAATCAACTTCCTTCCTCCTGAGAACAATGGTGTGAAAAACACCTAGAGGGGGGTGAATAGGTATAATTGCTAATCTAATAAACTTTTTAAAACTAAGATGGATGAATGATGCAACAATCTCTCAAAACAAGACTAAGAGCCGAATACCCGGTGAAGGGTTCTAAACTCCTTCCTCCTGATTCCTCTGGATATGAGTTAGAGGTGCGCAATGCAATCTTGTTGTATGAGAATTGATCGACAATAGCAAGGAATGAATGCAATGGTGAAGTGCACACAAGATATATCACAAATATCACAAACAAGTAATAATGAGCAATAGAGAGTAAAGCGAAATAGAGAGCAAGAGCAAGAAGGCAATCGCAAATACAAGTATTTGTTTCGAGGTTCGAGCCACCGCCCTACTCCCCGCCTTCACCTCCGTGAAGGGTTTCCACTATCCACCGAGGACGCTTACAAGGTCTACCAAAGACCGGAGTACCGAACTCCACCACTTACAAGCCTCTACCAAAGAGGTATCTCCACAAGAGGAACAAGAAGAACAAGTAACCAAGTGATCACAATAATGATCACAAACTCTTCACAACACTTCTCTTTTACAACTCCTTATAGAATGAGGATTGAAATTTTTGGCTCTAAGAAGTGTAGTGAGAAAATCTCAGTTGTAGAATGATCTTTGCTAGAAAACACAACTGAAAACAAGCTCAAGAATGAGTGGGAAAAATGGAGAGCTTAAAACTTTTCTTCTCTTTTTTAAACTTTGAAAACTTAAGGATTTTTCTTGGTGTTTTTGCAAGAGACCTATCTCCTCTATTTATGTGGAGAGGAATGGATTAAAAACTCATTTAAATTAAGCTTATTTGATCAGAAAATAATCCCTAAAGTTCAGAGAAAATCTGCCACAAAACAGACCAAAAACAGATTTTCAGAAAATTACCAAAGAGGAAAGAGCCGTTGGGCAGCAGCAGGCTTGGCGGTCGACCGGTCCGGTCGGCCGTCCGCCTTGCTGGAATATAGCCGTTGGACTCGGGTCGACCGCCCGTCGACCGGCCTCAAGAAGGAAACAAAGATATTAACTGTCGGTCGGCCGGCCGACCGAAATTAACAGAGAGTTGGGGTTTACAGGTCGGGCGACCGGTCGACCGACCGACAGACGTGCACAAGAGTGCACGTCCTGGACACATGATCCGGTCGACCGGTCCGGTTGGCCGGTTTAGCCTGAAATAGAAAAACAGCAAGAAACAGAACTTGGAATTTTTGTAAAACATTTTGAAGTATTGTAAATCATGCTAGAAAGAGTATACATACATGATTTAAACATGATATTCATTTTGTAAAAAGTTGGAGTCATGTATATATACTAAGGCATGAAACTTAAGGATAAAAGCTAAACATGAAAACATGTATAAAAATATGTGTGTGTTTATCCTAGAGCCAATTTTTCAAAACTCAAATTTTAACAAACTATTTCTTACATTGGTTCTAAAGGACTACAAGTTCTTCAAGTGGGCTTCTCCATATGATCTTGCAAGCTTGATACTTGAGCCCGAATTGAGGTGACTTGAGTCAAAACTCCTTCCTTTAAGGAAGAAAACTTCTAGTTTCATTAGAACCCTGAAACACACTCAAACAACAAACATGATTAGTACAAATAACTATATATGTTTTGTGATCATCAAAACACACTAAAACGGGTGATTGTAACCTTGGGCCAACAATCTCCCCCTTTTTGATGATGACAAAACATATAAGTTATTTAAAACAAATGGGAAAGGAGCTTGGAAGCTCCCCCTCAAATTATGCTATGTATAAAAGAAATAACTATACATAAAGCATAAAAACATAAAACCTACACAAGTAGAAACACAAGTAAAAACTAAAGAGGCAAAGCACCAAAGCAAACTAGCTTTTTCTCCCCTTTTTGTCATACATCAAAAAGGGTAAACAAGATAAAACGTTTTTCTTCAAGAATTCATAATACAAACATTCAACTCACCACAAATAAAAGAAAATCTAGCATAGTCTAGAGGTTTTGTAAAAATATCAGCAAGTTAAAAATCGGTAGAAACATAATCAATATCAATATCACCTTTCTCATAATGATCCCTAAGAAAGTGATATCTAATGTCAATGTGCTTAGTTTTACTATGTTGATTTGCATTCTTGGTCATATGAATAGTACTAGTATTATCACAAAATATTTTAATATGATCAAAATGCAAATCATAGTCAAGGAGAGTATGTTTCATCCAAAGAACTTGTGCACAACAAGCTCCGGCTGCAACATACTCCGCCTCGGCGGTTGATAGGGCTACCGAATTTTGCTTTTAGGAAGACCAAGATACAAGACAATTACCAAGGAATTGACATGTTCCACTTGTACTCTTCCTATCTACCCTACAACCCGCATAGTCGGCATCCGAAAAACTCGTCATTGAGAATTGCCCGGTTTTCGGATACCACAAACCCATTTCAATAGTGCCCTTAAGGTATCTAATTATGCGTTTAACCGCAATTATATGAGACTCTTTAGGACACGATTGAAAATGAGCACAAAGACAAACACAAAACATAATATCCGGCCTACTAGCCGTCAAATACAACAAACTACCAATCATGCTACGATAAAGCTTAATGTCTACACTTTTACCTTGTTCATCCTTGTCAAGCTTTGTGGTTGTTGCCATGGAAGTTTTGCTCACTCTAGCTCCTTCAAGCCCGAACCTCTTGATAAGTTCTTTTGTGTACTTGGCTTGATTGATGAAGATCCCATCCTTTCTTTGCTTGATTTGGAGACCAAGGAAATAGTTGAGCTCACCCATCATAGACATTTCGAATTCATCCTTCATGCATGATTCAAAAACTTGGCAAAGAGATTCATTAGTAGAATCAAAAATGATATCATCCACATAAATTTGCACAATAAGAATATCATTTTCAACATGTTTTGTAAATAAAGTAGTATCTATTTTACCTTTCTTAAAACCATTTGAAATTAGAAATGAAGAAAGTCTTTCATACCAAGCCCTAGGGGCTTGTTTAAACCATAAAGAGCTTTGTCAAGTTTAAAAACAAAATCCGGATGTGTAGGATCAACAAACCCGGGGGTTGTTCAACATACACCTCCTCCTCAATAAAACCATTTAGAAAAGCACTTTTAACATCCATTTGAAACAACTTAAAATCTTTATATGATGCAAATGCAAGTGTCATCCGTATGGCTTCAAGCCGTGCTACGGGTGCAAAGGTTTCTTCAAAATCGATTCCTTCGATTTGAGTGTAACCTTGGGCAACTAACCTAGATTTATTCCTAACAACGTTACCCGATTCATCCAACTTGTTCTTAAAGATCCACTTAGTACCAATTGTTGGTCTATCGTGGGGCCTAGGAACAAGGTGCCAAACTTGGTTGCGCTCAAATTGATTGAGTTCCTCTTGCATGGCTAGCAACCAATATGAATCGGCCTCGGCTTCGGGACGTTCTTGGGTTCAACATGAGAAATAAAAGCATAGTGCCCACAAAAGTCATGAAGTTTAGAGGAGTGGTTACCCCTTTAGATACTTCACCTATAACGAGGTCCTTGGGATGATGTGGATTGTATCTCCAATCCTTTGAAAGTTGTTGAGTAGGCTCTACTTCAATTGTTTGAATTTCATTTCCTTGAACCTCTTCTACTTTAGCTTCACTTCCTTCATCATCCTTTGGCTTGCCTCCAATGGTAGGTGAATCCTCCAAGGTAACTTTCTCCAAACCTTCATCCAAAGAATCTATTTCTACAACATTCTTAACAAACAAGTTAGATTCTTCAAACTTCACATGAATAGACTCTTCAATAGTTAAAGATGACTTGTTAAAAACTCTATAGGCTTTACTAGTGTTGGAATAGCCAACAAAAATTGCTTCATAAGATTTAGCATCAAATTTTCCTAAGTTATCTTTTGTATTTAAAACAAAGCACTTGCATCTAAAAATTTTAAAATACGATACATTAGGTTTTCTAGAAAAATAGATCTCAAAAGACGTTTTAGAAGTATTTTTATATAAGAAAACACGATTTGATATATAGCATGATGTATTAACGGCCTCGGCCCACAAATAGTGTGGTAGACCATATTCACTAAGTATTGTCCTAGCCATCTCTTGTAATGTTCTATTTTTCCGTTCAACTACTCCATTTTGTTGTGGAGTTCTAGGACAAGATAGTTCATACTTAATTCCTTGTTCTTCACAAAAAGTGGTAAAGGGTAGGTTAATGAACTCACCTCCTCTATCACTTCTTATTCTTAAAATTGAAGAATCTTTTTCCTTTTCAACTCTTTTCTTAAAGGCTTGAAAATGTGAAAAGGCTTGATTTTTATGTTCCAAAAAGAAAACCCAAGTAAAACGTGAAAAGTCATCAACCAAAACAAATGCAAAACGATTCCCACTTAGACTTTTGGTTTGAGTAGGACCAAATAAATCCATATGGATTAACTCCAAGGGACGTGTTGTCATGATATCCTTGATTGACTTGAAAGAAGACTTGGTTTGTTTCCCAAGTTGACATGCGTCACAAACCCGGTCCTTTTCAAAATTCAAGCAAGGAATACCTTTCACCATTTCCTTTGTGTTTAACCTAGATATATGGTCAAAAGAAATGTGGCCTAATCTTCTATGCCACAACCAAGAGTCATCATCGAGGGCTTTTAAACAAGTAATATTACAAGACATATTAGACATATCAATCATATAAACATTATTTTCACGAAAACCGGAAAACACACAAATATTAGAAATTCTATCAATTACTTTACAAACTACATTATCAAAAACTACATCAAAACCTTTATCACAAAGTTGACTAACACTCAAGAGATTATGCTTGAGGCCATCAACTTAAACTACATTTTCTATTAAAGGGGATGTACCAAATTTAACATTACCAATACCGATGATTTTACCCTTGGCATCATCTCCGAAGGTGACGGTGCCACCTTCATGGTATCTTGATAGGGTTGCAAAGTTGTTGATATCTCAAGTCATGTGCCTTGAGCAACCACTATCAAGATACCACAATCCTTTACGTCATTGCGCCTTGGAAAGTACCTACATCATTTAACAAATTTATTGACTTTGGTACCCAAATTCTCTTGGGTCCTTGAAAGTTAGTATTTCGAATCCAAACATTATGACGAGATGCATTTAGTCTATCATAACAAAACTTAACTAAGTGACCTTTACGGCCACAATATGAACATGAAAACACTTTACCATACATGAATGCATGATGTGTGTGTGAAGTGTGAACATGTTTGTGGGGTTTGGCATGATGTAAAGGTTGTGATTTATGAATATGAGCATGCATAACATGGGGTTGTTTCTTAGGGGCTTGTTTCTTAGGAAACATAGCCTTAAGCCTATTCTTGTCAAATTCACACTTTTTCAAAACAACTCCTAAAGAATTAATTTTCTCTTTTAGCATGAAAATCTCATTTTCATTAACTTGTGGAAACTTACCCTTGCAAGAAATCTTATAGTTATCAAAATCTTTTTGGGTGGAAACCAAAGTAGAAGATAATTCATCTTTTTCTTTAGTAAGAGTAAAAACATGATGATTAAGAGACTCATTTTCCTTTTTCATATTTAAATACTTTTTCTTAAGAATATCATAGTTATGTGAGAGTTCTACAAATGCTTCTCCTAGCTCATCCATGGAAAGCTCACAATCAAAAGAAGTGTTGGGGGTTACCTTGCTTGTGCCTTCATTAGCCATGAAGCACATGTTGGCGGTGTCAACTTCCTCCTCGGATTCGCTCTCAGAATCCCATGTAGCCTTCAACGCTTTCTTCTTATAAGGCTTCTTTGAGGTGGAGGGCTTCACTTTATCCGGGCACTCCGCAACAATGTGACCCGGTCTTTGGCAATTGAAGCAAATTATCTTTCTTTCTTCTTTGCCTCCTTGCCATCTCCTTCTTCCTTGAAACTTAGCCTTGTTATACATCCTCCGGACATTCTTAATGAGAAGTGAGAGCTCTTCGTCATCTTCTTCTTCATTGTCTTCGTCGGAGTATGAGGATTGACTCTTGAAGGCAATTGTTTTCTTCTGGAAGGAGCCATGTCCTCCCTAGCTTTTCTCTCCATCTCATGGGTTTTGAGGTTCCCAATGAGACCAATTAGCTCCATCTCCTCCTTGTCATTGAGTTCCTTCAAGGTAGTTGCTTTTACTTCCCATGAAGGAGGAAGAGCCCGGATGATCTTTCTTACTCTTTGGTCGTGTCGATAGCATCACCTAGAGAAGAAAGTCTATTAATGATCTTTGTAAATCTTGTAACCATATAATCTATGGTTTCATTCTCTTGCAGGCAAAAGTTCTCATATTGGGACCGAAGAAGGTCTATTTTAGCCTTCTTCACTTGTGAAGTCCCCTCATGTGTAACTAGCAAATGTGTCCAAATTTTATATGCGGACTTGCAATGAATAACTCTAGCTATATCATCATCATTAAGGGCTTGAAGGAGTGCATAATGAGCCCTAGCATTGGTATCAAATTCCTTAGTCTCAATTTCGAACCAAGTGGATTCATCACCGGGGGGTACACTAAAGGGTTTGGTCACGGCCTTTGTAACTCGACTTCCTAGAGATTGCAAGAAAACGGTCATCTTAACCTTCCATATGGGAAAGTTAAGTCCATCAAACTTAGGAGGGGTCTTAATTCCATCGGCCATTTTTACTAAGTGGAAATGAATGAAATGATTAGCAAAAATAGGATCTCTCTAAGGTTGTTAAGCCAAGAGCCTAGAGATCTATGCTCTGATACCAATTGAAAAACACCTAGAGGGGGGTGAATAGGTGTAATTGCTAATCTAATAAACTTTTTAAAACTAAGATGGATGAATGATGCAACAATCTCTCAAAACAAGACTAAGAGCCGAATACCCGGTGAAGGGTTCTGAACTCCTTCCTCCTGATTCCTCTGGATATGAGTTAGAGGTGCGCAATGCAATCTTGTTGTATGAGAATTGATCGACAATAGTAAGGAATGAATGCAATGGTGAAGTGCACACAGGATATATCACAAATATCACAAACAAGTAATAAGGAGCAATAGAGAGTAAAGCGAAATAGAGAGCAAGAGCAAGAAGGCAATTGCAAACACTAGTATTTGTTTCGAGGTTCGAGCCACCGCTCTACTCCCCGCCTTCACCTCCGTGAAGGGTTTCCACTATCCACCGAGGATGCTTACAAGGTCTACCAAAGACCGGAGTACCGAACTCCACCACTTACAAGCCTCTATCAAAGAGGTATCTCCACAAGAGGAACAAGAAGAACAAGTAACTAAGTGATCACAATAATGATCACAAACTCTTCACAACACTTCTCTTTTACAACTCCTTATAGAATGAGGATTGGAATTTTTGGCTCTAAGAAGTGTAGTGAGAAAAACTCAGTTGTAGAATGATCTTTGCTAGAAAACACAACTGAAAACAAGCTCAAGAATGAGTGGGAAAAATGGAGAGCTTAAAACTTTTCTTCTCTTTTTAAAACTTTGAAAACTTAAGGATTTTTCTTGGTGTTTTTGCAAGAGACCTATCTCCTCTATTTATATGGAGAGGAAGGGATTAAAAACTCATTTAAATTAAGCTTATTTGATCAGAAAATAATCCCTAAAGTTCAGAGAAAATCTGCCACAAAACAGACCAAAAACAGATTTTCAGAAAATCACCAAAGAGGAAAGAGCCGTTGGGCAGTAGCAGGCTTGGCGGTCGACCGGTCCGGTCGGCCGTCTGCCTTGCTGGCATATAGCCGTTGGACTCGGGTCGACCGCCCGGTCGACCGGCCTCAAGAAGGAAACAAAGATATTAACTGTCGGTCGGCCGGCCGGCCGACCGAAATTAACAGAGAGTTGGGGTTTACAGGTCGGGCGACCGGTCGGCTGACCGACAGACGTGCACAAGCGTGCACGTCCTGGACACATGATCCGGTCGACCGGTCCGGTCGGCCGGTTTTGCCTGAAACAGAAAAACAGTAAGAAACAGAACTTGGAATTTTTGTAAAACATTTTGAAGTATTGTAAATCATGCTAGAAAATCATGCTAGAAAGAGTATACATACATGATTTAAACATGATATTCATTTTGTAAAAAGTTGGAGTCATGTATATATACCAAGGCATGAAACTTAAGGATAAAAGCTAAACATGAAAACTTGTATAAAAATATGTGTGTGTGTATCCTAGAGCTAATTTTCTAAAACTCAAACTTTAACAAACTATTTCTTACATTGGTTCTAAAGGACTACAAGTTCTTCAAGTGGGCTTCTCCATATGATCTTGCAAGCTTGATACTTGAGCCCGAATTGAGGTGACTTGAGTCAAAAACTCCTTCCTTTAAGGAAGAAAACTTCTAGTTTCATTAGAATCCTGAAACACACTCAAACAACAAACATGATTAGTACAAATAACTATATATGTTTTGTGATCATCAAAACACACTAAAACGGGTGATCGTAACCTTGGGCCAACATGGTGTTTCTCGAGGTTGAAATGCAAGGGAGCATTCTGATTCCACCCGACCAACTAGTGTGAAGGTTTTCACAAGGTCGTAATCCTTCGCTTAATGGAAAGCTCCGCCACCAGAAAGTCATCCAATGAGTATGGGTTTTTCATTACTGTCACTTCTTTGAACAAGATTGGTGAAGGGAAGATCCGAGACCTTACTGGTGATGTCCTCTTTCCCGTGACCTTCAAATGCGTCATGCTCATTGCGATCAGCAAGGATCCAAGACTTTACTTGTGCATCATGTCCAATAATGTCTTGATGTGTATCGAGAACTGCGCGGATCTTCCTCGCCCTTGGATAGAAGTTCTGACTCCTCAAGTGGTCACCAATCTTAAGAACTGGTCATTTCATGTCTACCTCAATGGACATGGTAAGGACACTGGAACCAACACCAACGATATGGCCACGACCTGCAAGAAGAAAAAAACCCAAGGGTTAAATTTCTGCAAATACAGAAAATATAAATTCAGAAGCACAGACACGGGTCTTAAGTCATGGACTCTAAACGCGAGTCTTATACATGAATCTCACGTCTAATGCTTCAAGACGCAGAGTTCATCACGCTTTGCAAATAAAAAAATATGGATCCGAATGCACAACCCAACATTAGACTCGCGTCTGAGAATTGAAACGCGGAGCATATATTAAAGGTGCAGACGCGGACTATAAAAATTTTCTAAGTCACTCCAGATGCAGTTATTATATGAGAGATCCGTGTCTAAGGCTTCGAGACGTAGCGTTTGCCGCATTAGCGTTTAAAGATCTCAAAAGGGCGTTTAAGGCCCAAGACGCAGAGTTCGTCACACTCGCGTCTAAAGATCTCAAAAGGAGCATCTAAGGCTTTTAAGACTCAGAGTTCGTCACACTCGCATCTAAAGATCTCAAAAGAACAGACACAAATCTTAAAATTTTCTAAGTCATGAGCTCCAGATGCGAGTTTCATCTGCAAAACCCGTGTTTAAGGACTCAAAATGTGGGGTTCACCATGCTCGCGTCTGAAAAACATGGGACGTAGAAATCTATAAGCTCGTGTTTCATCAAGTTAACGCGAAGATCATGTTTGCAGAGCATGGACACAGGGATCTCAAGTTGACTATCTAAACTTCAAGAAATAAGTTTCAAAAGTTTTATGAAGAGATTAAGAGACAGTCCCTTTATGATCGGTGATGACGGAGCAAGGAAACAAAGTCTTATTATGGCAAAGGCTATTTTTTACTTGAAGAAGAGTTCTTTAGAGGGAGGACATCATCCGTCAAGACACGACCATGAAAGCACTTAAGGCGATGCTTTTTGATTTTGAAATCACTTAACAGTGATAATCTTCGAAGAAGATTACAAGAAAGCATCATACCTTTGGGCTCGTTCAAAGAACTTTAAAAATTCTTCAGGATGCAGGCTTGAAAAAGAAGACAGTCCAAGAACCCTTAAGGTTCTTCAGAGCACCTGCCCATGAAAGAAAACAGTCAAGGTGAATGACTGTTAAAAGGCTCATGGCCTATTTATAGGCTCGCTAATAGCCATTAATTAACATCATAAAAATAAAAGCCGTTCTTATATACCAATTAATAGCCTTAATTCGCGACGCGAATATCAAATGCAGTCTAAGTGAGACACGTAGATTTTTTGCTCCGGGAAGTCCCAACAATACACCTCCCCAACCGTCAACGCCGGCTTTACCTTGAAAGATCCAGCGAGATCTTCACGTCTCTATGAATTGCATGCGACGCTTCAAGAGTCGCGTTTTGAAGACCGCGTCCCTTCATAAACCAAAGGCTGTGTTTCCTCAATAAAATTAGAACCGCATATTTAACAATCCAAGGCTGCGTCTCAAAATCTGCGTCCTTCCATGAACCGAAGGCTGCGTCGCCTCCAGCAAGTTGAAGAGCTCTGGGTCGTGTCTCTCAACAATCCAGAGTTGCGTCCTCTTAACAATGCAAAGTCACGTCTCTCAACAATTTAGAGTCGCGTCCTCCAAGTGAATCAAAGCCGCATCCTCTCAACAAATTAGAGTCCCGTCTCTCAAAATTTAGAGCCGCGTCCTCTAAGTGAATCAGAGATACGTCCTTTTAACAATTTAGAGTCACGTCTCTTAACAACTCAAGGTCGCATCTCCCTACAATTCAGGGCCGCGTCTCATCAACAATTCAGTGTTGTCTGAGTTTCTCCTCTGCAACCCATAGTCCGTCCCAGCAAATGGCTAAGGACTGCGTCTCCACATTGGTCAAGCGCCGTGTCTATGAGAGATGCGTTCTCCTATATAATAAAGAGTCCATCTAATTTTCAAACACAAAGAAGGGATAAAGATGAGACCTGATTCTCAAATACAAAGGAGGAATAAAGATGAGATAAAATTTGATAACTTTTATTATTGTTATCAAAATGATAAAAATGATACAAACACTCTCTTATTTAACAAATGGAGTGTTATAAAAAAGATACAATAATAAAAAGAGGGGGGCTAATCTCACTCAGCCAAAAAGTAAATCCGGTCCTGAAGGCGCTGCATCTCACGCTGGCATGCCTTCTCAACCTCTGCCCAAACTTGAACTCTCAATTCTTCCTCTAATAAGAATTTCTTCGTAGCCAACTGTGTTTGAAGAGATTCTAACTTGGAAGAACGAGCAGTAAGATCTTCTTGGATCCGCTTCTTGGCAGCCTCTAGCTCCTTCAGCCTTTTCCTGAAAGCAGCAAGCTTCTGCTCATTTACCTGAATTAAGGCTTGCGCCTTAGCAATACTTGCCTGAGCAGTGGCTATAACTTTCTCTGCGTTCTTAGTGATGACCTTAAATTCTCTAGAGTCATCAACCAATCTTTGATAGGTTGCTTGGAAGTCATTGAGGTGACGGGCCTCCTTAGCCATCTGCTCCTCCATCTCTATCCGCTCGCATTCTTGAGCAGTGAGGAGCTTATTCAACATCAGCCGAGCCTCGTCCACCAGACTAGCTTTCTCCAGGATCCCTAGTTCTTTCAAGCATATTCCCAGTTGTTCGACTAGCGTCAGATATGCCTTAGCTTGCTCTGAGCTTTCAGTATGACGGATATTCTCGATCTGATTTTTAAGAAGCATTCGGGCAAACTAGAAGGAACTTCTCTCGGAAAGAACCAATTCAATGCAGAACTTCATGGAGGTAAAGAATTGTTATACCATCTGATGAGCTAATTCTTTCATGATGTCCATGGCTGGAGCCAGCTCTGTTGGTGCACTCCCGGACCCTCTTTCTATGATTGTGCATATAATGTCCGTAGAGGTGAGAGCCATCTCACTTGGTGCAGAGACGAGGCCAACAGTAGGTTTTGTCAGCGCCGAGGTCGTGACCGGCACCTCTGGGACTGTTACTATGGTAACCTCTGAGACGACAACCACATGGACAGACTTCACAGTACTTGGTTTAGCTGTTAAAATTTGAAGTGCGCTATCTTCTGCTCCAGTACTTGCCATGAGTTCTTCCACTTGAGCCAACCCGGTACTCTCTGCAATCATAATATCAATGTTAGCAATAACCATGAGAATTGGAGTATATAGAGAATCTTTATTCTCTTATTAAGCTGAGGATCCGAATATGAGGGCTCCTCGATCACAGTGGTTATACCCTGAGAGATTGTGCCAGTAGCAGGAACTTTGAGGTCCTCCGGTTGGACCAACTCCTTAATCATCTCCTCAATATGAGAGGAGGTTACAGCTCCAACACCGGTGGCAGCTCCTGCAAACAACAGTCAGGTGAGTCTTAAAATAATGTTCATATGAAGAAAAGAACAGGGAGATAGAAGAAATAACCTCGGTGGTGGTGACCTCTCCTGATGGCAAAACCATAGCGAGAACATCTACCTGCATCGCTTTCTCAAAAATATGTGAAAACTTGCTGGGGTCAGAAAGAGCAGATTCGTCACCAAAGTCAACTTCGTCCCTTGATTAGTCACCGTGTTCTTCAGACGACGAAGATGGCACTTGAACTAAGAAGACCTCAGTGACCGGAGCTTTGCCACTAAGAAGTCCAGTGGTAGGGTTGGGCTCCGCAAACCCGAGAGGCTAACATCAAGACACTGGGAGAGCCCGGCTGTCGCACCTCCACTCTTTCTTGAGTCGAAAAAGCTGCCGGCTGAATTGAAACTCCCCTTTGATATGGAACTTCAACTTCGGCCTTCTCCGTCACTTCTTCTGGCTGTTCTGCAACTACAGGCCCTTCGACCATAATGGACTGGCCTGCAGGCTCTGCTTCCGCTAAAATTGCAGGACCCCTGCTACGCAGACACCGGGGACAAAGAGAGGAGGCTGCCTCTTCTTCTTCTTCTTCTTCCTGTTCCTCCATACCGGAGGGGAGTACCTCGGGTATCGGGGCTGAAATGGCAACCTCAGATCCTTTTCTTATTTTCTTCGGGCTGGGCTCACCTTGGGAAGAAGAGGCTCGAGGACGCTTGGACACAGCTTGCCGAGTCCTCCTAGTGGGTTGCTCCTTAGCCACTCCTGCTCCAGACTCCGACCTCAAAACTGCTCCTGCTTTGCTAGCCTCTCTCTTGGCCTCTTTTTCGCTTCTTTCTCGGTCTTGGTACTCGGTCATTCCTCGCATCCGACAACCCTTGGACCCTACCTTGGCTTTACACGTGGATTTGATGCCCTTTATGCATGAGGTGTTTATTTCAAAACTAGGGACCTTATTTGCCAAGAAATACCACGTACAAAAATCAAGACTAGCATAATAGTTGGGCGTCTTGTGAGGGAGGGTAAAGACAATTCCAGTTCCTCCAGCTATATTGTAGTACCATGCCCGGACACCTTCAAATAAATTCAAACAGAAGTGAAGGTTTGGATTGGGGTTACCAACATACAATTAGTCGTAACCAAACTGTCTGGCGAACCGACAAGGCATGTAAGGCTTTACTATACAAGAGTTTCCTTGCCAAAAAATCAAGTATCCAGGCCAGATATTTATCAACCACCAGAAGACATCGGAAGGTAATCAGGTGAATCCATCTGCGCCAACGAGGTCTGTAAACTTGTCCCCGTAGGATGCGTCATGAATCTCGGGGAAGCACCTGTCCAATTGGTAGTTGCCCCCATTCATAATCGTCTTCCGGATGTAGAACATGTAGTACTGCAGCCAGCTCGAACTCTCCAACCGCTGCACGAATGGTATAAACCTTCTGAGGCAGAGACAGTGGTCATTACTGATGGACAATGCGTCACATACCAACCCATCAAATATGTGCATGGAAGCTCAACCCTGCGACTGGGAGTCTTAACCAGGGGATGACCATTGGAATCCTTGACTGGATTGCCCTTTGCGTCTACAGTTGCTTCCACCTGACAGAAGCTTTTCGTTAGCGCCCGTAGCCCACTCTGGATCCCGACCACCATTGCTGGAAGGAGAACAATAGACTTCCCATGAGCAAGCAAAACAGTCGGATACACCACGTCGGCGACAATCACCTCATGCGATAGCGTCCGACACCGTATATCGCTTCAGCCACAACATTAGAAAGCCCGCCAATAGAGTCCGGTCAGACATCAGGACTTTAGCTTGGTAGTGGAAGCTCTCAAAAATTGTGTCTGGTTTGAGAATATCCTCATTAGACTCTGTGGTGTATAAGCTGGTGAATGCACTGATCCTTTCAATTATTTCTTCATCAGTGATCGGAGCTAGCTGGGTCATCGGGTCAGTTTTATTCACCGCGGGGAACAGATAATTTGCCCATGACATATGTTTAACTCCCCTATTCCTCCATCCTGTCACCTGCCTACAGACGTGGAAGTGGCACAGCACCTTCCAATAAGTCTCCTACACCAGAGGATCGCTCGTCTTCAGTAGATGTAGCTCCTTTATCGAAGGGACGTATTCCTTGTAAGGGGCATCTCCAATCACCAGCCCTGAGACTTCATACATCTCATGGAGGGCAAGCCCCATTTCTCCGGCGGGAGTCAAGAACATGCAGGTCTCAGATTATACCGCTCCAGGATAGCGTAGAAATATTGGTTACTCTGCGGAATGCCGTACTGGACAGCCCTCGCGGCCCAGTATAGTCTGGCCAGCAGCAAAAGGTCTTCAAATTTTGCCAGAGCAAACCTTACCATTTTACCACCATCATGTTTTGTCGGTAGAGTTGATTCATCCGATGGCACAAAATTCTAAAGAAAAATCACCCCTCACATTCAGAAATTGTCTGATGAAGGTGGCCGCAAGTTGTGGGGTCTCTCATGTTAGGTATTCAGCTCTGACCAAGTCAGGCTGCAATCCCAGCACATCCCTCCTATGACCGACGGTGAAGGCTTCACGGGCACCTATCTTGCAAAAGATAACGTCGGAGATTGGCTTGACCAACTCCCAGTCCATTGTTCCACACACAGACATATGCTGCAGGTAGGCCAGGGGTAACATCCGCTTCATGTTCGGGAGGAAGAACCTCCTGTTGCCAATCTGGCGAAGTCATTTGTAATTCCATCATAAAGAGCAGCCTCATCCTCTTCGATCGAGTCACCAAAGAAGAAGTCGGGCTTCCTTAGTAGAGCACGGGAATCTGATTCGAACCGACCGCCAGAAATGATTTTCTGGAGAGTCAGCATACTGACATTGCTAATCCGGCTCAGTCGTTCCTTTGATTTACCAGTGGTCACAGGAGCAGTCCTCTAAAGAACGAAGATCATGTTCGGGTCAGCACCATCACATGTCCAATGTGACACTTTTTGGACAGAGGGTTTGAGGAGTACTCTACTGCAAAAAGGACAACACAATAATCAGCAACATGAAAATTGTCAAAGTGTTGAACCTCGACACAAGGTTCACTTCAGAACCGTGTCTAATGATTGAGATGCGGAGCTCAATGAGACCCGCGTCTAAACTCAAAGACGCGAGGCTCACATGAAGTTCGCCTCTGAACTCCCCCCTTAGAAAAATTCTCTTAAGTATTGGGATCAAACGCAAGCTCAATAAAGTCCGCGTTCAACAAACAAACATAGACTCAAGCTGATGAACTTCATCAGACGCGGAGGCCGTCAAACCCGCGTCTTGCCTACCAGTCCAAGAGTCACATTTGAAAATTAAACACGGGCATAAGCCTCACATTGGCGGTTCAACTCAGAAGAATCTTAAGAGTTAAGATAACACTTTAAGTTTTTTAATGGTGAAAACAGATTCAGATGGTCTTATTATCTGAAATGGGGGCCTCCTGCATAGAGGAACCTCCTATTTGAACCTCTGGAGCGACAACGCTCGAGAAAGAAGCCACAGGCTTGGTCATTGGAGCCATTTTTAATGGTGAATTCTTTAGAAAAAATGGAGACAAAGAGGGAAAAGCTCGAGCTTTTCTAAGTTCTTAAAACTCTGGACGCAGAGTTCAATGGAGAAGAAAGTAGTCTAATGATGACTTTTGAAAGACTGCTGTCTTTTTATAGACACAGTAATCGGCCAAGATACGCGGCCCATATCTTGAGACCGATCGTCGCCAGACGCGTGACAATGCGCCTAGAACGCGGACCTCGCATTTTAAGAGAACAATATCTCTTTAGGCTCCGCCAGACACGTGATAACGCACCCAGAACGTGAGTCTCGCATTTAACAGAGCCGCGTTTTTTCAGCAAAGAGAAGCCCCACGTCTCCACCTCAAAGTCTGCGTCACTTCAACAAAGTGAGAGCTGCGTCTCCACTTTGAAAATCGCCTCTCTTCAGTATTCTCTGGCTTGCGCCTTGATAAAATAAGAGAGTTGCGCCTCTGTCCCAGTGAGAGCTGCGTCTCTACTTTGAAGAAAGTTCGCGTTTGTAACGCTCTGAGCCTCCTTTCTACATCAACTAAGAGGTGAGTCTTCACTTTGAAGGAAACTCGCACCTTGGCAAAACAGCAGAGCCGCGTTTCTTCAACAAAAAGAAGTCCGTGTCCCCACCGTGAAGAAAGTGAGAGCTGCGTCTCCACTTCGATGTTCTCATCTCCCCAATGAATAAGAGTCGCGTTTCTACTTCAGACGAGGCTCGCGCCTCCAAGGCCACACAATCGTCACGTCTACAAAACATGTGTTCAGTATTTACTTTTGCAATCAGTTCAAACAGTACACTGGCAAAAGCAGTTGGCAATTTTTTCGGGTTTAATAGTACACCGACAATCAGCTCAGAGTACCAATGAGGTCTCAATTGTGTATCTGGACACTCACGGCGATCATCTCTGGTGGCTTCAAAGAGTTTAACAGTACACTCATGAAGACCAAAATTCAGACAAGATCGAACCCAAGGTATCTCAGAAGGTTGCCAGTTCAATTTTGAGAGATTGCTGCCAAAAGGAAAGTCCAAAGTATTTCGAAACCAGTCCCAGCCAATCTCAGAGTTTTGAAAACTTTGGAGGGGGTTCTGTAGACTGTCTAAAAATCACTGAGGATAAGTCGTCAGATGCAGAGCCCATACTTCAGACGCAAGGCTGATAAAAATTATTGACGCAATGTTAAGACGCGAGGCTCGAAATATGCACCTCAGCATCATTGCGAAGCCAAGACGCAGGGCACGCAGGGAGGCTCGAAGCTCGTGTCTCAGTATCACTGCAAAGCTAAGACGCAGGGCTCGAAGCCTGCATCTCAGCAGAGCTCGACGTCCGCGTCTCAATACCACAGTAATGCCAAAACGCAAGGCTCGAGTCCCACGTCCAACATCATCTCAATGGCTAAACGCAGAGCTCAAGTCCACGTTTTAACTACAAATGAGCCCTACATCTATATTATAACTACCCCCATTACTAGGTCAAGTACTGCCCACATAATAAGGGGAGTTAACCCCTATCATGGAGGGTTTTAAGGGGACAGATTTACCCCTGAAACCCTTACAAATAGCTCAGTTTGCTATTGAAGAGGGGCGAAAAATTCTTCAGCTGAGAAATATTTATAAAGAGTTCAACTCTTCTGCCAACTTGTTGAGTTTAAATTATTGCCTAAATCTCTTTGAGATTTCATTGGAGAGGAGCTGTGCTACTCCATCTGTGATTCAAGAAGAAAAGTTTCAGAAGTGCTTGACGTTCACCTGGTCAATGAAAAACAAGAATCACCTTTTATCGTTACGCGAAGAACCCAGCCTTAAATAAAGAGAAAATCTGAGCTTGAGCGTCTTCTCTCTCTTGTAATTGAAATTTTGAGTTGTTTTAATTTTTCATTGGTTCAAGAAAAATTTGCAATATACACTTTCAAAATCTCCCCCCGCACAATGGCTTACTAATCATCTACCACCATTAACTTACTAACCTGTGCTAAATTAAACTTTACTTTTAATCATAAAACTATACCTTAGAGTTGTATTCAATTCAAGTAAGATACATAAGATGGAGAAACCTTATTTGAAATAATCACTAATCATGACCTAACATTAAACTATCAAAGTTTTTCAAGCATAGAATAAGAAGAATAATCAATATTAAACTATCAAGGCTATCTAAGCATAAAATAAGAAAAATCATTGAGAAGTATTAGCAAATAATAGATTTAACTATAGTCATGTGCCTTCAAGAGTATTAGCTACTGTTAGGGTTTTAAGCATGGATAGGGTCCAATCGGCTTATTCTAACATAGAACTAGAAGTACTGATGAGTAGAGATTAATAAGGCATGAAGAAGATTAACTACTCATGAGAGAATATAAAGAAAACATGGTAAAAGAGAAAGCAAGTAAAGAAAGCAAGTAAATAAAAAAATTGAAAAAAAATTGTTATTGATGTTGTCACCTTGTCACCTTCAGTTACAAGAGCCTCCTCCTTCTTTAAAAAGCTTGAAGTAGAACTAAATCTTAAAAATTACAACAAAAAAAAACTAGAAGAGAAGCTGAAGAAAAAAATCCTAAGTTATGATCTCTGATGTGAAGATACTTTTTTATGAGAGATTTCAGCTCTTTAAATAGGCCTCAGAGCCAATCATAATAAGATACAAATTAGGAGGTTTAACTCAATTCTAATTCAATATGAGAATTCAATTCTGAATTAATCTATAACAAGTTGGCATGTTGATTACTGAATATGACTTATCAGATGACTAAATTGAACAGAGTGGTCAATATAAGAATTGTAACCCTTCAAATCCTCTTTCTATAACATCTTAAATCATCGGATTTATGTAGCGAAAATTATGATCTGAATACGAAGAGGTGTCCAGTCTGAATCCGAGGCTGAATTGATTTTGAACTTTATTTAATTTGAATTATCCTCCTTATCTCCAATTAGGATTAGCTTTATCACATCCATCTTCTAAAAATATATTTTCTGATTTAGTATTTGAATTTTGAAGATAATGATATATCTTTTCCTCCTCTTGATTTTAAATTGAGTTAAATCTAAACCCAAATTTAGATAGCATTAAGGATAAAATAGAATCTTCTTGTATCCTTATCTTCTCATTTAAGTAACTACACACCATAATCAAAAAGAGAATTAAATAGCAATGTTAAATAAAGAATAATCATAGATAAATGTGCAAATATGGTGATAATAATACAAAATTGAGATGCAATTACGTTGTCGGATAGACCTCCTCGTGGCTGGATCTTGTCAGATTCAGCCAACTCATCACCGGATATGAACATACCAAGCAAAAGGTAGTTGAAAAGGGCACAGTTATCCTCCTCCCTCCACCTAATCAGGCATCCTCCACGTTGAATCTAAGCGGATCTGGCCTCCACGACGTCGAAGAGACCTCGAGGTTGGATCAAGTCAGATCTAGCCTCCCCGTGGCCGGATCTGATCAGATTCAACCCTCCCACAGATAAATGAGAAAAGAGAAGAGGAAGAAAAGAAGAAAAGATACCTATCTATGTTTGGATCTTGAGGGGAGAAAGGCTAGAGGGAGGGGAGACCGACGTCGACCTCCTCCTCCCCCGGAGAGATTAATTGGACAGTTCTTTGAGAGAGAAATCTATTAGAACCGAGAAGGCTTGTTTAGTCGGAAACTTAGCATCTCTTGCAAGGTTGCGTAGGGGCCTGGATGCAATACGGAAGCGTCATCATGACGTCTGGAAGTACAGTGACCCACTATTGGAGTTTTTTTTTATTGGGTGGACCAATTTTGTGTTTTTTCATCTTTGTTCCCTCTATTTTTGGTGATTGTTTCGTTAAGTTCTTATTAATGAAACGTCAGGGGGCTTTCTTGGCCTCAGAGTCTTTTTCTCAAAAAAAAAAATTAGAGGGCAGTTTTATTTTGGATCTTGAAAAACAAAGCTAATCATTGTTTACACTCTGCTTCCTCAAGATTAATGATTATACAGTTTCATTCGCAACTAGTTGACAGAAGGCGCATTTGCAAAATATTAAAAAATAAAGGTTATGTTGGGTAGCATACACAAGGCAAAGAGATATGTGTTGCTTGTCAAAAACAGTAAGGGCCTGTTTGGTTGTCGTAACTGGCCGTAATTCGTAAGTCGTAATTAGTAAAGTCTTTTACAGTTGTAAATGAGTTACATGCATGTAAGTTTTACGGTGTTTGGTTGGTAATATAAAGTTGTAAGTGGAAAAGTGTATTGTGTTTTACGGTGTTTGGTTGTCGTAATGTGTAAGTCATAAGTGAAAAAGTTGACCACAAAATTAACTATTTGGTGATTTAAAAAGTTTTAATATTGCAAATAAACATTAAAAATGCTAAATATTAAAAAATTAATATTAATATAAAAAATAATACAAATTTGCATGACCACAAAATTAACTATAACTGGGCTGTAAGTGAGTGGTAATTGGATTGCAAGTGAGTGGTAATTGGGTTGTGTAAGTCTTTTACGAATTACGGTCCAAACAAACGCCGTAGTTGTAACTGGGTGGTAAGTCATTTAGGAATTATGCACTTTTACGCGAAACAAACGGCCCCTAAGTGTAATTGACGAAAGTCCTCTATTTTAAAATTCCCTCCTGTAAGACTCATAGATTAGACCAACCAAAATTAATGTCACTAATTTCATTCCAAAACACATCCCTTTCAGAAGATTCAAAGGGACAATTCAAAGTCATAGAATCCTCATTCAACTTTGGCACCTTTCAGAAGATTCAAAGGGACAATTCAAAGTCATAGAGTCCTCATTCAACTTTTGCATTATGTCATCCAAGGACCATGACTCCTTTTCCCACCATCAGATATCCTTCCATTCTACCTTCCCAGATAATGGTGTTCCTAGCCATGGCTTCTTTGAGAACTCCGAAGCTCTCTCTTCCTATTCAATTGCTTCTACTCTTCTTCTTTCTTAGCCTCTCCTCCGCCTTAAACTCAATCTCTCCTAACCAAACACTCTCCGGACCGCTGCTGCTACAGTCTGAACAGGGCAGTTTTGTGTTGGGGTTCTTCCGACCAGGTAAATCTCCTTACTACTACATAGGCATCTGGTACAGTCTCTCCATGTTTTCAGAGCTCACCCCCGTCTGGGTTGCCAACAGAGAGGCCCCCATATCTGACCACACCAAAACAGAGCTCAAAATCTCTAGCAATGGCAACCTCATCCTCTCAAATCAATCAAATCCCTTAATTTGGTCCACCAACATCACCACAACCTCTAACTCCACCATTGCTGTCCTCCTTGACACTGGCAACCTTGTTCTGAGAGATGGGTCAAACCCCAATTTAACCTTGTGGCAGAGCATTGATCAAACAACCAACACATGGCTCCCTGGTGGCAAGCTTGGGTTCAATAAAGTCACCGGAGAGCTCCAACGTTTAGTTTCATGGAGAAGCCTGTATGATCCTGCACCTGGGATCTACTCTCTTGAGGTAGATACAAATGGATATAGCCAATTTTACATAATTTTGAAAATTCTTTCGACTATTGGACCAGTGGGTCTTGGAACGGGCGGATCTTTAGCTCGGTTCCAGAGATGACACTTAACTATGTCTTCAGTTATGAATATGTATCTAATGATAGAGAAAACTACTTCACTTATTCTATTAAGGAGAGTGACAACCCTTTCATTTCTCTGTTCATACTGGATGTCTCTGGCCAAATCAAGCAGTTGACATGGGTGGACAATAGCAACGCATGGATCCTGTTTTGGTCTCAGCCGAGAGAACAATGCCAAGTTCAAGCTCTCTGTGGCCCCTTTGGCAGCTGCACTGAGAATGCCTTGTCAGTCTGCAACTGCGTTAAAGGGTTCAGGGAGAGGTCACCGTCCGATTGGGCTCTTGGAGAGTGGACTGGTGGTTGCGTAAGGAATACCCCATTGCAAGATAGTAAGAATAGCTCTGGCCAGTCAGAGAAAGATCGGTTCTATGCCATGTCTTACATGAGATTTCCTGACAATGCTAAGAGCTTACAAGTAGGGAGTGCTTCAGATTGCGAGACTGGATGCTTGAATAATTTTTTGTGTACCGCCTACACTTTTGGCAGCAGTGGTTGCTCAATTTGGCATGGGGACTTGCTTAATCTACAAGATCAGTATAGCGGATGGAATGGAGGAACTTTTTTCTCCGTCTTGCTGCTTCGGAGCTTCCAAATTCTCATCCAAATTCTCAAGTTGAGGGATTCATTATTGTGTCTGTCATAGGTTCTATCGCTGGTTCTTTGGCCTTATTGATTATTGTGTTTTTGTTAATTCAAAAGAAGGGAAGAAGAGGAATGACAGATAAATCAAAGGCGGTGGAGGGTGGTTTGGTGGCATTTAAATATAGTGATTTGCGGCAAATGACTAAGAATTTCTCTGAAAAATTGGGGGGAGGAGGTTTTGGTTCTGTGTTCAAAGGGTTTTAACCGACTCCACTGTCGTAGCTGTGAAGAAGCTAGAAGGGGTTAAGCAGGGAGAGAAACAATTCTGGTCGGAGGTGAGAACAATAGGGACAACACAGCATGTTAACCTTGTGAGGCTTCATGGCTTTTGCTCTGAAGGGAAGAAGCAGCTATTAGTCTATGAGTACATGCCCAATAGTTCGTTAGACACTCGATTGTTTCAGAACGATCAGAGTAAAATTTTAGACTGGAAGACAAGGTACAAAATTGCCCTTGGAATTGCTCAAGGTCTGACTTACCTCCATGAGCACTGTAGAGATTGCATCATCCATTGTGACATCAAACTGAGAACATACTATTGGATGCCTTTTTTGTTCCCAAAATTGCTGATTTTGGCCTGGCTAAGCTCCTGGGTCGGGACTTCAGCCGAATTCTTACTACAATGAGAGGAACCATAGGCTATTTCGCCCCTGAATGGATTTCAGGTATGGCTATCACAGCCAAGGCTGATGTCTATAGCTACGGCATGATGCTTTTTGAGATTATTTCTGGGAAGAGAAATTTGAATCTGACTCAAGATGAAAGAGCTGGTTTTTTCCCTACTTTGGCAGCCAGCAAACTTATTAAAGGGGATGTAGTGGGCTTGTTGGATCCCAAATAGAGGGTGATGCTAACTCGGAAGAGGTCATTAGGGTTTGTAAGGTTGCTTGTTGGTGCATTCAGGATCATGTGAATTCTAGGCCTACAATGAGACAGGTTGTTCAGATTCTTGAGGGGACTATTGAAGTTGACATGCCTCCTGTACCAAGAATCCTACAGATACTTGCAGACCACTCAGAAAGCATAGTTTTCTTCTCTGAATTGTCTTCAAACCATAGCCCCCAGATGGATGTAATTTCCAGTATTTCCGAGACCAAACCTATTTGAGGATGGTTGGAGGTTTGCGAATGTCTGCATCCTATTTGGGTAAGCCTGTTTGTATTATCTTTGATTGGATTTTAAATTAATAGCTTTGAAGTTTTGGCATGATTGAAAGTTAGGTACTATTTGATTTATCGTTATATTTGGTTATTGTGGTGTTCATGTCACCAACTGTGATGCTTGTGTGCTTAGAGAAGTTTAAACTAAAGTATTGATTACTTTATGTAACTGAGTGAAAGATTCATTTGTCCCCAAACTTGTCATAAACAGTAGTATAGTCACAATATAGTGTGCTAATGAAATGCCTATTAGCTAAAAGCATAATTTAGCTTGTCATTGAAGGTTAGACACGGACTTTACCAAATACCAATGATTTCATTAGTATTGCAACTGTCACAATAATTGCTATATCTTGCATCAGCTTTTTTCTTATCCTATGTATTTATTTATACTTCATTATGATTAGCTAAGTATGCTCAGGGTCGGAACCAGAAAAAAAATTTGGGGTGGACTGCAATTTATTTTATACATATGCTTACAAATTATATGAATTTGTCAAAAGAAAAAAAAAATATTCTCCACTACATCAGGGGTGGAATCAGAAATAAATTGTCAAAAAAAAAATTCAAAAAAAAAGGAGGTCTAAGGCAATATATGAAAAAGAATCAAAATAGAAAAAAATTTAAGACAATATATGCAAAAAATGGGCCGAGATGTAGCCCGTCTCAGCCAACTAATGGGTTCGCCCCCTGAGTATGATATATGACATGGATGTCCATGTTGTTTTAAGTGTTCTTATGGAGTCTCTGCTGCTTCTCTACTCTGTACACCAAAATCTGAGTTGTTTCCTAGGACTGTCAGATCCTCGGCTTGCATTGCATTTACTATTATGATTGTTAGAAATAGAACTGTTCAAAAGAAATTGGATTGGATTGGAAGTTACATGTTTTCTGTGTGATAATCAGTGCCTCAATTCTTTCTCTATTTCCTTTTTTTTTCTTTGAGATAAACGGTGGGTGGAAACCCCTGAGATCAGTGGCTAGATTATGCTCAGTGTCATTGGCTAAATGCCCTTTGCCAAAGAGGTCCGTGGCATTACAAATACTAAAATTACAGAGGGATTTTCTGGGATTTTTACTAGCTCTTTTATTGAATCTCTATTTGTGGATGATGATTTTCAGTCCATTGGTATAGTTGAATCGGTTTGATTCTAGATCCTCTTTCCTCAGTCTCCGAATTCAGGTACAAAGAGTCATATCTACTCCCTTGATTGTATACTTTTATTGGCCTTTAATTACTGAACCAATAAGTTAGCAAAAAAGGTATTGAAATACCTTGTAAGAAAACAATAGCATTTCCCCTAAAATAACCTGCAGACAGACAACTATACTGTGTAACCAAATCCCCTTGCAATACTACATGAGTATAACAAAGTTAAAAGGAAAACTTAAGTATTATATGGGCATAACAAAGTATTGCCAGTGGATAATTAGACAAAGTATAATGGAGGGACTTGTCTAACAAGTGATTTTATATTGTTTGGAACTTGTCTCTGTTAAGATTAGTTATTAGTATTGGTTGTTACCTATATACCCACATTGTCTTCTATATATACCTTGTACCTTCTCTTATATTAATTAATTAATTTCTTACTAGGTTTTCTATTTCTCTACATGGTATTAGAGCACCGTTAACCCTAACCCTAAATCTACCACGTTCTCCTCAAAATAACCCTCCCACCTCTCCATTCATCGCCGCCTCACCTCCCTAACATCTCCACCATCTCCTACAAGTGCTCCAAGCCCTCCAAGCGGTGCCACCCACCACTTTTGTGGTGAAAAACAGTGCCCCCTTTTGGTGTCGCCGCCGCCTCCATCTTCTGCAATCAGTGTCGCCCCCCTCCTCCACTCCTCCAAGAGGTGCCGCCTCTTGCCTTCTTCAGAGATCTCAAACAGGGTTATAACTACTTAAAGATTAGATTTTTTTACATTTGATCTGGCTATTTGGATGCTCTACAAGTCTTTTTTTGGTGAGATCTGATCTGTTTAATCCTTAAAAATCAGATTTTCTGATCTGGTTATTTTGATGTTTTACAAATCTTCTCTGGTGAGATCTGATCTGTTTACTGCTTAAAAATCAGATTTTTATATCTGATCTGACTATTTCAAGATGAGATATTATTTCTTTGATGCGATTCTAACTGTCTATGACTCTATCTGGTAACTAAGTTACTTGTTTTTCTTACTTACTGGCTATTTCCTGCTACTACTTCTGATCTCTGGTGATCTATCTTCTTGCTACTATGTCAAAGATTACAAGTTTCTCCTCCACTATGATCTCCTCTCCGATGGTTGAGTCTTCTATTCCCAGGACAATGTTGGGGACTACAGTAAAGTTGAATGGATCCAACTACTTGTTATGGGTACAGGCGTTCTGTATATTTATTGGCCTCAAAACAAATTTGCTCACCTCCTTCAAGATCCACCTGCTACTTCAGATCCTACTTATATGACCTAACTTACTGGAGATTATTCTGTGATGACATGGCTTCTCAACAGTCTAGAGAAGAAGATTAGTAGTAGTGTTATGTTTTTCATTACCGCTAAGGAGATGTGGGATATACTAGAGGTGATGTATGACAATTAGAAGAACCCTTCGAAAGTGTTTGAGATCTATGAGTGCTTGTTTGAGCTCAAACAGGAAGACAGATCTGTGCCTGAGTATTATGGCGAACTCAAAGGTCCTATTGATGAGTTAGAGATGCATCAACTGTTGTTACTGATATGGCAACACTGAGGGGGTATCGTCAGGATTTCGCAGTGTCAGAGTTTCTATCTGGCTTGAGCCCTCACTCACTGCGATCAATTGAGCTGATTTTCTATCTGGCTTGAGCCCTTCAGGTGCGGGTCAGATTCTGAGAGGAGATAGTATTCTCACATTAACTGTGCGTGAGTGAAGCATATGTGCATTTAAATAGAATGTGAAAATATATATATATCCATGTATAATTATGTGTTGTGTAAGTTTTTATATGTTGGGAAAGTGTATAGGCATGTAAGTGTAGGTATGTATGTATATAGTATATATGTGTGTGATTTAACTACATGTTGATTTTGAGGGTGATGGATCGTTAGAAGAGGTCAGAGAACTATACTATGTGAAGTGATTTTCAGTCATATTGTTTGGTGACATATCTTGATGATAACGAGTGTAATGTCTACTACTTTTGGGTATTTTTAGGAATTTGTTTAAAGCCCTAATCATACACACGGCAGGGTTATTAGTCGACTTGCACCTTTTATTAGTCGACTAACACCCTATTAGTCGACTTACCATAGTCCTTTAGTCGACTAAGTTTCTGTTTAGATAGTTGTGTACTCTCTGTTTGTTGACTGTAAGCTGCATTAGTCGACTTGCCCTTTTCTATAGTTGACTTACACCTCTATACTAGTCGACTTATCCCTCTTGCTAGTCGACTAAGCTAGTCAAACCTCCTATATTAGTCGACTTGTCTTTCTTATTAGTCAACTTATACTTTTTATAGTCGACTTATCCTATTTGTTAGTCAACTAACCCAGACCTAAACCCACTACCCTAGTTGACTTGCTCCTTCTCTAGTCGACTAACTCTAGTCTGACTGCTGTTCTTAGAATTCTTATGGACGGAGGACTTTACCCCTTTAGTTATGATCTTGGCTATAGTTGGATGAACCTGGTTTGAGGAATAGGTATTGAATGAATTGACCGACTTGATAGATCTTAGATACATATATCTGTTATGTTACTGAGTTTTAGGATCTTATGATTGACCTTGATAGAAGTGAGAATTTGTGAGGACTTGGGGATCAGAGTAGATTGATAGGGTAAGAGAACTGAGCACTGATTATTGATATATCGAAACGGCAGTTTATTGTATCAGATTACTCGATATGGATTGATACTTGATGTTCATGTGACTATTAAAATTATGAGTTGGTTGTATTGGCTTATAAGTGAACTATTCTGGATTACAGTTCTTTGAGGATGTTTCGTCTTTAGATATGATTTCAGTATGTGTTGACTTATTGATCTCGAGGATATACCATGTGCTTCATGATTAGTTATTGATTACTTCAGTTGATAGAGATTGAGCTATTGTGATAGTGATCTATTCGATATCAGTGATCTTGTATTTCAGAGTTATCAGATAGCAGTTATCACTTTATCAGTTGTTGGTGAGATTATTTGTTGGTGATCAGATGACGTATTCAGAGTTTGTAGGAGTTGGTAGATATCTGTATCAGTTATCAGTTGTTAGTGACACTATTGTGTTAGTGGCTATATCTCTAGTATTCTATTTCAGATGTCAGATATTAGTTGTCAGCTACTCAGTTGTCAGATATCACAGTTGTCAAATATCACAGTTGTCAGATATCAGTTTCAGTTATCAGTTATCAGATTACCAGCTATTATTGACATCAGCAGTTGTTAGAGATATCAGTTACTATTACATAATAACTCACATTGATTGCTTATTAATAAAGGACACCATAACTCGGGGAACAAGGGTAATTGCGTGATGATGCTTGTCGTGTATTTTGGAAGGACTTATTGTGGTACCGAGTTGTGGGTTCCAACCATGAGGAACCAAGGTAGTACTGGCTACCTATTCAGTTGTCAGTTGTCAGGGCTATGCCCGGATTACGGCGCCACACTAATTGTCTTTTCGTGTGGGGCTGTGTGAAATCACCTAGAGTGGGGTGAATAGGTGATAGGCTAATCTAATGGTCAACTAATGCGGAATTAAAAACTTAGTTGCAAACACACTTAGTGTAACCAACGAGTGTAGCCGAATTCCCGGTGAAGGGTGAAATACACCTAGAGGGGGGGTGAATAGGTGAAAGTGCTAATCTAGTGAACTTAATGCAAACTAAGTGTGCTAAATGCGGAAGCTAAAACAATCTCACAAGAACACTTAGTACAATCCAACAAGTGTTGCCGAATTCCCCTTGCGAGGCTCTGGACAAGCACCTCTTGATTCCCCTTGAATGGGTTGAGGTTGCTATATGAAGCTCTTGTTGGATGAGTATAAGTGTTGCACACACACAAGCAATCCAAGCATATACAATATATAACAATATGAATAATATGCAAGGTGCAAATGCAAGCAAGTATGAATATGCTCAATCCCACGCAAAAATATATGATGCAATGAATGAATGATGCTTGCACAAATATAAGAGAGTAGAGTTGAGAGTAATTGGATCAATCGCAAACACACAAATTGTTTCGAGGTTCGAGCCCCTAGCTCTACTTCCCCGCCTACACCACCGTGTAGGATTTCTAATCCACTATAGGAGCCCCTAACTCCTCTCTCAACTTACAATGCCACCGAGGCAATACAACACACAATCCACCTCTACCGAAGAGGGATACGGCCCGTAGCCAACCACAACAAATGCCTCTCCTTAAGAGGCTCACAAACCAATCACCCGATCACCTCTACCGAAGAGGGATTCACAAATAAAAGGTGATTACAACTCAAGAGGTTTACAACAACAACCTCAAACACTTCTCTTTTCTTTCTCTTTTCTTTTCTCTTTTTCTTTTCCACAAAAACAAAGATCCTAATAGTTTAGGATAGAAGATAGCTCAAGTGTGGAAACTAGGTGTTTTTGGAAAACAAGCAACAAAGAAAAACACTTGGGAAATTCTTATAAAAGATGGAGAATGAAAACCAATACAAATATCCCAAATTCCTATTTCTTTGATTTTTCAAAAGCCCAAAACAATAAAGATTAGAAGTATAAAGCCCAAAAACTCCTTTTAAAACTCTTTTAAAACACTTCAGAAACTGCAATTTTTCTCTTGTGAAAACCTTGGCCAAAATCCCAAAGGAATGGGGTTTATATAGGCCAAAACAGAAAACTAGCCGTTAGGCTGATGTGGCAATTTAGACAGCCACCGGTCGACCGGCCCGGTCGACCGCCAACGGTCGAAAATATGACCGTTGGGGCTTCGGTCGACTGCCAGTCGACCGACCAACAAGGAGGAAACACAGTTTCCTTCTATCGGTCGACCGACCCAGTCGACCGAAAAAGATACAGAGAGCAGACTCTCTATATCGGTCGACTGGGTCCGTGACCCGGTCGACCGACGGATATGCACAGCCTGTGCATATCCGGACACAGCAGCCGGTCGACTGTCCCGGTCGACCGGTCTGCCTGAAATACAGTTTTTCTGGGCAGATTTTTGAGATAGAAAATTTGTAAAAAATCTTTTAACACTTCTGAAAAATCCACAAAAATATGTTTTATCATTTTACTTGAAAACTAAACTTGTGATAAAAATTTCAAGACATATATCAATCATATCAATTCATTTTTGTGTCTTGCCAATTTTATCATAAATAAAACTTGTATTTTTATCAAACTAGATTTTTCCAAAACATGAATAGGAATGTCAAAATAAGTTTGTCTATAAGTTAAGCATGTATGTATAACTAGAAAACATCTACTATACATATAAATCATGAAAACTTGTTTTGATCCAACTATTCATAAAATCACACATCAAAAACATAAAACGTGTGTGTTTGTGCACTTGAGCATATCAACTAAACTAAGCTTTACAAATGGATCTAAAACTCACTAAACTAAACTAGGATACCTAAGTCTTCTCTTGAGGAACTCCATCTTCAAGTAGACTTGCTCCCAAAACGCGATCCACCGAGTGCAAAGGGTATGATCTTTAAGCTTTGGCACCGGAATCACCATGATAAGCTTCCAAACACCTTGTTGAAGCTATCTCCCAAACTAATATCTTGCTAATGATCTGAAACTTAGAAACACAAGAATATTAGTAAACATAACTACATGAGTGTTGATCATCATCAAAACTAGAGTGGAAGGCTATTGGGCCAACAATCTCCCCCTTTTTGATGATGACAAAACTCATGGAGTTATATATGCATGGATTAAAGTTAAGCTTCAAAGAAGCTCCCCCTTAACTCATGCATAAACAAAATAAACAATATTAAACAATATAAACATGTTATAGCTCTAGATACCAAAGAAGTAAGATAAACTCTAAGCTCTAGATACCAATAACATAAACAATACTTTCTTATTTAAAAACAAATACATGCATATTAATGCATATTAAAAACCAAATTCTTTTCCAATACTTTTCCAATACAAAATACCAAAACTTTTCCAATACAAAATACCAAATTCTTCTCCCCTTTTTGTCAATCATCAACAAAGGGTAAATACATAAAACAAATTTTTCTCCCCTTTTTGTTCTAAACTAAGAATCAATAAAGGGTTAAACATTAAAACATTGATATCAATAAAAATGTGTCAATGAAGTGCATCTAGATACCAATAGAAATTCAACATGGATCAATAAATGGTATATGAGATAAACATTCATGAAGAGGAAGACGTTAAGTTAGCTTCCCTACACATATGCATTACATGAAAGAGGGATGACAAGCCCCAATTCACATAACACATATTATGTAATGCATAAGAGGAGATGTGAAGCTCCCCCTACACACGTGTACCACATAAAGAAGAGTTGTCAAGCTCTTCAATACAAGATACACTCAACATGAAATTTATACACACATAGGCAATGTAAATCAAAACTACATATAATTTTCTTAACAAAAATTTTGAGATACCAATTTAAAAATACTCAATATAAACATCTTGATATTATAAAGAGATATGTTCTTTTAAACACATGACACCAATTTGAACTATATTTTAACATAAAGTAAGGGAGTGTGAATCAAGGACCAATTTAAACGACAAAAATCAAATTTTCTCCCCCTTTATGAAATACCCAATTGAAACGATGCATAGACTTGAAATAAGATACCAATTGAAAAATAAATCAATTGAGATAAAGTTAAAACTCAAGTTCTAGCATAGACACGATTTGTGAAATCTTATATTTTAAGCACAAATCAAAAACATGTATATGTGTATGAATTAGAATGAGTACCAATCACCAATAGATGATACCAATGGAAAATCATACATACACAATCAACAAATATGAGTATACATAAAGAATCAAATTGATACCAATTGAAAGAGTTCAATGATACCAATTGAAGTAACATAATAATCATGGTATAACTCATATCACAATAAAAAAAAATTCGAACTAGTTAAAATAGAAAGTTTTGTAAACTAGTGCGAAATTCTTCAAGCAAGGAATAAATATAAGTCATTTTTCATAAAAGTGAAATCCACATGATAATCAACACTCTATTCAATTAAGTATAAGAAGGTCTCATGAAAACAAAGCATGACCAATTAATAAGTGTGAGTGTACAACTAACATGTGAAAATCAATTATGAAAAATTTTCATTAAGCTCTTTTAATTCCTTTAAACAATAATACTTATCTAAAACAAAAGATCATAGAACTACTTAATCTTCAAGGCATATGTATGGCTAGTATAAACTAAGGTATACATACATATCCAAAATACAAACGAGTCCACAAGGTATATGCATGAAGGCACGTGGCTCAAAAAGGAATGTATATGTATAGGATTAGTTTGAACTAGATGGACATATACATGAAGTAAAACTTAATATGAAAACACGAAAAACCAATTTTCATAAACTAATTTCATTTCAAGGTATATGTATAAATTGTCAACACAATAAGTATACATACATATCCTAAACACAATTGAGTCCATATATAAGGATTTGCATGAAGGGCAAAAGACTCAAGGATTATACATGTATATCTTAATGTTTTGGCAAAATAAACATATACACGAAATTAAAACTTATATAAATTAAAAAAAATATGAATACAAGTTTAAAATATATGAATCATCAAAACTAGACTATACTCATACAACTAATGGGAACAAATAAGCATTCAACCCAATCATATATAGATTTATTTGTGTCCCACTATATGTATAGGTATATAACTAGTCTTAATGAAGACTAATACTTAAACAAGTCATCAAATCATTAAGCACAAGACAAACACGAATATCATTTTGTTAAAACAAAACACATAAATTCATCAAAATTCTTTTATTTTGTGAACCAACTTCTAGGTATATGTATGATCCATCCAAATCTAACAATATGCATACATATCCCAACCATAAACGAGTCTATTAAAAATATTTGTATTGAAGGCAAAGACTCATGGTATACATGTATATTTATTAGGTTTGAATTTAAAATACATATACATGAAGTAGAATCATAAAAATAGGTATGACAAGTATAAATAAAGGAATCATCAAAACTAGCCTATACTTGTGCACATAGTGGGTACAAATGAGCATGAAGGGCAAAACATATATAAGTCAATTTGTTCTCACTAAGTGTACATGTATACATGCAAGTTTTGATAAATCTACATTGAGCATGGGTGTCTCTAAACAACTAAGCATGTATATCACTAATCTAATGAACATGATATAACATAGTGAACATTAAACAATGACATGCTATAAAACAAATGATATGAACATGTAAACATAATAAGGAGTTAGGAATTGTTACCAAAGCCTTAGAAGGCAACTTTCTTGTCTCCAAAACATGGTGGTCCTTTCCACCAAATCTTCTCCCTTGAAAGTGATGCATCCAAAAAGTATTCTTTAAGCATGGAACACATCCACTCCAAGGTGCCAACACTCTCACGTCATGTGAGAGCCCTCACCTACATCAAAATTGGAGGGGTGGTCTTTGGTACCCATACCTTCTTGGGTCCATGGGGGTTAGTCCCTTCTCTAACCCAAACATATTTCTTTGCTAAATTTGGAGTATTTAATCTATCATAGCAAAATTTAGCAAGATGGCCTTTTCGACCACAATGTGTACAAGTGTACACATGAGCATACATAGTGTTAGGATGGTGTCCGTGAGGAGCATGTGTATGCCGTGGAGGGGTGCATGCATGAAGATGGAACTTGTTTCTTTCGAAGCAAAGTTTCCAACCGTGTATGATTCATAGCACATTGGCTCATAGTGGAGCCCAAACAATCTACCTTCTTCTTAAGCATGGATATATCATTGTTAATCCTAGAAGAAGAGGTACTTGCATTTGGTAGTCTAGATGATGAGGCTACACTAGCATGGCAAACATGTGCATCCATCTTATGTTGCAAAACAATATTTTTCTCTAAGCAAATATTTAAATCATTTGAAATGGAAATGATTTTATTTTTCAAAGCAACATTCTCTTTTAAAATAAAATCTACTTTTGAAGTCAAATTTTCATTTTTCTTCAAAAGAACATGGCAATCATTTTTATTTTTCAAAAGTTCATTTTCTTTAAGTGCAAGGTCAAGTTGAGATTTTAATGAATCCTTCTCATTAGCAATCTCCTCTTTCTCTTGCAAAACACTATCAAGTCTAGCAATCAAATTTTTGTTTTCATTATTAATGCCTAGACTTTTCTTTTTCAAATGTTATACTTCTCAATTAATTTTTCACAAACTAATGAAAGTTCTTCATTCAAAGCATGGGGATCAATATAATCATTAGAAGAACTAGCACTATCATCACAATCTAATAGAGTTTCCGATTGTACCTCAAGGGAGTCATTCCCTTGGACCATGAAGCATTGGGAATCGGATTCTCCACTAGATTCCTCTTCCTTTTGGATTTGTTCTTGAAGCCCGGAGGTAGCGGTTGTGGTTGTCAATAAATTCCACACTACAAAAGCGGAATCAATATTAGAAACATGTAAAAGATAATCTTTAGGCAATGTGTTTCTAATAGCCTCTAGGGCTTGTGCATTGGCCCTTATATGAATGAGGTTACCAAGATAGCATTTCTTGGTAGCCGCAAGATAAACATGTAAACCTAGGGTTTGTAGGTAAATGGACATCCTAGTCTTCCAAACAGAATGTTGGAAGCATCATACATAGGTGGGGTCATGAAGTCCATGGTAAACTATATGTGTGCAAATGAACAAATGCAAATGTAGATTAGCAAGCAAATGGATCACTCCTAGGATGTTAAGCCTAATATCAGGAGCACTAGCTCTGATACCAATTGAAATACACCTAGAGGGGGGGTGAATAGGTGAAAGTGCTAATCTAGTGAACTTAATGCAAACTAAGTGTGCTAAATGCGGAAGCTAAAACAATCTCACAAGAACACTTAGTACAATCCAACAAGTGTTGCCGAATTCCCCTTGCGAGGCTCTGGACAAGCACCTCTTGATTCCCTTGAATGGGTTGAGTTGCTATATGAAGCTCTTGTTGGATGAGTATAAGTGTTGCACACATACAAGCAATCCAAGCATATACAATATATAACAATATGAATAATATGCAAGGTGCAAATGCAAGCAAGTATGAATATGCTCAATCCCACGCAAAAATATATGATGCAATGAATGAATGATGCTTGCACAAATATAAGAGAGTAGAGTTGAGAGTAATTGGATCAATCGCAAACACACAAATTTGTTTCGAGGTTCGAGCCCCTAGCTCTACTTCCCCGCCTACACCACCGTGTAGGATTTCTAATCCACTATAGGAGCCCCTAACTCCTCTCTCAACTTACAATGCCACCGAGGCAATACAACACACAATCCACCTCTACCGAAGAGGGATACGGCCCGTAGCCAACCACAACAAATGCCTCTCCTTAAGAGGCTCACAAACAATCACCCGATCACCTCTACCGAAGAGGGATTCACAAATAAAAGGGTGATTACAACTCAAGAGGTTTACAACAACAACCTCAAACACTTCTCTTTTCTTTCTCTTTTCTTTTCTCTTTTCTTTTCCACAAAACAAAGATCCTAATAGTTTAGGATAGAAGATAGCTCAAGTGTGGAAACTAGGTGTTTTTGGAAAACAAGCAACAAAGAAAAACACTTGGGAAATTCTTATAAAAGATGGAGAATGAAAACCAATACAAATATCCCAAATTCCTTTTCTTTGATTTTTCCAAAAGCCCAAAACAATAAAGATTAGAAGTATAAAGCCCAAAAACTCCTTTTAAAACTCTTTTAAAACACTTCAGAAACTGCAATTTTCTCTTGTGAAAAACCTTGGCCAAAATCCCAAAGGAATGGGGTTTATATAGGCCAAAACAGAAAACTAGCCGTTAGGCTGATGTGGCAATTTAGACAGCCACCGTCGACCGGCCCGTCGACCGCCAACGGTCGAAAATATGACCGTTGGGGCTTCGGTCGACTGCCAGTCGACCGACCAACAAGGAGGAAACACAGTTTCCTTCTATCGGTCGACCGACCCAGTCGACCGAAAAGATACAGAGAGCAGACTCTCTATATCGGTCGACTGGGTCCGTGACCCGGTCGACCGACGGATATGCACAGCCTGTGCATATCCGGACACAGCAGCCGGTCGACTGTCCCGGTCGACCGGTCTGCCTGAAATACAGTTTTTCTGGGCAGATTTTTGAGATAGAAAATTTGTAAAAAATCTTTTAACACTTCTGAAAAATCCACACAAAATATGTTTTATCATTTTACTTGAAAACTAAACTTGTGATAAAAATTTCAAGACATATATCAATCATATCAATTCATTTTTGTGTCTTGCCAATTTTATCATAAATAAAACTTGTATTTTTATCAAACTAGATTTTTCCAAAACATGAATAGGAATGTCAAAATAAGTTTGTCTATAAGTTAAGCATGTATGTATAACTAGAAAACATCTACTATACATATAAATCATGAAAACTTGTTTTGATCCAACTATTCATAAAATCACACATCAAAACATAAAACGTGTGTGTTTGTGCACTTGAGCATATCAACTAAACTAAGCTTTACAAATGGATCTAAAACTCACTAAACTAAACTAGGATACCTAAGTCTTCTCTTGAGGAACTCCATCTTCAAGTAGACTTGCTCCCAAAACGCGATCCACCGAGTGCAAAGGGTATGATCTTTAAGCTTTGGCACCGGAATCACCATGATAAGCTTCCAAACACCTTGTTGAAGCTATCTCCCAAACTAATATCTTGCTAATGATCTGAAACTTAGAAACACAAGAATATTAGTAAACATAACTACATGAGTGTTGATCATCATCAAAACTAGAGTGGAAGGCTATTGGGCCAACAAAGGGCTCTGGACTAACTCCTTTTGATTCCTCTGAATAAGAGTTGAGGTGCTATATGAAGCTCTCGTGGTTAAACACAAGTGAGGCACACACAAACAAACCAAGCATATAATATATAAATGAGCAATATGAAATGATGCAAGGCACAATAGTAAAAGAGAGAGTGTTTAAGAGAAAGTGGATCAATCGCTAACACACGGATATGTTTCGAGGTTCGAGCACACAGCTCTACGTCCCCGCCTTCACACAGAAGGTTTCCAATCCACTAACTGTTGGCCCAAAGGCCTATCACTCTAGTTTTGATGATGATCAACTCATGAAGTTATGATTACTAATGATCTTGTGTTTAATTAGTGACAGATTCATTATCAAGATCTTAGTAGGTGTGGAGCTTCAACAAAGGATTTAAAGACAAGTTGGAAGCTAGCACCGGTTGATTCACGAGCCTATGCATCAAGAACACATCTAGAGATGAGCTCGGTGGATTGCATTTGGACCAAGTCAAGAAGATGAGAAGCCTTCAAGTGAAGACTTCAAAAAGATGAAGACTTGGGTCTAGGTATAAGATTTAGTTTTTTTTGTTTAGTTAAAAATGTAAAGGATAGATAGTTGGTGGATTGCTCAAGTTTCTCACACACACACACTCTTGATAGAATTGCTTTCATAAAAGATTTTTATGTTTAGAAAAGAATTTTTATTTAGTAAAAGATTTTTCTTTGTGACAAATATATATACTTGGTTTTTGGTATTTCTATCAGTATATCTTTTCAACCATAACCAAGTTTAGAGCTTAATGTCAAAAAACATAGATATATCATTATGATTGTGTAGTGGATCATATCCATACACACTATGCTTTAGAATGAACTCAAATATCTTATTTTTGTATTTGATGAAGATTTGGAAAAACTAGTTTTGGAAAAACATGTTCTGAAAAAAAAAATAGTTTTATTTTTGAGCCAATATTTCCAAGTTACAAAAATAGTTCAAATCTATTATAACATGCCTTGATTTTGTGCAAGCATGTTTGTGTATCATTGCATAACATTGAAACTATTTTGTAGATTTATTGAGGATTTATGGGATTTATATTAAGTTAATAGACTACCTTAAAAATCCCAGTTTTTCAGACCAGGAATTGGCTGACAGACCAAATCGGTCGACCGGACGGTCGACCGCAAGCTAGGTCGGGTCGACCGTCCGGTCGACTGACGTGCACAGCCTTGTGCACGTTGTCAGCACAGTGATCCGGTCGACCGTACGGTCGACCGCTGCAGAGAGTTCTGCTCTCTGGATTTCTGGGTCGACCGGGCGGTCGACCGGAGGCTTCAACGGTCGGAAAAATGACCGTTGGCCAGTCGACCGGCCGGTCGACCGGCAGCTCTGACAGACTCCAACGGCTAGTTTTCTGACAGCCTATAAATTGGGGTTTTTGTCATTGTTTGAAGCCAAGTTTTTAGAAACTCTTAGAGCCAGTTTTTCTAGTCTTTTCAGAGAGTTTTCTCCACAAGATTTAAGTGCAAATACTTCCAATAAAAAGGGAAGATTTTATTAAGAGTGTAAAAGTGATTCTTTGTGTTTTTCACCATAGTTCTTTTCCTTGCTTTCTCACACCACACTTGAGCTATCCATTGCTATATTATCCTATAGGTGTGTTGTAGTGAGAGTTTTTGTAAGGTGATCAAAGTGTTGTGATCACCAAAGATCTTTCTTTGTTCTTTGAGGAGACGGGCAAGTGTGCTCGTTGGTGGTTGGAGTTCGTTGTGAACTCTTTGGTTTGAGGTGCGGCCTCGGCGAGCTTGTGAAGCTTGCGTGTGTACGGGACTTGGGAGTCCGGGGCTTGTAGGTGTTGCGACACCAAGGAGAGATCCGTTAGGATCGTGCATAGTGGAAAATCCTTCTGTGTCGAAGGCTGGGGATGTAGAGCAAGTGTGCTCGACCTCGAAACAAACCCTTTGTGTTTGCGATTGCTTACTCTATCTCTCTCTCTCTCTCTTTGTCTCTTTTATATCTTGCATTCAATAATTGTCTTTATCATTTACATGCTTGATATACTCCCTTGTGCTCATAATTGCTATACTTGCTTGGGATTGTTTGTTAACACTAGTATTCAACCAAGAGAAGCCAACGCGGCACCTCAACCCATTCAAGGGGATCTAGAGGAGCTTGTCCAGAGCCCTGCAAAGGGAATTCGGCAACACTCTTTGTTTATACATAAGTGTTTAATTAAAAGAAGTTTTATTTGGTCATATTTGTCATAGCTTCCGCATTATTTGCATCATTCGGCATTAAGTGACCATTAGATTAGCCAACACCTATTCACCCCCCCCTCTAGGTGTTATTTCAATTGGTATCAGAGCTAGTGCTCTTGATTTGGGTCTAACAACCTAAGAGTTAAAGATCCTCCTTTTAGGCTAATCACAATATTTTTGTACACACACCTCACCATGGACTTCATGTCCCCACCCCACCTTTGACATTCTTAACATCCAATTTGGAAGGTTAAGATGTCCATGTACCTCAAGACCCTAGGCTATCATGTCTATCTTGCTACATTTAATGATTCTTATATTAACAATAGCAAGTATATTGAGGGTAATGCAAAAGCCCTAATGCTTTGAAGAGTACCCTAAATGAGATTACTTATTTAGGTTGCTAACATTGATTCGGCTTTGTAGCTTGGAACATCATCACCTCCCTTGGCGAAAAGGATCTATACTATGCCGGGAGTGATTCGGACGTTGGAAGCGACACCTCCAATACATGCTTTATGGTCCAGGGGATAACCCCCTTGAGGTAACTTCCGAATCGAGGAAGATGATATTATGTCATAGATGAGCTCAATTCATTTTGCCAATTATTGCTTGAGAAATATGACTGAAAGGAAAGAAAATTAAAAATTGAAAAAGGACATTGCTTGCATGCATAAAGAACATGACTCATTTAGAGATAACATTGCATGCTTAGAAAAGATAACAAAAGTTTGAAAAAGAAATTTGATTGCATGCATGTAGAAAATGATTCTTTTATAAATAAACTTGCATGTTTAGAAAAGGAAAATAAAGATTTGAAAAATAAAAATGTTTCCTTACTTTCAAAATTGAATAATCTTTGTGAAGGGAACAATATTTGAAAAATGATATTGCTATGGTGGAACAACAAAAGAAAGTATTTTACAAGAAAATAAATCTTTAAAAGAAAATTTGTTGAAAAAGAAAAGGATAATGTTTTTCAAAAGAAAAAGAAAAATGATTCTTATCTCACCATGCTTTACATGCCACAACTAATGAGATTAAGATTTTTGAAAATAAATGGATGGTTTGAGTTCAACTTTGAACTCTTGTGCTTTTAGTCATTCTAGGTTGGAGTCAATGTTTTCAAAGAAACAAACTCCACACATTCATGCACATCATAACCATGCATTTGCTTATGTTGCACCACATGATCACACGCCTACACATAAGCATACTAAGGTGTACACATGTACACATTGTGGCCGCAAAGGCCATTTAGCAAAATATTGTTTGATAAGAAACCTCATTTATATTTTGCTAAGTATAAAAGATTTGGGATCCTTGCAATAAAGCTAACCCCAAAGGACCCAAGAAAGTATGGGTACCAAAACCCCCACCCTTTGATTTTGATGTAGGTGAGGGCTCTCACAAAACGTGAGAGGATTGGTGCCTTGATAGCGGATGCAATGGACTTGATGGACAAACTTTTGGATGCATTGCTATCAAGGAGATTTTGGTGGGAAAGACCACCATGCTATGGAGCTTTGGAGTGTGTAACAATTTCTAAACTCCTACTTTTTATGTACATGCTTTTACTTATGTCATATTCATAAGCTGTTCATTTTATTTGATTTGTGCTTCATGTGGTATTTACATGCTTAGATGTAGAATGTATCAAACTTGCTTTTATACATATATAAATAGTGAACTACAATTGACTCATATATATTTTGAACTTCATGCTCACTTGTATCCACTATATGCATATGTATAGACTAGTTTTGATGATTCTCCGTTATACATGTTTTACCTATTTTATGTTCCACTCCATTCATGTATTGCATGTTTATTCAAATCTAATAAATAAACATGTATACCCGTGAGTCTCTTGCTTCCATGCAAACATCTTTAATAGACTCTTTTATATTGGGATATGTATACGTATTGTTAGATTTTATAATTCATACATATACCATGAAGATTGTAATTCTTATGAAAAATGATTTTGAGTTGATTTGATTTTGAGAAAAATGATTTTTATGTGTTGTTCAATAAAAGTTTTAGTCATATTTGATTTGAGCTTCATTGACGATTTTCATGAAGATACCATTTACATAACCTTTGATCACTCACCTTTTAAGAAATAGATAATATTGAGCTTTATGGAATATGAGTGCTTGAACTTTTATGTTTTAGTATTATTCATGGAAAATATTTGACTTTGTATTTTGAAGGATCTTTAACTAGTTTGTCAAAAATCCATTTAAACTAGTTATCTATTCTTCAAATTGATTCACATGATCCAATTTTTTTAATCATATGGATAAATTCTTTTGTATTCTCAAAATTTATTTGATGCTTCATGATTTGAATATTATTTTAAATGTTAGTATTTGTCAACACTTGGATTTATACTTGTACATATCATGGGCCACAAATAAATCGATTTATATTTGTGCTTGAATGCTTATTTGACCCATGAATGTGCTTGTTGAAATACACCTAGAGGGGGGGTGAATAGGTGTAATTGCTAATCTAATGCTCTTTTAAACTTATGAAATGAGTGATGCAACGATCTCTCAAAAACACGACTAAGAGCCGAATACCCCTTGCGAGTTCTGAACTCCTTCCTCCCAATTCCCCTTAAATGGGTTAGAGGTGCGCAATGCAATCGTGTTGTATTGAGGATTTGATCGAACAAGTAAAGTATGAAATGCTATGATGAAATACACACAAGTAAAATAGTAAGTAAAGTAACAAGTAAGGATTGCACAAATAGGTTAGTTCTCAAGCAATAAATTGGAAGTAATATAAAGCAGAAAGTAAGCAAGAAGAACGCCAAGGCAATCGCAAACAAGAATGATTTGTTTCGAGGTTCGAGCCCGTGCTCTAGTCCCCCGCTTCACCTCCGTGAAGGGTTTCCACTATCCCCTTAGGATCCCGTACAAGTTAGGCCTCCAAAGACCTCAAGCCCGTAGCTTCACCTTACAAAGAAACTCCACCGAGGAGCTTGTCTCCACATAACAAGGATTACAAATAGTGATCTTTAACTAGACCACAACACCTTTTACAAACACTCTCACTCTTTTACAACTTCACTTATAAGAAAGAATATGAAATTTTTGGCTCATATGAAGTGTGGTGAGAAAAGCTTCAGTTGTAGAGTGATATTAGAGATCAAACAACAACTGAAAAACCAATTTGAAGAATGGAAATGAAAGCTTTAAACTATTTTTCTTTTTCTCTTGAAAACAATGAAAACTTGTATTTTT